>BQMB01000881.1:0-52500 GCA_027943415.1 Closterium sp. NIES-67 | reverse complement strand
GACGATGCCGCGCGGCGTATGACCCCCGATACAACCACGCACACGCGTGCAGGTGAGGCGCGAGGGGCGAGGAGCGAGGGGCGTGGGGCGAGGGGCGAGGGGTTGATGTGGGTGTGAGCATGAGAGTGTGGCGGTACAGAAGGCGTTGAAAGACGGCCTTTTAGCCTGTGAAGGGCGGGATGCATCACGCCATGAATCATGCCCCGCTGATGGCGGTCATGCATCGACTCTCCAGCACTCCTGGCGATGGCAGTGACTCCGACTCGCAGCCGTCACATGGCAGTCTGGCCCGGATGCCTCTGCAGGCAAGCAGGCGCCATTACTTTCAAATTTGGGCTGGGTTGAGCGGCCACGTTGCACCGGATTCATTAGTTCTCACGGCCGTTTCTACCTCCAGCTCTGTCCCCTGCTCTCCTGCGTCCTCTTCCTTCGCCCACCGCAAAGTACCCAGTGCTATTATGGTCTGTGTGGGTGAATGCACGGCAGCGTGCGCTGTGAACACTCACGATACCCACCACTGCTGCCTCTCCATGGCATTCCCAACTCCTCTCTCTGTCCGTCTCTCCGTCTTAGTTGTTTTTATCATCTCTGCTCCCCGCCGCCCCCCCTTCCTCCGATTTCCACTCCCGCTCAAGCTTGTCAGGCCCATCTAGGAAGCCCTTTTGCCCGCCCCCTAGAAAACCCTGGTGTCTGCCCACATCCTGTGTGGCAGGTACCATCCTGCGCTGTTCACAGGAGGGGAGAGGGGCAAGGCAGTGGGTTTCACGAGAGCCAGCAGTCGTCCGGAGGACCAACTGAGCGTGGTGCACGGCACAGGGCTGCTCAGATTCTGGGACTGCTGTGGCGCCATGGATGCCAGTGCACCGGGATGCACGCATGGACGCCATGTGTCCTTTGATGAGCTTGAATAGCAGCTGCTGTTGATTGGACTTGCAAAGCGTCTCTGCTGGGTTGCACCAAGAAAGGTGGACGATATGTGGTTGCTACCTGCCCTAAATAACTCTGCTTGGTTTGGTATGGGTAGGTGTATCGCTCCAAGGCAAATTCCAATCATGATTGAGTACACCCCTGAATAATTCCTATCTGCCGTGTATCTTTTATCTAATCAATTGATGGTCGTTTGAACGTTAGAGTATTGTCACCTTTCATTTTGTATTTTCCCATACCAGCGTTTGTTCCCTCAAGGAAACTGGAGAGCACTCAATGAAGTATCGAATAATCGAAAACTGGGACACAGATTCTTTTGACACGATGGCTCTTTTTGCTACGTCATTTGCACGTGGCTTCGCTGACGAAACTGTGGAACTGCAGACGTGGTATGCCTCGCTGGACCCTCGCTGGACCCACAGTGCACTCTCGGAACACACACCAGCAAGTTCTAACCGCGCTGTGCTTTGGCAGGCTCTCCGCCAAGTACACTTCAAGATTGCCAAGAAAGCAGCGCCGAGAGGAGACTGCCTGATTCGTCCGCGTTGGCATCGCGCTTTCACCTTCCACTGTCGCTCCCCCGCATGCACCTGGTGCGCCACGTCATCCCCCCCACCCACCCCCCTCCACCTCCCTCTCCTCAAGGCATCACGTCACAAATTCATGGCACGGCGCGGCATCCCCCCAATGCAAGCAAGATGCGCGCAAAATCTTCCCCCGCTCTTCTTGGCTCGAATTCTGCATAAATGCGCGCCACCCAGTCTGCAGCATGTAGATTTGCCAACATTTGCTGCCAGAGCATTCTCGAATCTTGCTGCCACAACCATTCAATTTCCATATTCGTGTTGAACACAGTCCGAGTAGCCTTCCCGTCATCTTCCACAAATTCCGGCGCTTTTCAGTCTCCCTTACCCACGACACAATGGCGTCTCTTCTCGCCGCCCCGACCGCCGTCTCCCTCGCATGGTCGTCGCAGCTCGTTACCCGCACGTCCGCCATCTCTGCACGAGCTACTCGCGCCGCCGTCGCGCGCGCGTCGCCGCGTCGCCTGGTGTGCGTGGCGTCGGAGCGGTCCGTGCACCGCGAGGAGAAGGAACACGTGCTGGTGCGCGTGAACCTCGGCGATCACCGCGAGAACCTCGAGGTCGAGTCGCGCGGCGGCGAGGTGTACTGGGTGCCGCTCGGCAAGCCGCTCGGCATCGTCTTTAAAGGTGAGCTGCTGCTCGCGCCGTATCCGAATGCGGAGTGCCTCTGTCTGGGTGCTGACTGAATGCTGACTGAATGTTGACGGAATGTTGACTGAATGCTGGCTGCGCGACGGAGAGTTCTCTTTCTCTCTGGCATCTGGTTCTCCCCCATGGGTTGAGCAACGGCGACGTTGAGTTGCGACCAACTGTTGAGGACTCTCGGGCAACGGCGAGTTGCGATGTCAGGTTGGTCCAAGGGTGTGGTTTGGCGTATAGTAGCGCGCGATACGGCTCAAGCTTCAAGGCGCAGCATCGACTCGCGATGCCACGAGGTTCTTCTCAAGCTGCTGTCGCATGTCGCAGCGTGTCGCACATGTCGCACGTGTGTCTTTTTCTTACTCTCCGTCTTTTCTAGTTGGGCCTGGATTTCGCCGAGCCGAACGTGAAGGGCGCTAAGCCGTGCGTTTCCCGAACCCATTCACTCTCCCTCTCTCGTGGATGTCGCGTGTCGCACGTCGCATGATGTCGCATGGATGTCAGAGAGTGCGACGGGCGACATCATCGTGGACGACGTGAAGCACGGCGGGCACGCGGAGCACGCGCCCATCCACAAGGTGCGACTGGGCGACCGCCTGCTGGCGACGACCGCGCGAAACAACGCGCCGACCAGCACCGACAAGTTTGCGACGGAGCCCGTGGTGCTGAACGTGGCGGGCGAGCGCTTCGAGACGGTCATGGCGGCCATCACGTCGAACGCATCGTATGGCGGAGATGTCATCCTGGTGCTGGAGCGACCCGACGAATGCGACCTGTAGAGGCGCGGACGAACGGTCGAACGGACGAAGGGACGAAGGGACGAACGGCATGGCATGATGGCATGAAGCATGAAAGTTTAAATAGATTCGCTGCGAGAAAAAAAAGGGCGGGGCTGGGGTCGCTGGGGTCGCTGGGGTTGCTGGAGGGCGGGGCTGAAACGGGGTTGGCGCTGCATGCGCTGTACAGAGGAACGAATCCCGCTGCTGCTGACACGTGGAAGTACCGGCGGTGGTGATTCGATGGGCTCTTGGTTGGGAAAAATCAATGGTTTTTTTTTCAAGAAAGGTTGATATTGCGGTTTCTGGGTTGAGATAGTGGAAGGGGGTGGGTAGAAGATGGTTGTTTTGATGTTCGGCTGTACATTTGACATATATATGCAGAATTGTCCGTGTTTAAAGAACATTTTCTCTGGTCCCACTCCTCAGTGCTCTCTCTCTCTCTCTCTCTCTCTCTCTCTCTCTCTCTCTCTCTCTCTCTCTCTCTCTCTCTCTCTCTCTCTCTCTCTCTCTCTCTCTCCCTCCCTCCCTTTCCCTCGCCCTCCCTCTTCCGCTCCCTCTCCCTCTCCCTCTCCCTCTCTCTCACACACGCACTCTCTCACTCAAACTCACACACACTCTCTCTCTCCCGCACCCCCTCCCCCATATCTACGTTCCTCCTTCCTCTCCCCCCCATCAAACACACATTCCTGTGTGCATCTCATCGCACGATGCCACCATGATGCCACTACGATGGCACCATGATGCCACCATCTATCAGAGGCGCCTGACGGAGCTGTGCTGGTGGATGAGCTCGTGCCACGTGGCAATGCTGACAAGGCACAACCACCCATCCAGCCTGGCGACAGGCTGCTTGCCACGTCAGCGTGGACCTCTGACCCTGACTTGCAGCGGCGGCAGGTGATGTTCAAGGCAGTGGGGGAGCCGTTTGACACTGTTATGGCGGCCATTGGGTCTAACTGGTGTGCCAACTGCCATGTGGACGTGGTGCTGGAGAGGGAACGAAAGAGTGAATAACATAGCTTGTCTTCTTACTGGTACATGGAAAGAGAGGTGGAGCGAGCTGAGCTGTTTCCAAACATAGATAACCCGTTTGTGCAAATATTGAAACTGCTTTTGCCTTCAACACATGCTTGCTAGGGGGAACTAGCCCAAGTGTTTCGATTTGAATCACATGGCATTGGCACTTACATCTAGAGGTGGAATACTTGAAACATTTCAGAGCAGGCACATTTCAGAGTTTCGTTTCGGGTGTAGTATAGTGTCTATTTGGGCAAGCCAAAAACACAAAACCAAAAATGCCCAATAACATGCAAGAACAGAACAGCCTACCCTAAACCCGAAACCCTTGGAAATGAATGAACCATCTTATGTCCCCTGCACTACCCTATGTATGTACACAAGTGCGAAGCCACCGCACTGCAGTGCTCAACGTTCCAACTACCACACCTCATCACCTTGAATTCGCCCGAAGCAGCGTTGCCAGGCCTGTCGAGTGACCTTGTAACGAGGGGACTGATGAGTCGGCTCAAAAGACTCTGTGTTGCTCATGGTTGCGCTCCAACACACCCGATGCATGCAGTGCAGTGCAGTGCATCAGCATCACCTTGAGTTGGCCAGCAGCAGCGTCGCCAGGGCCTCACAGATCTCAGCCGGAGTCGCATCCTCCTCCTCCTCATCCTCCTCTCCCTCTCCTCCCATCATTTCTTTCGCGCCCTCTGCAGCCCCCACCGCGGCTGCTGCGACAGCCCCCCCAACAGCAGCGGCAGCACCAGAGGCTCCACTAGGTAGCTCACTGCGAGCACTCAAACCCCCACCTGCATCACCCGGGACACTGCTGCTGCTCTTGCCACCACCTGCATCACTACCACTGCCACTCCCCAGCTCCTCGTCCCCTCCCCCCTCCTCCTTCCCCCCATTCTCCTTCCCACTGCTCTGCCCCATGGAGGGGAACACCATAAACCCGTGGTCCATCTTCCTCCGCGCGCGCACCACAATTGACCCGGGCACCTCCGCATCCGCCCGCGTCACCAGCCCATCACTCTCCGCCCCGTACCGATTCTCCAAGTACAGCGACAGCGCGGCCAGCGCAGCCGAGAGGGGGAAGGCCAGGGCGAGCTTCTGGCTGGTGCGCGCGAGCCAGGGGATCTCGGTGTGCGTGATGGTGGAGAGGGACGCGACGACTGCAGGGGCGCGCGAGGCGTGCGTGTGGAAGGAGAGGCACGGGATGGAGGGCGGGAGTGGATGATGCGCGAGGAAGGCACGCCGGCGCGCGTAGGTTAGGTCCTCCAGACAGCGGATGTCGCCCTGGGGGGGTGGGGGGGGGATGAGGGAGGAATGGAAGAGGGATGGGGGAGGAATGGGCGGAGGAATGAAGGAGGAACGTGGGAGACATAGGAGAACGGGGAGAAGGGGGGCAACGGGGGAAAATGGGTGAAGTGGGGGAAGAAAAGGGGAGGAATTAGGGGCTGTGAGCAGGGCGGACTTTGGTGAGGACAACGGAGGAGGACACAAATCTCATGACAACCTACATACATGCTTCATGGCACTTCATCTCACCTTCAAAATGCTTCATTCCATTCCACCACAGAGAAAAGGTCCATCCATCCCACCACAAACCAGTTTTGGCCCAATTTCATCCACTCGGTTTCTCACCTCACTTCGGGCCGTTTCCGCCCATCCCACCCACCTTGAAGAGCTTATCCAGCAGCAGCTGCAGCAGGAGTTAGCTGAGAAGCACACCTTACACACTTGGATCCTCACCTCAACTCAAGCCAGTTCTGCCCACCACACCCACCTTGAAGAGCTTGTCCAGCAGCAGTTGCAGCACGGAGCGCAGCGTGCCGTTCCCCAGCGACCCCTCCCTGAGAATATCCGACGCCATGGGCGTGCCGCCGTACGGGCTCTGCATGCACACCAGCCCCGCCACGGTGCCGCTGTTCATTTGATCAGGAAACAGCGCCAGTGCTGCTGCTGCGTCCAGCCCGCCCTTGCTATGCCCTATGAGCAGCACACGCCTCCTCCTCCTTCTCCTGGTGCTGCTGCCACGGTTCTCGTTTTCCGTGTCGCTGCTGGCGTTGCTGCCGCCACTCCTTCTGCTGCTGCCACCATGGTTGCGAACTCCCATTTTCTGCCGCTTGGCACTCTTCTCTTCCCCAGCGTTGCCACTGCTGTTGCTGTAGCCGCTGCTGCTGTCACGGGCTGGAAAGCCATGGGCGTAGATCTCCTGGCCCTCGTCAGCCTTTCCTGCCAGCAGCGCTGCCACCGTGTCCCTCAGCACGCGTGCATTCGCCTCCACACCCGCCTGGTGTGGCAGAGGGAGACAGGGAGAAACACACAGACGGGGGAGAGCAGAGACGGAAAAACCAAGTGAGTGCAAGCAAACCCGTGCCCATCCGCGCACGTGCATTCGCCTCCACGCCCGCCCGGTGTGGTAGAGGGAGAGGTGCTCAGACAGGGAAAACTGGGGATGGAGAGGCAGAGGTATGGAGGGGAGGGAACAAAGAAGCACATGTGAAGGACGGCAGACTGCAAGAGCAGTATAGAAGGGTCCACCACCAGGCACACGGCCCTGGTGAGCGAAGAGTGAGCGAACTGAGAGAGGCGAGAGTGGAAGGGCGGGGAGGGGTGAGTGACGGAGGGGGCTATGGAGAGACATGGATCGCTGAACCCGAAACCCTGCAAGTACCGCTTGAGACAGGGACATGCAGACGCACCTGGCTGTCGATCTTGGCGATTTCACAAGTGAGGCCCAAGGACGAGAAGTGCTCCCTGGTGTCCAGTAGATACAGCGGACTCAGGTTGCTGAACAATCCTGCACAGGCCATAGCATACAGCACACAGCGCACATACAGGAAACAAGGTGTCATGGTGAGGGCCTCGAGTAAGACGGGAAAATAGACAGAATGGTGGCAGCAACAAATTTTGCGGTTCTGAGTTCTAGGTTCGACAAGTACTCCTGAGCAATCCGGTGCAAGGCCTCTGAAGTGTGTTCAGAAAGCGGTTCTGAATAGCAGGCACATGGGCATGCGGATGGCGAAAGCTCTAGCTGGTGGTGGGCACGAGGAGTGGAGGAGAGGGAGAATGGAACGACGTGCATTCTTGTGGTACTGCGCTTGCAGTGGGATTGAGATGGGGGGAGGAGAAGCACACGAGACGATGAGGTCGCGGCAAAGGAAGAGCAGGAGGTGGAGTTGAAGATGTGGTGGAGAGAGGCGAGAGCGATGCGAGGGTGAGGTGAGGTGAGGGGTGATGCCGCACGAGCTACATGCGGTGACGGGCGACTAAACACGGTGCAACTAAACATGGTGCAACTAAACATGGTGCAACTAAACATGGTGCAAGGTGTGCAGTGCATGTTGACTGGTGCATGAGAGCAGGTAAGGCTGCAGGGGACAGCATGACGGAGGTGCGAGAATAGGTGGTAGACAGGCACCTGCTGAATGGAACTACCTGGGATGAGGAGGTAAATGAGGTCGTCCGGGAGCAAGTGCTGGCCCTGACTGATGATATGGCATGGTGGATGCATGCACACATGCACACATACATACATGCATACATCCATGATGCATGCATGCAAAACAGCACATGCGAATGGGCACGCTCAGAGGCCGATGCACCGATGCAGATACATGACCGAATGCACACGCGCGTGCATACAGAATACTCAAGAAAGAATGAGAAGAAGGGTAGTGCGACTGTAAGGCAGAAGCACGGAACGAGAGAGAGAGAGAGAGAGAGAGAGAGAGAGAGAGAGAGAGAGAGAGAGAGAGAGAGAGAGAGAGAGAGAGAGAGAGAGAGAGAGAGAGAGAGAGAGCATGAGTCCCTCCCTAGCTATTTAAGCTCTCTCCCTAGCTCATTCTTCCAGTTTAGTTTCCAGTTCTTTCTTTTCTCCAACCCTTGGTGGCGGGAGAGAGGAGAGAGAGAGCGAGAGAGAGAGAGAGAGAGCATGAGTCCCTCCCTAGCTATTTAAGCTCTCTCCCTAGCTCATTCTTCCAGTTTAGTTTCCAGTTCTTTCTTTTCTCCAACCCTTGGTGGCGGCTCGCGTCGGCGGCCTTCGGCCGCCGACGCTCGCAGCGCGGCCTTCGGCCGCGCGTGAGGGGCGGCAAGGACACAAGGCTTCGGAGTCAACTACGACAACATCAAATACACACATCCGGGGTCTACAACCCGCCAACACTACACACGGCAAACAAGCATGGAGAGCCTGACAGAGCTTACCAGAGCGCTCACGCTAGAGCGCACTTCACCAACCAGAACCTACACACGACGGCAGCCCATCATGCGGCTTCGTCCGCTCCAGCCTCCTCAAGCAGGGCCCTCACATAGTCCCCCAGGAGCATCAGCGCTGACACGGCACCGCCAACGATGTCTACAGCTGCAGCCGAGTCTACGCTCGCCGATACTGTCCGCATCACGGCGAGCAGGCGCGGGTCCAACACGGTTCCCGAGGCGGGCGCAGGCTGCACTCGCGTGGACACGACCGCCAGATCCGCTGCAGCCATCGCGCAGCGATGGAGCGGATCGTGAGGCATCTTGCACGGGCTCACTGAGCTCCGTAGAACGGAGTGTGAGTCCGTCAGCATCTCCACAGCATACCCCATCGCCCTCTGCGCGTGCCAGAGCCGACGAAGCGTGGCGACTGGGATCGCAGTCTCCGCCAGCCGCCCCCTCCCCCGCAGGCGCTCCAGCTGCGCCCTCGGCGGCATCCGCAGCCCACCCGAGCGACGCCACCCCTGGTCCCCAGGAGGCGAGTCCTCGCCCGTGGATTCCGCTCCCCCCATCTCCGCTGCTTCTGCCCCCCCCTCAACTCCAGTCGGTGACGCCAGCGAACGGCGGGGGGGGACAAAGGGCGCTGTCGCCCGCCCGCCGAACGATACTGGTGCCTCCAACGGCGGTGGGCCACGGGACCATCCTACCACCGACACATCCGGGGGCGTCGGCTGCCAGGGCTGCAGTGTCTCCGCGGACCGCACGTCCAACCGACGCGGATCGAAGGGACCGGCCGAGGGAAGGACCGGCGGAGGTGGTGCGGAGGGAAGGGACGCCAAGAGGTGCGGGCTGTCGAGGAGCGGGAGCGCTGCCACACTGCGGGGAGGGAACGCCGGCGCCGGCGCCTGAGGAAGGGGTAACCGCACGGGCTGCGAGTGCGCCGGCTGGTACTGCTGGGACGCCAAAAGCTGCGGAGAATACGCCAGAGCCTGCTGGGGTTGGGCGACACTGCGGAACAAGCCCTCGAGAGTCGCCGCGGCCCGCCCTAGGCGCCTCTCCGCTGCGGACCCACGGTTACTCCCCCCGCCAGCCCTCCAGCCGACGCGCTGGCCCGCACGCCCGCGCGGCGCCTGCGGCGTCCGGCGCTGCTGCCCCGGCCCCGCCTGGGGGCGGCGCTGAGGCGTCCCTCGGCGAGAGGGACGCTGCTGGCGCGGCGACTGATGCTCCTCGCCACGCGCCACTGGTTCACGTCCAATATCCAAGGCGCGCTCAGGGGATTTCTCCTCGTGTCTCTGGGGCGCGGCAGTCCTGCCCCGCGACTGCCCCCGCATCCGCTCGGGAGTCTGATGGCGAGCCGTCGAGGGGACGAGGAGCCCGCGCTCCCAATCTCGGTTCGACGGTGCTGGAGGACTCGCCCGACCTTGGGGGGACGCGCTGTCCCCAGTACTCTCCAAATCGGCAGAACGCTCCCGCGCTGGTCGCTCCATCCCGAGGAGGCGCGCCGCACTCGGCACCCCCCATGACTCGGCACAAAAGCCGAACGACGACCAGGGCCGCCCCGAGGGGAAACCACGGAGGCGGACGCGGAAGCCTCAATACACGGACGGCCGGAGGGCGCGGTCGCGGGGCTGCAAGGCGTGGCAATCTGTCCTCCGACGGAGGACCGCTAAAATTCCAGCAGGCAGCGAACAGGGCTTTAAGTGCCTCGGAACTGCAACGAACAACTGATGAGGAGGAACGGGCAGACGGAACTTATATCCCAGGGGACCAGGGAGACCCCACGCCTGAGACCTCCAGTGAGGAGGAAAACGTCGAAACAAACAGGCGCGCTGGAGGACGAGAGACTGACCCAACTCCCAGATCTAGGGGACGAGGGTCCAGCCGCATGCACAATACTCGGGCACCGCTGGACACCCATCCCCAGGCAGTCCCGCAGTTGTCCCCGGAAGAACTGGCGAATGACCCCTCCCGATTCGCCGTCATCGCCACTTGGGACGTCGCGGCCCTCTGCGACAGTCGCCAACCCCCTCTCTCCCGCCGGTTACCCCCCCAAATCCGTCAACTTTTCGCGCTCGCCCTTCTGACACCCCTCCTTTTCCTCGCCAAACATCCAACCTCCATTGAGGGTTGGATCCTGTTACTTTACCTCCCGCGCCTCACACTTCGCCTACCCTCACCACGACGCCCTGACTGGCCCGCGACGGAAAGACGACTTCGACAATTTCTCGCGGGCCATTGGGACACACTGTATCAAGCAGCTGCCTCTGCTGTCACCATGCCACCCCCTCCCCGCCACGTACCTGACACTCTTGGGAAAATATCCCGCGCCGAGGGCTTGGTATGCCGAGGCAGTTTGCGACGGGCTCTGCTCGCGTTGACTTCGACCCCAGTCAGCAAGTCCACCCCCACGGTGCTGGACGCGCTGAAGTCAAAACACCCCCCTCCGCTTGTCGAAAGCCTCACCTGGCCACGGCTTGACGAAAACTGCAGGCCGCCGACAGTCGATTTCGCTACGTTCGCCAAGCTCCTCTCTCGCTCCGAAAATGGAGTTGGGGCAGGCCCCTCGGGGATGACCTTCGAGCACCTTCGCGACGCCTCGCTGTCCAACCCCACCGTCGCCACAAACCTCCACAAGCTCGTCCAGCGGCTACTGGCGGGTAACCTGCCGCACGAAGTCAGCCAGCTCGTTACCTCCTCACGCCTCCTGGCCCTTACCAAGCCAGATGGGGGTACCCGCCCCATCGCAATAGGAGAGTGTCTCCTTCGGCTAGCGGCAAAAGCCGCGCTAATCTCCTCCACGCAATCCGCGCAAGATTACTTCCTACCACACCAATACGGGGTAGCCATCAGGAGCGGCGGAGAAACCATTATCCATGCCACCAGGGGTTTTACCTCAGCGCGCCCGGGCTCACTCATCCTACAAGTCGACCTTTCAAACGCCTTTAATAGCGTTGACCGCACGGCCATCATCCACGCCATTAACACCTCGCCCCTGCGCCCGCTCCTCCCCTTCATTCAATTCTCCTACGGAGCACCGTCGCTGCTCTACCTCGACGCCGAGTTCGACAGCCCACCCCTACTCAGTGCGCGGGGAGTTCGCCAAGGGGACCCCATGGGCCCCCTCCTCTTCGCAGCCGCCATCCACCCAGCGCTCCGAACAACCGCCGCGGCCCACCCCGAGGTCCTCTGCCTCGCGTACGCCGACGACATCACCTTCGTCGGCGATCCGGACTCCTGCACCTCGGCGTTCCTCAACTTCACAGCGGCCATGGACCGCATCGGTCTCTCCCACAACCCCGCGAAATGCGCGGCGTGGTCAGCCGAACGCCCTGCACCTGACCACCTTCCCCCAGGCATACCTTTCAACACAGAAGGTGTCCGCATACTTGGCAGCTTTATAGGCACCGCCGAGGGCACAGCTGCATTCCTCCGCACCCAGCTGTCCCTGCTAGCCGAACCCCTCGCCACACTGGCCACAATGGACCCCCAGTCCTCATCCCTCCTCCTCACACGCTGCGTTTCTCGGCGTGTCTCATACTTAATCCGCACCACCCCCCTTGACTTCCTTCCCCTGGATGTCTGGTCCGACTGGGGTAGGGAGCTCTTCCATACCCTCCTGCGTGCCTGCAACCTCCAACCACCCCGAGGCGAGGTGGAGCGGGTGCGCACTTGGGCTCAAGCGTCCCTCCCTCCCTCTCTTGGAGGACTGGGTCTAACCGACCCCGCCATTGAGGGACACCCAGCCTACCTCACCAGCCTCACCCAAGCCCAGGGCCTCTTGGCTGCCCTACCAGCAGCGTCAGGAGGGCCCCTGGCCGACGCTGTCCGGCACCTCACGCCACCTTTCACCAGCCCCACCCACTTGCATACCTGGCTGGCGAAGTGTGAAACGGCGATGCCCCCACGAGCCCGGGAGCTCCTGCACTCCGAGAGGAGGGAACCCTCCGGCTCCCCACTCCAACACCGCTTATCCCTCGAAGTCCAGGCTGTGCGATACGCCGGCCAGGTGGCAGCCACGCGGACAATGGACCCAAACCCACTCTCTGGGCACACCCAACGCCTCTTTTCCCTGGCTGGATATGGAGCAGGGGACTGGCTTCATGCCATCCCCATCTTCCCATCCCTCCGCCTCGAAGCTCCACACTTCGCCATTGCCCTGGCCTTCCGCCTCGGCCTTCCATTCCCAGCCCCCCGCACTTGCAACTGCGCCGAGGAATTCGAAATCCTCGACACCAGGCTGCCCAACCACCTGCTCCGGTGTGGCACCGGGCACGGACGGACTGACACCCATAATGCCCTGCGGGACGAGAGCATACGGATGGCCCGAGATGCTGACTTTATAGTCACCAAGGAGACCACCATCTACAGCCCCGTAGACGGCCACAAGGCCGACCTCGCCCTCCGAGACCGCAGTTCCGGAGCTGTCTGGATCTGTGACGTCACCGTCACAGATCCCATCAGCAGCCGGGACCCGGACGCAAGAAAAGGACGCGGATACATGGCCCGGGAACAAGCTGACAAGAAAATCTCCCACTACCGAAATCGGGCTCCCTATGTCGGATTTTTCCCACTGGCAGTCGAGACATACGGCTGCCCCTGCGCCGAGGTCCCTACCTTCTTGAAGCTGCTGGCTGACACAGGGGCCAGGAGACTTTTCAATGCAGACCCCAGCTCCTACCAGGCAGCGAAACTGCTCCACCAGTTTCGCCAGCGCTGGTCAGTGACGCTGCAGCGGGCACAGGCCTTGGCTTACCTGGGAAAAGTTAATGAAGCCTCCCCGGCCCCCCACACCCCAGTGGGCACCCCTGACGCCGACATGGCACCTGGGGACTGCTTTGCCATAGCAGAGCCCCTAGGGGAGCTTGAGTAGATTCGAGCCCTTAAACATGCACGTACCTTGACTTGTTGCCCCTTGCCTGCCTAGCCTGTACCCAGTTTTCCAAGCAATAAACGGACCGCTTGAGAGAGAGAGAGAGAGAGAGACGCTGGGAAGGGGAAGGGAAAGGAGGGAGAAGAAAGGCAAGGGAGAGAATGGCGCGGGAAGGGAGCGAGCGAGAGAAGGGAGGGAGGGAGGAGAGAGGGAGGGAGAGGTGAGGGAAGGGAGGGAGGAGAGAGGGGCGGGAGGAGAGAGGGGTGGGAGGAGGACAGAGGGAAGAGAAGAAAGTGATAGTTCTGGGGGGCGAGGCAGGTGGCGGTGGGATGGTGGAGAAATACCCAGAAGAGAGAAAGAACGGGGAGCGATGCTTGCAAGCGATGTTTGCAACGGGACTGGCAGAGAAGAGTGCGCTCACGTGACTAGGCGCGCGCGCACTCCTTCGTCTGATCACTCACAGGCGGCACCTTTGAGGCATCTCAAAGGAAGAAAAAACGTTGGCAAACGGTAGGGAATATCGGGATCAGCGTGGCTCACGTGACTTGGCGCAGTGTTTGCGCGTACTCCTTCGTCTGGTCCCTCACTGGCCGCTGCTTGGGGTCGCTGGCCAGCCACCCAATGTCGGCAGTAGAGCCCTCCACTAGCGTGGTCATCGCCGCCACTATGCTGCACGGGGGAGACGGGGAGGAAGGAGAGAGGGCGAGAGAGGGTGAGAATAGAGAGTGAGAGAGAGTGAGTGAGAGAGAGTGAGTGAGAGAGAGTGAGTTAGTGAGAGAGAGGAGGACAGGAGAGACGGATGGGGTGGAGAGAAGATTGGGGTCGTTGGCCAGCCACCCAATGTGAGTGGTGAGCTGTGGACTAGCGTGGCCATTGCTGCCAGTATGCTGCGCAGCAGAGACAGGGAGGAGAGATGGGGGAGAGAGATGGAAAGGGGAGTGAGACGGTGCTGGCAGCATGCTGATTCCAGGTCCAGGCGTCTCAAGGTAACATGAGGCAGGCATGCGTGTAATAGATGGGGCGGGGCCGCAAGCGTCGTGCTTAAGAAGCGTCTTACTGGCAGGTGCTGGGAAGGCGATGTGGAGGCGTCTGCTTGAGGATTCTTAGAAATTAAAAAAAGGTTAGAAAAAAGAAGAGAACAAGGAGAAACAAAGTGCCAATAGCGTAGCAGCACCTAACCATTTCCACCAGCAGGGATGTACCTCTGCCATGAGATTGCCGGCACGATGGCATCCGGTAGCACAGGCAGCTGCGGCAGGGCGGGCAGTGGGGGCAGGGCAGGAAGCGGGGGCAGCGGGGGCAGCGCGGGCAGCGCGGGCAGCGCGGGAGGGAAGGGTAGCCAAGGGGAGGAGGCGGAGGGAGGAGCGAGGGGAGAGTCGGAAGAGGCAGGAGAAGCGGCGGGGGCAGAAATGGTGGATTCCGGGGATGGGACAGGCTCGGAGGGGTTGATACCCTGGCTCGATTGCGAGAACGAGGGGGGGTGGGAGGAGGAGGAGGGCGGGAAGTGAGAGGGGGAGGGGGAGGGAAGGGGAGCATTAGAGGAGGGTGGAGTGGAGGGGATGATGATGCTGGTGAGATCGGAGATGGCTGAGAGGAAGCTGGATGGGGTGCTGCTGCCTGAAGGGGAGTCCGCATCAGAAAGAGGATTGGCACGCGAGTCGGCAGCAGGAGCGCCCGTGCCGTTGCCGTCGTTGGGGGTGTTGTTGTCCTTGCCAGGTGATGGCGTGGGGGCTGTTGGAAGGGAAGCATGGAGGTTAGGGAAGTGGAAAGATGGAGATAGGAAGTGAGCAGGGAAAGGAAGGGGCATGTGACCCTGCCATTAGACAGGAAACACGCTCCTACACACATGAAGGCACGATTTCGACAAACAGTGGAGATGGGTGCCGCGTGGGAATGGAGAGATGGGAAGGGTGGGAGGGGGGGTGCAGTATGGGGAGCCATATAATATGGAAAGCTATTGGATCAGGCGGCATGCGGCGCGCACACGACATGAGAGGAGGCATGAGTGGGGGGAGGGGCGAGGCGGAGGGAGGGAAGCGGAGGAAAGCAGGGGATAAGGGGCTTACCAATAACGGGCAGTGCGCTGCTTTGCGCTACAGCAGCCTGCACTCACACAAGGGAAATGGGGGCGGAAGGTAGGCGGGGCAGACAGTAAGGGGAGCGGGTGGTAGGGAGCTACGTTGGAAAAAACGCTCGAACGGCCAACGTTCGAACGCAAATGCCTAAACGCTAGGCAAACGCGCAAACGCAAGAGCGGGCTGCCTGCAAAAAAATATATCAGAATTTCGAAATTTTGAAACCAGTTTGCGACGTGCTGGGGAGGAAGAGGTGGCAGGGGTGGCAGGGGAGGCTGGTGTTAGGGTAGCTGCAGCATGGTGTGGGGGGCATAAATTGTAGTACTCGCGGCGGCTGATTGTAGGGAAGATGCATCCTGGTTGTGTTGCATGGGAGAGGAGGTAGGCGTGTGTGATGTGATGGATGGATGTTAGGTTGACTTGTGAATGTACCCTGAAACTTTTAAACTTTTATTAATAGGGGTGGTGGATGAAGGTGCCCTTCACGCCCTTCCTTTCCTTCCCCCCCCCCCCCCCCCAGAAGCCCGTTCTTTTGCCCTGCCCGAAACTTTTTTGAACCCTGCCCGGGCCAGCGTTTTCCTAGCGTTTGCTCCCCTCCTGGCCAAGCGTTTTGCGTTTAAAAGCTAGCGTTTAAACGCTAGCGTTTAAAACGCCAAACGCGTTTATTCCAACGTAGGTAGGGGGGGAGGAGGAGGGTGGGGGGTGGAGAGTATGGGGGCGCGGAGAGAAGCGGGGGTTGGAGGGAGGGGGGCCAAGGAAGAGAGAGAGAGGGGGGCGGGAGGCAGAGAAGGAGTGAGAGGAGAGAACAAGAGAGGGACCAGGTGGAAGGAGGAGGGGGATGGAGAGAGGCATAGTGTGGAACACAAGGGCAGTGGGAGCGGAAAACCGACGGTGACAAAGGAAGAATGAAATGCTGTGAAGTGTGCTTGCACCAACCATAACTTGCTGCACTCGCAACCGCCAACACCACTCACGCCGTCCACTATACAGCCACCCACTTACACACCCACCACCCCAACCACCCACCTAACCGCCCGCCCACCCGCCTGCCCGCCCGCCCACCCACCACCAACTCACTGGCCCAGACTCCCCCACCCCCCCTCCCACCCACCCGTAGTGCCTGCAGCGCCAGCAACACCCTTCCCCCTCCACCAATCGCCCCCTCATGCCCCCCCTCCTCTTCCCCCCACCTCCTCCGCGCCCGTCTCCCCCATCTCCCCCTCCGCCCCCCCAAATCCCCCACCCGCCATCCCCGTCCCCTAATCCCCCGCCTCCCCCCAGCGCTGCAGCGACGCCATTCGCCCCGCCACTGCTGCTGCTCCACAGAGACCTGCTCCCTCCGCTCCTTGCGCTCGCTCCGCCAGTCGTCCCCCCACTCGCTCCGCCGCTCGCCCCGCTCCTTGCGCTCGCCCCGCCACTCTCGCGCCCGAAACCGTGACTGCTTGTCCACTCGCCGCACCCTTGCTGCGAATTCTCAGGAATCGCCCCTCTCCTGCCGCCGCCCAGCTCGCTGCTCCACTCCGAGCGAGCCGCGAGTCGTGCAGCCGCCGCTTGAGCCGGTAGTTTCTTCAGCGACTCGTTATTGAGCGACGATCCGATACTGTTTAGCGAGCTGCGCTGCTGCCCGGCTAGAGCAGTGGGGCCGCGCGTCAGAGCAGCTGGGCTCGTCATGACGTGGCTGCTGGTGCTGCTGGCCGTGGTGGCCGTGGTGGCCGTGGTGGCCGCGTGAATAGCGCAGTTGATTGCGCCGACAACCGTCGCTGGCATGGTAACAGTTCCCGCTGCTGCAGCGATCGCCGCCGCAGTCGCAGCAGTCGCAGAGGCGGTCCCAGCGGTAGCGGCAGCGCTCGCCCGGGCGGCAGTTGGGAGCAGAAAGAAATAATCTGCTCTCAGCTGACCAGCAGTGCTAGCAGCGGCAGCGGCAGCGGCAGCGGCAGCGTCAGCGTGAGCGCGAGCGGCAGGAGCAGGTGGCGATGAGCGATCTGCCCCGCCGGTACTAGTGGCGGAGGTGGTATCCACGGCGGAGACGGAGACGATGGGGGCCTCCGCGAAGTGCGACGGGGATGCTAGCAACGACAGGAGGCCCGCAGGTTTCCGAAATCTGCGCATAGACGACGCGCGGGTGCGGTGGTGAGGGGGAAGGCTGTCGCCCGGAGACAAACAGCGGAGCACGCCTGGCGGAAGGCGCAGATGGGAGGGCGCGGAGGCGCGGAACGGAAATCGACGAGAGAAGCGGTCGCCGATGGGGCAACGGCGGTAAACTGTACGCTGATCGAATGTAAGACGCAACGCTGGTCGCCGGAAACACAGATATCGCCGATCAGTCGGGCGGGGTGTGGATCTAAGCAGCGGGCAGCTTTCGTTGAGGCTCGAGCAAAACCCACGTGGCTGGCGAGAGAATGCGGAAGGAACTACAGTACTACCTATGATGCGGAAGAACAAGCGGACGGAGAAGCCGTCGATTGGGCTACAAGCTGCTGGTGTCGGCCCGAGGATGAGCTTGTAGCTGCTTTGCAGGTGTCGCGTAGAGACCGCTGCTAGAGCCGATGGGCGGAACTTGACCGACAAATGAGCAGCGAGCGAACCAGGAGGGACGGAGGAGCGGATGAATGGCTGGGGCTCAGGTTGAAAGGGTAACTACCCGGAATAAAGAACATTAAGAGTAACTTTGGGCTGGATTCCGGAATTTTAACGGGTAATGATTCCCTGGAATCCGGAATTTATACAAGGGGGGAAGGGGTGTTCTCCGGACGAATCAGAATTACCCCGGGGGGCATTCCGGACGACCCCGCCAGAGGGACACCTCCCCCCCACCCAAATCCGGATGAAACAGAAATCAAGAACCCCCGAATCTGGACGAAACAGACAGCGTTGGGGGGGGGGGGGGGGTAGGGAGGGGATTTTCAGGGAGAAACAGAGGACTAAAAAAGCTTACCGAGAGCCCTGGCTGGGAGGTGTGCGAGCGAGGGGGGTTCCGTAGGGAGGGATGTGGGTGGGCTACAGTGATGTGTGAAGCTGTGGTTGTTTGGCGCGCTTTGGCGGCGCGCGAAAACTCATACGCGAAAACTCACTAGAAGGATGTGTTGAATATTTCAGAATTTCCAAGAATTACGACCTCAGCATACATTTTGGAGTTTAGGTCTACTATAATTAGCTTACAACTATATATCCATCACTCATAAGAAAAATTGTGAATGACAACTCCATTTGCAGATATTCCTTGGCCATTTCCTTATGTGACAGAAATAGGGATTAACCGGAAGGTCCTTGGATGTCTGAAGCATCGACTCACTGAACAAACAACGGAACGAAGAGCAATACCACTAATGTCCTAAAATCCTATTGGGCTCATCTTGCCGGTGCAAAGCAAATTTTTGCTTCTGTGGTTCGATGTTTTTCAGCTCGGTATGCCGCAAGTCCAGTGCGAGCTTGGTCTGATAAGCATTTGTTGGAACGTGCCCTCATGTCCATACACTCGTCACCTGCTGACTGCTCCACTGCATTCAACCAGGGCAAAGCTGGCACTGAAGTTCCACTTCCCATTCTCCATTTCAATGGCTTGATGCACATGCCCCTGCTCCACCCAGTCATGTTGCTTCAGCATAGTGAGTTAGTTCTCTGCTCCACCTGCTCCTGTTGCTGTCATTGTGCAAGAGGTACCCGATGCACAGAAGAGAGCCCCAGAGGGGACTGCGAAAGCAAATGGAGGAGTTGCAGCAGCACAGCACTTGTTCCTGCTGATGAATGCACGGTGACGGCCGGTAAGTGAGTATGCTGAACGGTGCCTAAAACGAAGAGGCCAGCACAGCACCGCGCAACGAAGCACTAGAAGAGGCCCACTCAGATGCACGAGGATGAAAGGCAAGCAGGGCAAAGGCTCAGCTGTCACCAGACCAATGGGGGTATGCACGGTTAGGCATCCCAGTTGTGCTGACGCACAGAGATCAGATATTTCAAATCAGAGGAGAGGGCTAGCGGTGGGCTGACTGACTGAAGGCATCCGCAATTGCTTTAAGTACCCCCGGAAACGGTTGCCATAGGAGCTGCGGTCTCCTGGTGAGCAGAAGAGTCTCCTGGTGAAGGGAAAAGATGGAAATGCTGATGGCTCAACACTTGTACCATTCCCCAAATGATCTCTCCAATGCCGCTGACTGCCTTGCTCTGCTGTTTCCCTGAGTTGCTCATTTCTCTGCGTTGCTCCTTCCTCGTGCACTGTCATCGTCTTATGCTCTCACCTGATCTCGTGCCTGCCCCCTGCTCTTATGGCGTATGTGTGACATGGCAGCCAGAGTCGATCACTCACCCACTGCATGCCTGAGCGTCCTCAGAACTTATTCTTTCCTTTCCATACCGCGAGAGGTAGAAGAAAGCAGGGCCAACAGGAACGATGACGCGAGATAGAACAAACAGGAAAGGTACCCGTTGCTGATGTTGCACTGGTGGTGTTGTGATAAGCCCCTCACCAATCATGTGTCACACCACAACATCCAGCACGCTCTTTCCTTAACCACTGCATGATCGGTTTCCCTTGCCTCATCGTTTTCAAGCCACATCCTGTCTTCTCCCTTCAGATCCCCGCATCCTGTTTGAGACGGTTCCCAGCTGTTCCCTCACTCGATACTTGTCCTTGACTCCACACGCACACAAACACCCACCCTCTCATGAAAAAATTCACAATGCACGCCCATGGCACGCACATAAACACCCACCCACCCCCCTCCCCCCCAACACACACACATGCACAAAGTCATGAGCATGCATGCACACATACAGTGCCATTGCTACATACATGCACACACAACCGAACCTCATGCAGTTTTGAGCATTACAGCATAGCCAATCCCATCTCAGACCAGAAAGCGTCAACAGTAGCGAGTCCCCAACAATGGTCATTTGGGTTCATCCGTACAGCCACCATGCGCTGCGCCTCCATCTTAAAACGACGCCCCCGTGTCACCATGAGCTTGGATCAATCGCCATGCAGTTCCTTCCTTGTAGTGTGTGAGTGCGTGTGTGTGTGCGTGTGTGTGTGCCCACCAATACAGCACAGCAGGGACACCTGACGCAACCCACTTGATACCCCATCACTAGGGCTTATTTCCCTCGCTCCCTCTCGATCTCTCTGTCACGCACATGCACATGCACATGCACATGCACACGCATTCAACGTTGCAGCGCCCCTCCGCATCTCGCGCTCTGGCCACTCTCATCCGCTTCCCCATGTTGTGATGTGAGGTGTCAAGCACCCTTAACTTTCCCAATTCCACGAGTTTCAGATCTGGAATTATTCACGTGCCACTTTGTCACTGGCTGCGCCCAAAGCAAGCGAAGATTATCAACCCGCAACGCGCCCCACCCACCAACCACCCGTGCGCCTCACCTCAAGCAGTTGTCCAGGACCCCTCTGATGCTGTGCTGCCCCGCCATATCCTCCCCCTATTAGCAGGCCACAGCGCTGCCAGTTGCTGCGCCCCTCTGTGGCTCGACGAGGCAAGGCGTGCAAGCATGAGGGGCAGGTGCGACGGCGGTGGATCGGTTGGTTGGCGGCAGGTGGGATGGTGGCAGGTGGGTTGGCGGCAGGTGGGTTGATGGCAGGTGGGTTGGTGGCAGGTAGAAGGGTGGCGGGTCAGGGTGTGAGGCGGAAGTCATTCTCCTTGGCCCTGTGATACAGCACTGCTGACGCCTCAAGCCTGAGACGCAAGGAGGGACGATGAGGGAAGTGTGGGGTGGCGAGCACGGAAGGAGGCACAGGGGCAGCATGTGCATGTTTGTGGGATGGAAGGGGGGATATTTGAGAAGCAGGAGGGGAAACGATCGTAGCGGAACACTGGCTTTGGGAGCGAGCAAGCAAAGCCAGGAGCCAGGAGGCACACAAAAATGGAATTGCATGGCATGGCATGGCATCACATCCCATCCCATCTTACCCCACCCCAACCGACCCCACCCCACCCCACCCTTCCCCTCCCCTCCCCTCCCATCCCTCCCCTCCCATCCCATCACCCCCCATTCCGTGGCAAGAAAGGGAACATACCATCCTGGGCGCACCACATGCCGGCCGGAGTTAAGCGCCCACGTCACCTGCGAGGAAAGGCCATTGCGCATGGTTAAAACGGGTGAGGGGAAGCAGAGCAGGCAAGGGAGGTCTAGAGGAGGCAATGCAATATGAGAGAGAGTGTGCAGAATAAGTGAAGCGTCCAGGTTTTACCACCACTCTTTAATTTTATACTCTGCCAAAACCCTGCTAACACCTTAAAAAATCTCCCCCTCTCGCCCACGCTTCCCAACCCTCCACCATTCCCCCTCCACCCAGTCCCCCACAATCTCCAACCCCTTCCCCACCACCCTTCCTTCCGCACCCCACCTTATCAGTGCCTAGCGACAGTGCAACCACGTGCGTGACGGCATCGCAGAGGGTGAGGCTGCACACAGCCCCAAACTGCTCCGCCAGGCGCCATAGTGGGTGCGACCGCGCATTGGCCTCGCCCACCTGGGATTAGAGGGGGACGGGTGGGGGGGGAGAGGGAGGGAAGGAGGAAGAGGGGGAGAGGGAGCGAAGGAGAAAGAGGGGGAGAGGGAGCGAGGGAGAAAGAGGGGGAGAGGGAGGAGAGCAAGACGGAGGAAGCAGGCGGAAGTAGAAGGAAAAGGGCAGAGAAGGAAGAGGGAAGGGGGGGAAGAGGGGGAGGAGGAGGGTGGCGTAACAGGAGAGCGCGGTGGCAAGATGGAGGCAGTTTGCCGGGTGAACAGGAAGATAAACAGGAGGATAAACATGAGGATAAACGATTTGGCAAGAGGGTGAACATGACCAGGGCATGGGTAGGGTACGTAGTGAGGGCAAGGAGTGACTACAGCAGCCACAGACGCGGCAACAGGCTAAATGAAACAGGTGGAAGAAACGAGGAGAAGAGATGGGTGCGACGCACATAAGGTACAGCACACTCATTGCATGGAAAGGCATACCAGGGGGCAAAAGGAAGGACAAGAAACAATCACCTTTCATATTCTCTTAAACCAGAGCTCACTACTGAGAATCGGCCAGCAGAAGGAGGAGAGGAGCAAGGAGGAGGGCAGGGAGGGGCGCACCGGAAAGATTCGTGAGAAGACGATGCAGCAGCCGGCAAGCACGCGGCGCTGCTGCTCTGCGAGAATACTGCGCACGTCCAGGTGCTGCTGCAGCATGCCGCGCTGCCGGCTCGCGAAGAACGACCCATGGATGCGCTCCAACACCTGCGGGGTGGCAGGGGGAGGGGGGCACAAACGGGGTGACGGGGAAGGAGCAGTGGATTCCGAGGCGTTAAAAAACTAGCTGCTGCATGCGGCAGCGGCAGCTGGCAAAGAACGACCCGTGGATGCCCTCCAACACCTCGGCGGGGCACACAGGGTGGATGGGAAGGCGGAGGGGGGAGAAATAGTCAGTAGAGGGAGGTGCAAGGCTCTGAAGAACCTAAATCTGGAAATTTTGCGTTTGACCAAAGGGCAGGAAAGGGTGTGGGAGGCGAACACACCAATTTGCCATACCAGGATGAACATGAATAAGGGGATGTGTGTGTGCCATGGCATGGGAGTGCGGTGTGAGAGGAGTGGGGCATGGCATGGCATGGCATCGCATAGCATGGCATTGGGTGAGCACTGACAGTGAGAATGGAGGCGAGCATGCCATCTGCCGCCCTCTCGTCGTGCCCCACTTCCATCAGCGCTGGCCCTGGCAGGCCCATGCTGCGCCGGCTGTGCGGGAAGTACGTGTACCTGGTGGTGCCCGGGCAGGTAAGCAGACGTGTAGGTGGGCAGAGATGCAGGGGTGCAAGAAGGTGGAAGCACAAAGCTAGGAGAAGGTTAAGAGAGGTAGGGAAGAGGGGAAGGGGGGACAGATCCACACGACAACAGAAGGCATGCACGTTGCCGTCCCAGCAAAGTGACAAGGAAAGTCAGTGCCAAACAGGAAGAAAGAGATTCTGCACATGTGTGATACAGGCTGGGAGGGAGAGAGGCACTGCAAGACACGCAAGCCGAGATGGACATGCAGCAACACATAGCAGCATAGGCAGGTAGAGGGGGGCAGGCGGCGGCCGGGGGGGGGAGAGGAGAGCGGGGGGGTGGGGGGAGGAAAGGGGGGGAGTGTGGGGGGGGCGTAACAACAAAGCGGGGGCACAGACCGCTCTACGAGGATGAGATTGCGCGCATGGTGCGGCCAGACAGAGGCGGAGTCGTCCACGATCAGCACACTGGACTCCATCCCCAACACGCCCTCCAGATCCTTGCTCCGCGCCACCACGCCCCCTGCTCCTCCCCCTGCCCCTGCCCCTGCCCCTCCCCCTCCACCCACCCCTGCCCCTGTCCCATCCCCCCCAGCAGCAGCGGGGGATGCAGCGGCAGCAGCAGGGGCGGAGGGCGAGGAGGAGAGGGTGGCGGTGGAGTGGAGGCCCTTGGCGATGATGCGGCTGTGGAAGAGCGTGCCGTGGGGGTCCAGGATGCGCGCCATCTCCGAAGCGTACCACCGGTTGCCCATCGTGTACACGTGCAGCTCAAACAGGCACGCCACCTGGAGGAGGGAGAGAGGGGTGGGGACTCGGGAGAGATGTAGGCGGGAGGGGAGAGGGATGGGGGGGGGGGGGGGTTGGGGTGGACCGAGGAAAGGGAGGGGTGAAAGTGGTACCAGCGGTAGTCCATCGTGCACACATGCAGCTCAAACAGACACGGCACCTGGGGAGGGTGGCGTTTGGCATGGGAAAGAAATGTGGAGGGGAGGGGAGAGGGGGATGTGGAAGGGAGGGGTAAGGGGAGTACCAGTGATTGCCCATCTGTACACGTGCAGCTCAACTCAAACAAGTACGCCACCTGGGGGAGGGGTGGGGGAGGAGGAGGGGGATGCGTGCGGAGAAATGTGGAAGGGAGGGGAGAAGGGGGGGAGAGGGGGGTGGGGGGTGGAAGGGAGGGGTGAAAACTGTACCAACAGTTGCCTATTGTCTACACATGCAGCTGAAAGAGAGACGCCGCCAGGGGGAGGGTCATATGGAAGGAGGGACGGATATGGATGGATGGATACGGGGGGGTATTCCCGGAGGGTGGACAGAGAGGAGGCAGGCAGGCCACGAATAGCAGCATGCTGGAGCCGAGAATACGTGCGTGACGCGTGCATGTGTAAATCCCCGTATCAAGCGGTTGAGTAGAAGCGAAGCAGCACCAGGACGGATGGCACCCACCCGTTGCAGGAACGTGCGCACGCCCGGGCGCAACTTGGTCCACATGCCCATATGGGGAAACCGGAACAGCTCCCTGCCCCCCGTTCCACTGCCCTCCCCTTCCCCCTGCCCCTGCCCCTGCCCCTGCCCCTGCCCCTGCCCCTGTGCCTGTGCCGACTCCTCCGCGCGTTTCCACAGCTGCTGCTGCTGGCGGGTGTGCTGCTTGTCGCGGGCCTCCATGAGGCGCAGCTGGTCCTCCCACTCGGGGCCGATCTCGGAGAACTTAGCGGAGTTGAGCAGGGTGTGGTCCAGGTCCAGCACCAGGCACAGCTTGCCCGCAGCCACCATGCTCTCTGTCTCCGCCATGCGTCGATGCCTCTCCGCTGCAATCCCCGACACCACCCCCGACGCCCCCTCTACCGCCTCCTTTCCACCCACCGCGCCAGCAACCACCCCCGCATCCTCGGCTTTCCCTGCTTTCTCTGCGTCTTGGCCCGCTTGTCTGTCGCGCTGCCCTCTGCTGTCTGTTGGTACCCCATTTGGTGCAGAGTTGACAGCAGGCGTACTGAGCGCATCACGAGCATCGTTGACCCCATCCTCTTCCTCCTCCTCCCCGTCACTGAACCGTTCCTCCAGCCCGCCGTATTGCCATGCAGAACCAGGGCGTGTCACCCCAGGAGTCCCTGCTCCCTCCTCCCTCCTCCATTCCCCACCCGGAAATCCCACTGTGTCCGCTGCTGCTGCTGCCTGCCCTCGCCCCATCAGCCCACTTGCACTGTCCATATTCACTCCAGTAAAAGTAGCTGCTGCTGACGGAACAGCAGCAGCAGCGGCAGCAGCAGCAGCGGCAGCAGCAGCAGCAGTGACAGCCGCAGCGGCGGCGGCAGTAGCAGTAGGTCTACTGGCACCATCCAGCCCATGCGGTCTAGCATATGGGACTTGAACAGACGGCCCTTCCAGCCCCACACTCTCCCGAGACTCCCCTTCCCCTGGAGCAGGCCCTGACTGCATGCCTGGGAGCCTGGGATCCTTCCCCCGCTTCCGCCCAACCACCTGCCCCTCACTGCCTGCCGTTGTGTCCCTGCCTCCCCCACCCAGGGCCCCCCCTCCTGCTGACACGCCCACAGCACCCGACACACTCTCCTCTCCATGCGGAACCAATGCACACACTTGCTCCTCTGCACTCCCTGCACCACTCCCTGCTTCACTCGGCCCTCCTCTCCCTGTCTCACTGCCACGACCTCCTGCTACCTCCCACTCCCCCATGCCCATACCACCCATAACAGCATCACCCGCATCACCAGCACCATCAGTATCGCGCAGCATCCGCTGTCTCTTGCCCTCTCGCCCCTCTGCCCCATCCTCCCATGCTCCTTCACCTTCCATCCTGCCACTGCTCAGCCTCCCCAGCCCCTGCCGCTCCTCCCACTCTTGCTTGGTAATCTCAACACAGCCCTCACCAGCTGCAGCATCCCTTGCAGCACCAGGAAGCTCCCCCCTTACACTTCCACTGCTCTCCATCCCAGTAATGCCGACCAGGTTACTGCTAGAACCAGCCCTATCCGAGGCAGCAGCAGCAGTAGTGTCTGTGTCTGGCGCTGAGCGGAGTCTCTTGCGCGGATCTCTGTGCCGAACCATGTCCTTGGATGCCTCTGCTGCTGCTGTGGGTGTTGCCGACGCTGCTGCTGCTGCTGGTGCTGCTGGTGTTGGTGTTGGTGTTGGTGTTGGCGTTGCACTAGCAGTGGGAGCGACGGCTGCTGCACTTGTTGCGTGTACCGCTGCACCAAAGGCAGCAGCAGCAGCGTGGGAGGCCGTGGTAGCAGCAGCTGAGGCGTGTGCAGAGAGCAGAGGGGTTTGTGGCATGCGTGCATATGGGGGGGATGGGTGAGCGGGTGGCAGTGCGTGCACGGAAGGGGGTGCATGCATCTCAAGAGGAGGGGGTGTGTGAGTGTGAGGAGCAGCGTTAGTAACAGGAGCGGCGTTACTGGGAGGAGGAGGGGGGGAGGAATCCTTGAGCCAAGCTGGTTGATGGTCCGTGGCATGGGAAGGCGTTGCACCATCCCACAATGGAGTGGAACCCAGGGATGCGGAGTGGTGCAGAGAGATGAGGTAGGATAGCAGGTCGGGATTAGACTCCAGAGAGTACTGGAGGGACTCCTGGAGCGAGGAGTGGAGAGAGGATGGGAGAGAGGGCTGGGGAGCAGCAGAATCACTGGTGGCTGGGCCTGGGCCATCTGATTCATCACCCGAAAAGGGATTGTACGAATACCGCACTGCGTCCGCCACTGCCGTTGCCGCTGCCACTCCTGCACCTGCCCCTGCTCCTCCTGCTGCTGCTGCTGCTCCTCCTGCTGCTGCTGCAGGCTGTGCTAGCACTGCAGCCGCTGGTGCTCCAGCTGCTGCTGCCGCCGCTACCATTGCATTGAGCAGATGCTCATATGACCCCTCGGGCCCAACCCCAACCGCCTGTCCCAGCACTGCCAATGCGCCAGGTATATGGGCGGGTAAGGGCGGTGGGGGAAGCATGGTTGGAAGCGGGGGATTCAATCTACCACTGCCACTTCCTGCTGCTGCTGCCACTGTGTCAGCTGATGGTGCAAGCGGCGGCGGTAGTGGTGGTGTTGCTGACTGTGGTAGTGGCGGCGTTACTGACCGTGGTAATGGTGGTGTTGTGGATCGTGGCAGCGGCGGTGCTGCTGCTGCTGATCGGGGTGGTGGGCCGGGAGGAAGTGGTGGTAGCGGTGGCAGCAGCGGCACCATGTTGGGTGGTGCTACCGGTGGGCCCGGTGGCAGCGGTGGTTGCACTGGTAAGTGCGGCTTTGGCTGTGACGGGGGCAATGGTGGCAGTGGCGGGAGTGGCGGCAGTGGTGGGAATGGTGGCAGCGGTGGTGTTGCGGATTGTTGTGGTACCATACCTGTTGCTGCAGCCGACAGCTGCGGCCGCTGTTGTGCATTTGCTTGCAGCTGTGGTGGCGACGGCAGTGGCGGCAGCGGTGGCAGGGGTGGCAGTGGTGGCAGCAAAAGCTGCTGACATATTCCAGGATCTGCAAACGCCGATCCCCCAGCTGCTCCTGCTATGACAGAATCCCCAGCCTGTGCAGGTGACGGAGTTGGTGATGGCAGTCGATACCCTGACGGGCCGGACCCCTGCATGGCTGCTTCATGGTTCGTAGACTGTTCTCTGGCGGAACCTGCTGCAGCTGACGGCCCAGGATGTAGGCCAGTCGCAGCCGGTGCAAGAGCATCGGACGGGTAGTCAGAGTAGCGATCAGGGCCCCCGACTTTATCATACCTACGGCTTGCCTGACCTTCATGCATCTGCTGCTCGCCCTGTCTCCTGTCCTCTTCCCTCCCTTGCTCCAAACTCCCTTGATCCTCATCGGAGGTACCAGTACTGATTACCCTGCTGCTCTCTGCCTTAATGTCTCCCACATAGGCGATCTCCCCGTCCTCAATTTCACCCTCCTCCCGCTCACTCACGTCCTCTCCATCCTTGTCTCCATGCACAATCTTCCCATCATAGACTTCAGTAGCAGCAGCAGCAGCAGCAGCAGGATTACGGGCGGCATCACTACCAGCAGTGCTGGCAGCATCATTGCCACATGCCATTCTAGTGTCCACATGATCATTCGCCCTCACAGTCCTGCCTCCCGTTTCCATCGGCGAATCCTTCATGCCTTCATTTCCCTCTGCACCAACAGCTTCTACTCTTTGCTCTTCTGCCTCTCCTTTTGCACTGCCTCTGTCTTGCACGTGCCCTTCCTCGCCCCCATCTTTCACCCCTTCCATCGTCTTAGCAGTGTCCTTAGACTTCTGATCCTGCTTTGGCCCTTTTGCCTTCTCATCCTGCTTTGGCCCTTTTGTCTTCTTATCCTGTTTTGGCCCCTTCCCCGTCTTATCGCCTTCAGCAGCAGCCACTCCTTTCATCTTCTTCTTTCCCCTTTTCCCCTCCTTCGTCTTTGCCTCCTTTCCCTCTTCCTTCGGCTTTTCCCTCTCCTCCCCTTTGTTCTTCTCCCCCTCCTTCACTTCTTTTAAAACCTCCTCTTCTTTCTCCTCATTCTCCTTCTCTTTCTCCTTCTCCTCCCTCTCCTTCTTCTGCTTCTTCTTCTCCTTCCTTTTCTCCCTCTTCCTCTCCTTCTTTTCTCTCTCCCTCTTCTGTTCCTCCTCCTCCTCCTTCTCACTCACCTTCACCTTCTCCTTGTCAGTCTCCTGCTTCTTTCCCTTGTCGTCCGGTTGTTTCACAACTGCCTTCTCCTTCCCCTTCCCTGCCTCCTCCTTCTCCTTCTCATTCTCCTTCTCCTTCTCATTCTCCTTCCCTGCCTGCTTCTCCTCCATCTCTAAGTCCTTCTTCTCCATCTCTTTCCCCTTCTCTTTCTCTTTCCCCTTCTCCTTCCCCACCTCCTTCTCCTTCTCCTTCCCCGCCTCCTTCCCGCTCTTCCTCCCCTGCGCCTCTCCAACCTCCTCCAGCCCTATCCCCAGGTCCACATCCCCCTCCATTTCGTCCCAGCTGCACACGCCGCTGGCCCACGCCATGCTGTACATATTCCTCATCGAAGCAGACCCTCCACCACCAAGCGAGGGGGCAGATGCAAGCGAGGGAGCGGCAGCGGTGGCGGCAGTGGGGCTAAGGGATGGCTCAGGCACAGCAGGGGAACGAGCGGCAGGAGTGGAGGATGGGCGAGGGGAATAGGACGACCCGGGCCGGGAGGATCTGGGGTTTGAAGAAGAGTGGTGAGTGAAGGAGCGTCGACCAGAGGAACTGGGGCTGAAGGCATTTAAGTGAGAGTATGCGTGGCTGTGGTTTGGAGGACTGGAAACGCGAGGGCTGGACGGATGAGGACTGGAGGAGCGGGGAGAGGGAGATGGGGTTCTAGAAGGAACGCGGGAGGTTCGTTGGTTAGTGGATGAAGAGCGGTGCAAAGCCTTGGACGGGACAGTGAGACGGGGTGATTGCGAATCGAGGGGTAAAGGAGGACGCCTGGGAGGAGGAACAGCGTACACACTAGCAGAAGCATCACCGGGAAACTGAGCGTTTGTCTGATACGATTCAAGCATATGACTGGGCGTAAGCACAGGGTTGGAGGCTGAGGGGGGGGTAGGCGAGTAAGAATGAAAAGGTTGCACAGCAGGAGAGGCGGAAGGTAGGTGAGAGGTTTCCATGGTAGAGGAAGGAAGGACGGAGGACGAAGGGGAGGTGAGTGCAGTGACCTTCCACGTGAATTTGAACGGAGGGTTGGAGGAAGTACAGGCTGCATGGCTTCCGGTGGTGGTGGCGGTAGGGTTTACTAAGGAAGCAGTAGGGGACGGTGTGGGTGCGGATGGGGAGAGGCCAGACATGTGTGATGCGGATGGTTCTGTGGGAGATTGAGCATAAGCCAACCTGGACGTATGTGACAGTATCAAGGGGTGAGGTGGTGGCGATGGCTGTGACACTATGAACGAGCTTGACTGCGACAATGGCGAGGGATTCGACAATAATAAAGGATGGTGAGAGGAATTCGGCAGCGACAGTGGGAAAGACGACGATTGGATGGAAGCTGGTACTAGCGACGTTGCAGGGACAGACATGACTGTCCATTGCCCGAGAAAGCCGGATGCCGAATTCGAAGGCGATGGAACGGATGTTTGCATCGAGGACGGTCCCAGGGTGTCAGAGCCAATAAGGACTGGACGAAAGGAGAAATTCGCATCCGCGCAATTCGCGAAAGCGGGCTGAGAGCCTGCGCGTGGAATATGGAATACTTCCGATGGCGACGGTTGAGCGGTGGCTGGAAGGCCGCCTGAGACAGAAGGCGCGGAAGCCACTGAAGACACGGACGAGAGCAGATTGATGGATGGGGGATACGCGTTGCCGTAGCCGCTTGCGTTTCGATCGTCTACTCCTCTCATCATTGCTGGATGGACTCCTGATTCTCTGTAAAAAGAGTTCGTTTCTTTTGTCAGGAGTAAATGATTCCTTAGAAGATTGAAAAGATTCAGCAGTTCGCTTACACAAATAATAGTCGTTCCTTGAAAACTAATGCTTACCGTCGCATAGTCGCGTGTGTGTCAGGGACCGTCACCATGGCTCCCCTTGCTAAACTTTCAGCTGGAGGTTCCTTAGTCGTGGATCTGAAGAGCATGCATGGAGGGGGGGGGTCATACACCTCTGGTTAGGGGGAAGCTTAGAGGTTGGTTTGGTTGGTTGGTGCTTGCTTGTTGGGGGGTAAAAAGTAGCTGCTTCAAATCGCCGGATGACGTTTCGCTGTCAGATTTTCGCAAGTTCCGCGACTGTTACGATTTAATCGTACTGTAGCAAGTTCACGATCATTCTACTATATACACTATCCAGTTGCTAACTTCAACAAAAGAGGGCAACTACGATACTGTAACAAACATGAACAAATAACTGAAGTTCTCATAACTCCCAGGTGTTCCCAAAGCACTGTTCCTGATGAGTGATGCCAGCAAATGATCTATGTCCTGTTACTTCAGTATAACCAAACATAAACAAATCACAATGTTAGTAGTAGTCATTGATGCGCTGTCGTTCCTGCGATCAACTGAAGAAAGACTTGCAGGTTCCTACGTCCCCTTATCAAGGCATGTCGATGTGGCTCCATGCTCATGGTGAGCTCCATGGAACCATTACATACACGTTGCCCAACAGGCACCTGGTTTGTCCGGCTGTCTACATGATGCTCTTCTTCAGGCAGTCCTCCACTCAGTGTCTTCCTGCCTGAGTCAGCTCGCTGCAACACGTAATGTAATTTGCTATCCTCGTGTTTGCTGCTACCTGCTTCATTGTGATGTCTTTCCCATGATGCCTGGCCAGATGGAGCCTCCACCAGCTGCCACCTGCGCATACAGGGCAGCACCAGCCTACCATAGCCAGGGAGGAAAAGGAACGGATCACCGGGCTGTGGCTGGCTTGTGCTTTCTTTAAAAGACGGTGAATCCTCTGTGACTGCTCCTCCCCGAGCTTCCTCTCTCAGAGCCGTACTCGCAGCATCCCATCGCGCCAGCAGCTGCACTGAGAAATTTAGTATGTTGGTTCGATGCCTGCATTGAACAATAGACGCAATCAGATGACCGGAATCTGTCAGGTCAAGTCGAATGTCCTAATGTTCGAGCAGGTAATGAAACGAGATCATCGTTTTGTGATGTGTTGCACACTCACTCGAGGCTCAATTGAACAGTGCCGAGACGCAGGTCAACGTTCAGCTGAGGAACGGGCATGGTGACGTCAGCATGGAATTCGCTGACTTGAGGGAGAAGATTGACATCTTCCAGGGGACGAGAGAGCGAAGCTCGCGTGAAGGATAACACTCCTGCGGTAAGTTAGCGTACGAACACATTCATAGAAAGGTCAACAGAGAATCTCGTCAATCAAGCCGGAACAAAAAACTATCATCATGCTTCTGCTTCTACCGTCGACGCACGATCGAACCGGCGGGAAAAAGCGGAGAAAAGCAAAAGGATCCAGAAAAAAATAGCAGGAACGCTTGAAGGACGCGGCTGAGACTGACCTGCAAGGAGAATGACGAGAAGCGCTAGTCGGTGAGCCATTGTACCCGTATAAGAACGTGCGCGTCGTCTTTGCAGGAACGACCAGTCAGCGGTTGTTTGTGTCTCTAAACAGATCAAATTTCGGGAATACTACGCAGACACACTGAGCGGCGAATGTTTAACACTGTCCTGGAGACGAAGCAGCGCCGCTATGGTTGGTGCTCCCGTTCGCTTCTCGAGGATGAGAGGCCCACAGGAGGGGCCGACAATAAGTAGCAGTGCATATCAGCGGACAAGCTCGCCACCAGTTGGGCGGTCCATGGCAGGAAAGGGAGCTGTCTGGCGGCGATCCCAATGTGGAGTGGACTGGTCACCTCGTGTTTTTCTGTCCCCCTAGCAGGGCTCTCGGTTCAAGGGCAAACATCCAGAATGCCAGGTACATTCGGGATGTTTTGAGCTGGAATCCGGATTTTGATAGGGCCGGTTTCACAAACCTCCTGACTGTGTCCGAGCATTTTCTTCCGGGCCGGGACTCGGGGCCATCCCCATGGGCCCGAAAATCATCCTGACAGGCAAACCAACTGTGCGGATTCGCCCTAGAGCTCTTCAATGTGGCAGCAACTTGCATCGTGATTTCTCCCACAGCAGATAGTTCTCCCACCCTCCAACCAGATTGTTACGGTTCAATTGCTACTTGTGAGTTCTCGGGCGGGAGAGCCCTGATGTGTAGTGGGAGGCAGCTAGTGTTTAGTGTCAGAATGTCTGGTACGTGACACTTAACATCAACGTTAAATTGTGCTTACTGTTTTTGTGTATTTTGATGCTCTAAGACGCCTCGTGTCGAACAATCCTGCCTGTGCGAAGTGGGAATATGAAAGGCTTCAGGAGAATCCTGAAAAACAGAGGGACTTTCCCGGGAATGCTGAATTTTCAGGGTCTTCTGTGAGGCGAACCCTGTGCCCTCCGGCTCCCGTATAACGAAAAAAAATTAGCCCTGCCCCCTAGCCATTGTTTCAAATTTGTTCGTTTCGACGCTTGTGTCGGTGGTGATGTGGTTCTGGTGGTGCTACGGAGCTTGCCCCTTGGGGCCACCACAACCAGTCAGAGGCTGGTGACAGCATGCATAATAGCTGTGTTCACACTACAGTACAGGAACCACAACAAAGCCACTCCACTTACACGTTTTACAAACAGCGCCGTAAGGAAACAGTCACTTGTACACGAGGCACTATACATCTACAAAAATAGAAGAGAAGAGGTAAGAGATCAACATCTATGCCCAAATCAAACCTTCTTCTATTGTATTTAGATATTGGTTCTTGATGTTGGGGAGGAAAGCTGTCCAGTCTCCAGACCACGAAATGGCATTTTTATCAAATCTCTACCAAACATGACTTATTTGCACGCAAAAAACAACTGAGAGCATCGGCTAAGCATTACATGTAATATTGCCCACATTCCATGACCAAACAGAGGCACTATTGTCAAATGTAACTTAGGTTGTTACTGTAGACTATACTGGATTGTGCCTTAGAGGGTACAATACCCTAGTCTATATATCCTTGTACACACACATTCTAGTTCAATCATTTTCTTTCTGATATGGTATCATAGTAGGTTAGATCCCCCCCTAGCCCGCTCACGCTTCCGCCCCTACGTTCCTAGCCGGCACCCTGTCCGTCGCGCTCGTCCCTAGCCGGCCCCCTGGCCGTTCGCGCCTAGCCGCCCCCTTGGTCGTTCGCGCCTGTCCCTAGCCGGCCCCCTGGCCGTCGCGCCCGTCTCTAGCTGGCTCCCTGGCCGTCGCGCTCGCTCCTAGCTGGCCCCCTGACAGTCGCGATCGCTCCTAGCCGGCCCCGTGACTGTCGCACCCGTCCCTAGCCGACCCCTGACCGTTCGCGCCCGCCCCTAGCTGGCCCCCTGGCTGTCGCGCTCGCCCTTAGCCGGCCCCCTAGCCGTCGCACCCGTCTCTCGCTGGCCCCTGGTCGTCGCGCCCGCTCCTAGCCGGCCCCCTGCCCATCGCGATCGCTCCTAGCCGGCCCCCCCTGACCGTCGCGCTCGCCCCTAGCCGGCCCCCTGGCCGTCACGATCGCTCCTAGCCGGCCCCCCTGACCGTCGCGCTCGCCCCTAGCCGGCCCCCTGGCCGTTCGCACCCGTCCCTAGCCGGCCCCCTGGCCGTTTGAGCCCGCCCCTTGCCGTCGCGGCTGCTTCTAGCCGCCGTCGCGGCCGCTTCCTGTCGTCCCTCGGCCGCCCTTAGTCGTCCCGGCCGCCCCTCGCCGTTGTGGCCGCCCCTAGCTGCCGGCGCTGCCGTTTCCAGCCGCCTCACGGTCGCTCCTGCCGTTGTGGCCGCCCCTCGCCGCCGTCACGGCTGTCCCTGGCCGCCGTCGCGGCTGCCCCTGGCTGTCGTTGCGGCTGTCCCTGGCCGCCGTCGAGGCCGTGTCTACTTGCCGCCCGCCGGCCGGCCCCTGCATTCGCGCCGTTGCCGGCCCGCCGCTGCCTCGGGTTCGGCCCGTTCTTCCCGATCAGCACCGCCCTCTGAACCCCCCCCGGTACTGTACTGCATCGCTTTGCACCGCACTGCACCGCTTTGTACCGCACTGCACCGTATTGCACTGCATTATACCGCACTGTACCACACTGCACCGCTTTGTACCGCACTGCACCACAGTGCACCGCACTGTACCGCTCTACACCGCACTGCACAGCACTGCACCGCACTGTCCTACTCTATACTGCCCTCTATTGTCACTCATGGCGGCGGTGCTTTGCTTTGTTGCTGAGGGCCAGCCGATTGAGTTTGATGCGTGGCTTGCTGACCTCTGTCGCCATCTCACTGGTCAGCGGCAGGATGGCCACTCGCTGTCTGTCCATCTTGATGGTACCCTCCCCCGCCCTGACCCCCCCGCTGCCCTCTCTTCTGACCCCTCGTCCGCTGAGCGTGAGTCCGCTGCAGCCGCTGCCCTTGCTCGCTCTATCTGGCTGTCCTGTAACGCTGTTGCACATCTTGCTATTAGCAATGCCCTCTCGCTGTCCGAGCGACCTCGCTTCAGGTCTATCACCACTGCCCAGGCTTTCCTAGATGCTGTTGTCCAACGCTATTCCACCCCGCCTGCTGCCTCGGTCGGTCGTCTGATCCTCCCCATGCTCTTTCCTGACCTTGCGTCGTTCCCCACTGTCGCCTACCTGGCCGCTCACCTGCGCACCATAGCCGAGACCTGGCGTGCTGCCTGCACCCCCACACAGCTTCTAGCCCACCAGCCGCCCCTCACCTCTACTCTCTACCTGCTAGCCACCCGCCTCCCTGACCGTCTTGCCACTGCCCGTGACCGCTTTCTTAGCGTCCACCCCGCAGACCTTACCCTCCCTGACTTTGTTGACACCCTGTCCGCTATAGAGGCCTGCCACCGCTCTGTCGCTCAGACCAGCGGTACTGTGCCGATCCCTATCTTTCAGGGTTGTGTCCCCGCTCAGTGCACCTTCTCCGATGGTTCTGTTGCTGTGGCTGAGACTGCCGCTGCCGTACAGGTTCGTCCGGGGAAGGGTCGCCGCCCCAAGGCTGGACGTGGCGACGAGGGTGGGGGTGCGGGTGTAGGTGGTGCTGGAGTTGGGTCACTTAGTGGTGGTGCTGACGCGGGGACCCTGCCAGGTGCAGCCGAGCAGCCGTCTCAGCAGTCGCCGGTGTTGCCGCCGGACCCGCGCCAGCCGCAGCAGCCGCAGCCGCCGCAGCTGCAGCCGTCGCCGCAGCCGCAGCAGTCGCAGCAGCAGCAGAGGCGGACGAGTCGTCTTCCGCCTGGATGGCCCGGCGCTGGTGGCAGCGCTGGATGTGGTGGTGGTGCGCGTGGTGGGCTGCTGAGTGGTGGTTCGGGTGCCGCGCGCTGTTAGTACCTGCTTCAGACCGGTCCTCACCGTGGCTTCGTTTGCGGTAAGATCGGTCATACCTCCGTCCGCTGTTTCCGTCGCCTGGACGACCTCTTTCGTCAGCGTTTCGGCCCGTCGCCCGAGCTCCCTGACTGGCACAGCTTGCTTAGTCGTAGGGTTCAGATTTTTGATTTGGACATGGATGAGATAGTTGCTGCTCTGCATGTGATGTATGCTGATGACTCTAGTGTGCTTCCGTCTTATTACCCCTTGTTGCCTAGTGTAGGTGTGCCTTCCTTAGACTCCCCTGCTGTGTCAGGCGTAGGATCCCCTGCTTTGTTTAGCCTTGGTGCTTCCGTCGCTACTTCGCCTCCGGCCGCCACTGCCACGCTCTCCTTCACCCTCGACTCTGGCGCTTCCCGGTGCTTCTTCTGCGACTCCACCACGTTGACACCGCTTCCTGTCCCTACCGCCGTCTCCCTGGCTGACCCCTCCTCTGGCCCTGTAGTCGCCCGCAGTTCCACCACCCTCCCCTGCCCGGCGGTTCCTTCAGGCTCTCGCACAGGCCTCCACATCCCCTTGTTTTCAACGAACCCAGTTGGTGTCGACTGCCTCCAGGACCTTGGCGTCACCACTACGTTCCCTGGTCACGAGCGGTACGCTGTCTGTATCGAGGCCGCCTCTGGTGCCCCCCTTACCATGTTACCCCGTGACCCGGTGTCCGGACTGTTCACACTGGACAATGTGACCCCCCCGGCTGGGACTCCCCCTCAGGTGGCTGCGTCTACCCAGGTTGCTGCTGCTTGCTCCTGTCGGTCACTCACCCACCTGACTCTCCTGTGGCACCACCGTCTAGGTCACCCTGCGCTCCCGCGTCAGCGTCACATGTCACAGCACGGTCTCGTCCTAGGCCTCCCTGGGTCGTTCTCTGAGTTTCCCTCCTCCCCTGCCCCACCTTGCACGCCTTGTGTCGAGGGCTGGCTTCGCCGTGCTCTTCACTCCTCCTCTTTTCCCCCTACCGCCGCACCGCTACAGACTCTGCACATGGATGTCTGGGGCCCCGCCCCCGTCCATGGGCCGCGTCGAGAGCGGTACTTCCTAGTGCTTGTCGACGACTACACGCTCTATACCACTGTGTTCCCCCTGGAGCGGAAGGCCGACGTGCCTGACGTTCTTATCCCGTGGCTTATCGCTGCGCGTGTCCGTCGCGGTCTCCCTGTCTTGCGCCTCCACTCCGACCGTGGTGGCGAGTTTGCCTCTGGTGTCCTTGGTCGTTTTTGTCGTGCGGAGGGCATCACCCAGATGTTCACCTTGCCGGGCTCCTCGGAGCAGAATGGGGTCGCTGAGCGCCGTATCGGTTTGGTCATGGAGGTGGCTCGCACCTCCATGTTCCATTCCGGTGCACCCCATTTTCTGTGGCCGTTCGCCGTTTGCTACGCCGCTCACCAGCTTAACCTGTGGCCGCACCCCTAGCAGCCTCAGGTTTCGCTGACCCTCCTTTGGTCTGAGTCACCTGGTGACGCATCTGCGTTCCACGTCTAGGGCTGTCTTGCTCACGTTCGTGCCTCTAGCACGGACAAGCTCACTGCCTGCACCCTTCCCTGTGTCTTCCTCGGCTTCCCCCTTGACGCGTCTGACTGGCACTTCTACCACCCGCCGTTTCACAGGTTCTTTCACTCCCGTGACGTCACCTTTGACAAGTCCGTCTCCTTCTTCCGCTGCTTCCCTCACCGAGGTCCCCCGGTTATCCCCCCCCTGTTCCTAGTCACCCCTTCCCCGGTCGTCACCGCCCCTCCTCCTCCCCCTCCCTGTCCTGCCCCCTCTGGTGTGTCCCACGTCACCCCACTTACGTTGTTTGTACCGGTTGAGGAGTCTACTGACTCTAGTAGTCTTGCGGCGCAGTCCTCGCTGCCTGCCCCTTCTCAGGTGTCCCCTCCTCCGCCGCCTCCGCAGCCGCAGTCGCCACCACTGTCGCAGCCGTCATCACCGCCGCCGCCGTCGCCGCAGCCGTCGTTGCGTCCGCCGCCGCCGCAGCCGTCGCCGCAGCAGTTGGTTGCCTTTGGGGGTGCTGGAGTTGGGGTGGGTACTCGTCCTGGGACTCCTGTTGTGGCTTGTCCCGGCGGGCCTGGGGGTGGTACTGGTGCTCGAGGAGTTTTGAGCTCTGGGGGTGTTTCTTCTGGGGGTACTGGTGTGGAGTGTTCTGGAGGTAGCCGCCTGGCAGCTTGCGGTCCCGGTGTCGGCGTCACACTGCCGTCACAGCAGTCCCCGCCGGGGTCCGCTCTTTGCCTGCTCGGCCTTCCGTCCCCTGACCCCGTGCACGTGCCTCCTCCTCCTCCTGTCTCAGGCCCTGTGTTCCCTCCTCCGGACGCCTCTTCGGCCCGTTTCCCCCTTGTTCCCCTCCTGTGTCCCCTCCTCTGTCTCCTGACCCGACTCCCCCGTCTCACGTCTGGTCTAGCCGTCCCTCCCGTGCTCAACCTGTCTCCCCTGTCTCGCGGTCTCACCCTATGTTGCTTCGTTCCCACGCGTCTCGTCCTCCCCTTCTCCTGTTGCCCCCTCCGTCCTCCCTTGTCGTTGCTCCCCCCCCTCTGTCTGACTGCCTGCGTGCCGCTTGTCCTCTTGTTCCTCGGGTCCTTGCCTCACTCGTTACCGACCCGTCTGTTCCGGTTTTGAGCCTTGAAGCCCTTGTCGCTGCGGTCGCTGACTTCGCATCTACCCACCGCCTTGACTACGCCACCGCTCTGGTCTCTGACCCTGCCTGTCCTCCGTCTGTCGGGGGTGCTCCTGCCCTTGGCAGTGACTTCTGGAGGACCGCCAGTACGAGCTTGCTTTCCTGTCCGAGGCTGCTCCCCATCTCTGTTCCATGCTTCTAGTCCCTGAGGCTGACCCCGACATCCCGACCCCTCGCACTTACGCTGAGGCCAATTCGGGACCCTGGGCCTCTCAGTGGATAGCTGCCATGGAGCAGGAGATGGCATCTTCGAGATCCACCGGCACCTACGTCGACGCAGTTCCCCCACCTGGGTGAATGCTGTTGATGGGCGCTGGCTCTTCAAGGTGAAGCGCCCTCCTGGAGAGCCGCCTGTATTCAATGCGCGCTACGTGGCTAGAGGTTTCAGTCAGCGTGAGGGGGTGGACTTCTTCCAGACCTTCGCTCCGACCCCGAAGATGACTACTCTTCGGGTGCTGCTACACGTAGCAGCTCAGCGTGACTACGAGCTTCACTCCCTCGACTTCTCCACTGCGTTTCTTCAGGGCAGTCTACACGAGCAGGTCTACCTGCGCCGCCCTCAGGGCTTCACTGGTACCTTCCCTCCTGGGACCCAGTGGCTCCTGCGGCGCCCCGTCTACGGCCTGCGGCAGGCTCCCCGTGAGTGGCACGACACGCTGCGTGCTACGCTTGCTGACCTGCAGTTCTTTCCGTCCTCTGCAGACCCCTCGCTCTTCGTTCGTGCTGGCCAGATCCGTTCTACATCCTTGTTTACGTATAGACGACCTGGTCTTCGACAGCAGACAGGGACGCACTGGCCTCCGTGAAGGCAGAGCTGCTGAAGAGACACACCTGCACTGACCTTGGAGAACTGCGCCACTACCTTGGCTTGCAGATCTCCAGGGACAGAGCAGCGCACCATCACTTTGACTCAGTCACACTTGGTGCGCCAGGTCCTTCAGAGGTTCGGCCTTCAGTTCTCCTCCGCACAGCCCACTCTAGACCACAGGCTCTCGCTCCAGTTCCTGAGGAGTCAGCAGAGCCCAGTGGTCCTTACGCAGAGCTGGTGGGTTGCCTCATGTACCTGATGACTTGCACTCGCCCAGATCTCGCATACCCTCTCAGCATCCTGGCTCGCTTTGTGGCTACAGGCAGACACCGACCTCAGCACTGGTCTGCTGCTAAGAGGGTTTTGCGTTATCTTGCAAGTACATCGGCATGGGGTTAGTGCTAGGAGGACGCAGGCCAGCGGTCCTTACTGGACACATAGACGCTTCTTCGGCAGACGACGCAGAGACCCTCAGGGCCAACAGGGCGTCGTGTACGCTAACAACAGGGCCATGATCTTCCTGTGTCAGGAGCCTCGACTCGAGGGCAGAGCGAAGCACATCTAGCTGCGGTACTTCCTCCTGCGTGAGCTCCAGCAGCGCCGCCAGGCGCGCGTAGTACCCTTGGCCTTCGGTGCCAACACAGCTGATATCTTTACGAAGGCGCTCGCGCCTAAAGATCATCAGCGGCACTGTGTACAGCTTGGTCTCGTTCCTGTAGCCTCTCATTTGCTAGGACCTTGACCCTGTACTGTCCTTTATATATATTTTACCCTTACTGGCCTTGTGGCCTCTCCCAGTGGCTGGAATAGTAGTGCCGCCCTGGTCTTGCTCTTGTCTTGTCTGTACTCCTTTGACTGGTCTTTAGACCCTTGCCTCAGAGGCTGGACTAGTAGTGCCGCCTTGAGCTGCTTCTTTCCCTGTTAGGCACTGCCCCTATATAGTCTAGGGGTGTGTCAAATGTAACTTAGGTCGTTACTGTAGACTATACTGGATTGTGCCTTAGAGGGTACAGCACCCTAGTCTTATATCCTTGTACACACACATTCCAGTTCAATCATTTTTCTTTCTCATACTATACATGGATGCAGGAGACGGCATATGAGGAAGTTCTGATTTCAGGTTGTCGTGGATACCCATGTACACTTTCTCACGTACGCTACAAGCTGCCGCCTGAAAAGCACTGCACGAAACTTGGGGTTAACAAGGTGTAGACCGTCTGCCTCTGCTGCTGATATCTCGTCCCGTGACAGGATGGCAGATCCGCTGAGGGCTTGCCGAGAGGAAACAACCAGGCAACCACCCACATGGTGTTAAAGTAAGAACTGAATGATCAACTAGAAGGAGAAACCTAGAACACATACTAGTTGGTTGTACTCACTAGAAGCATACCACAGTCTAGCCTATAACTTCTACATAGCTAATATGTATAAGTTGACACACCCCCTAGGCTAGACTGGGGGTGAGGCTAAGCAAGAAGCAAACAGCTCAGGGTGGCACTACTAGTCCAACCACTGAGGCAGGGGTCTCGAGACCAGTCAGCAAGAGTAGAAACAAGACTAAAGCAAGCCAGGGCGGCACTACTAGTCCAGCCACTGGAGGTAAGGCCACAAGGCCAATCTGACAGGTATATATAATAGAGAGTACACAATCAGGATCCTAACAGGTGAGTAGCTACAGGAACAAGACCAAGCTGTACACAGTGCTGCTGATGATCTTTAGGCACAAGCGCCTTAGTAAATATATCAGCTGTATTGGCACCTGAGGCCAAGTGAACTACGCGGGCCTCGCGGCGCTGCTGTAACTCGCGCAGGAGGAAGTACCGCAGCTGGATATGCTTCGCTCTGCCCTCAAGCCGAGGCTCCTGACACAGGAGTATCATGGCTCTGTTGTCAGCGTACAGGACCGGGGCAGAGCTAGGCCGCTCACCTAAGTCAGTGAGTAAGAAGGTAGCCAGCGGAGCTCCTGTGCCGCCATGGCGCCAGCGTAGATCTCAGCCTCACAGCTGGACTGAGCAACAGACGACGAGCGAGTGGATCTCCAAGAGATAGCACCTGAACCAAGCCTAAAACAGTAGCCCTGCGACGACCTTAGCGTCTCAGAGTCTGGCACTAACCTGAGCGTCTCAGAGAGATAGCACCCGAACCAAGAAGCGTCTGTGTGCCCAGTAAGGACCACTGGCCTGCGTCCTCCTAGCACTAACCCCATGCCCGATGTACTAGCAAGACAACGCAAAACCCTCTTAGCGGCAGACCAGTGCTGAGGTCGGTGTCTGCCTGTAGCCACAAAGTCAGCCAGGATGCTGAGAGGGTATGCGAGATCTGGGCGAGTGCAAGTCATTAGGTACGTGAGGCAACCCACAGCTCTGCATAGGGGCCACTGGGCTCTACTGGCTCCTCAGGAACGGGAGCGGAGAGCCCATGGTCTACAGGTAGACGTGTGGGCTGTGCGGAGGAAAACTGAAGACCGAACCTCTGAAGGACCTGACGCACCAAGTGTGACTGTGTCAGAGTGATGGTGCGTGCTGCTCTGTCCCTAGAGATCTGCAGGCCAAGATAGCGACGCAGCTCTCCAAGGTTAGTGCAGGTGTGTCTCTTCAGCAGCTCGGCCTTCACGGAGGCCAGTGCGTCCCTGTCAGCAGTAGCGAAGACCAGGTCGTCTACGTAGACAAGGATGTAGAACGGAGTCTGGCCGGAACGCACAAACAGTGAGGGGTCAGCAGAGGACGGAAAGAACTGCAGGTCTGCTAACGTGGCACGCAGCGTGTCGTGCCACTCGCGGGAGCCTGACGCAGGCCGTAGACCGGGCGCCTGAGAAGCCCCTGGGTCCCAGGGGGGAAGGTACCAGTGAAGCCTTGTGGTCGGCGCAGGTAGACCTGCTCGTGTAGGCTGCCCTAAAGAAAGGCAGTAGAGAAGTCGAGGGAGTGAAGCTCGTAGTCACGCTGTGCTGCTACGTGTAGCAGCACCCAAAGAGTGTTCATCTTTGGGGTCGGGGCGAAGGTCTGGAAGAAGTCAACCCCCTCGCGTTGAGTGAAGCCTCTGGCCACGTAGCACGCCTTGAAGACAGGCGGCTCTCCAGGGGGGCGCTTCACCTTGAAGAGCCACCGACCATCGACTACGTTCACCCCAGGCGGGGGAACTGTGTCGACGTAAGTGCCGGTGGACCTCCAAGATGCCATCTCCTGCTCCATGGCAGCTATCCACTCAGAGGCCCAAGGTCCCGAGGTGGCCTCAGCGTAGGTGCGAGGGGTCGGGATGTCGAAGGCGTCGGGGTCACCCTCAGGGACTAACAGCATGGAGCAGAGATGGGAGCAGCCTCGGAAAGGAAAGCAAGCTCGTACTGCCTGTCCTCTAGGACGTCACTGCCGAGGGCAGGAGCACCCCGACGGACGGAGGACGGCAGGGTCAAAGACCAGAACGGTAGCGTAGTCAAGGCGGTGGGTGGAGGCTAAGTCAGCGACAGCAGCGACAAGCGCGTCAAGGCGCCGAGACAGGAATAGAAGGGTCGGTAACAAGAGAGCAAGGACCTGAGGGACAAGGGGACGAGCGCACGGAGGTAGTCAGAGAACGGAGGAGGTGCAACAGCAAGGGACGAGGGAGGAGGGGACAGGAGAGGGAGGACGAGACGAGCGGGTACGGAGCGACATAGGGTGGGAGCGCAGGACAGGAGAGACGGGACGAGCAAGGGAGGGACGGCGAGACCAAACGTGGGACAGAGGTGTAGGGTCAGGGGACAGCGGAGGGGACACAGGAGGGGAACGAGGAGGAAGTTAGGGTGGAGACGAGTCTGCGCGCGGAAACACAGGACCGTAGACAGGAAGGTGAGCAGTCGGTGGGGGAGACACCCGCGAGCGGTCCGGGGAGGGAAGGCCAAGAAGGCGGAGAGCGGAGACCGCGGCGACGATTGCTGTGGCCGCTGCGACGGCTGGGCCCGGAACCCTTGGATGGGGACAACCGACGGGAGGGGGAGTGACGTGAGAGACACCAGACGGGGGCAGGGCGAGGCGGGACAGGAGCAGGGGCTACCGGGGAGAGGGAGCAAGGAACAGGGGCGGGGCAACCGGGAGACCGCGGTGAGGGAAGCGGCGGTAGAAGGAGATAGACTCGTCAGAGGTGACGTCACGAGAGTGGAGGAAGCGGTGAGACGGCGGGGTGGTAGAAAAGCCAGTCAGACGAGTCCAGGGGGAAACCGAGGGAAGACACAGGGACAGTGCGGGCAGTAAGCTTGTCCGTGCCAGAGCACGAACGTGAGCAAGGCAGCCCTAGACGTGGAACGCAGACGCGTCACTCGGGGACCCGGTCCAAAAGAGGGTCGGCGAAACCTGCGGCCGCTGGGAGCGTGGCCACAAGTTAAGCTGGTGAGGAGCGTAGCGAACAGCGAACGGCCACAGAAAATGGGGGGCATCGGCATGAATCATGGAGGTACGGGCGACCTCCATGACCAAGCCGATGCGGTGCTCAGCAACCCCATTCTCCTGTGGCGAGTCCGGCAAGGTGTACGACTGGGTGATGCCCTCCGCACGACAGAACTGTCCAAGCCGACCAGAGGCGAACTCGCCGCCACGGTTAGAGTGGAGACACAACACGGGGAGACCGCGGTGAAGACGCGCAGCCACAACCCACGGGAGAAGAACGTCGGCACTTCAGCCTTCCGCTCCAGGGGAAACACCGTGGTATAGCGCGTGTAGTCGTCGACGAGCACAAGGAAGTAGTGCTCACCGCGCGGTCCGGGGACGGGGGCAGGGCCCCAAACGTCCAGGTGCAGGGTCTGAAGGGGGCAGTAGCAGGGCGCAGCGAGGAGGAGTGAGGAGCACGGCGGAGCCGGCCCTCGACGCAAGGCGTGCACGGTGGCGCAATCGAGGGAGGAAGGGCAGGGAGTGACGCAGGGAGACCTAAGACAAGACCGTGCTGGGACATGTGACGCAGATGTGGGAGAGCAGGGTGACCTAGGCGGTGGTGCCAGAGAAGGGACGGGTGAGTGAGGGACCGACACGAGCAAGCTGCAGCGACCTGGGCGGACGCACCAACCAGGGGGGAAGCGGTGTCGAGGGTAAACAGATCGGACATCGGGTCCTGGGGCAACGTCGCAAGGGGGGAACCTGAGACAGCCTCAGAACAGACAGCGAACCGCTCGTGCCCGGGGAACGTGGCGGTGACGCCGAGGTCCTGGAGACAGCCGACACCAACCAAGTTCCTCAAGAACGAGGGAACGTGGAGGCCTGTAAGGGAGCCCGAGCGAACTGCTGGACAGGGAAGGGACATAGAGCTGCGAGCGACGACAGGACCCGCAGAGGGGTCAGCGAGAGAGACAACAGCAGGCGTAGCAAGCGGCGTGAGCGCGGAACGGTTCCGGAAGAAGCAGGCAGAAGCACCAGAGTCGAGAGTGAAAGACAGCGAAGCTGTGGCGGAGGCCGGGAATGGAGCCGGTGCAGAGACTAGGCTAGGCAAACTAGGCAGTCCTACGCCTGACGCAGCAGGGGAGGCTAAGCTACACAACGGTGCAACACCTAAACTAGAGTACACAGGGTAATAAGACTCAGCAACACTAGAAGCGTCAGAATAGAAGGCATGCAAAGCAGCACCTATCTGATCCATGTCTAACTCAAAGATCGGCATGCCCTGGCGGAGCAGGCTGTGCCAGTTGGGGAGGTCCGGGGCCGGGCCAAAGTGACGACGAAAGAGATCGTCGAGGCGGCGGAAACAGCGGGCGGTCGGGTGCGGGCGGCGGCACACGGTGTCGCAAAGAGGCCCGGTCTGAAGCTGGTACTGGCAAGTGACAACACCGGAGCCGCCGGTAGACACCGAGCTGCGCGGGCCACCACCACGGCCACTACCTCCGGAGGTGCCGGGCCAACCAGGCGGGAGACGGGCCCACGGCTGCAGCGACTGCTGTTGGGACGGCGGCTGCTACTGGGACGGCGGCTGATGCTGGGGCTGCTCCTGCTGCGGCTGGGGCTGCTGCTCCTGCCCACCGGTGGTAGTCCCCTCAGGCGGACTACCGTCACCACCACCACCACCACCACCACCTGCGCCACCACCCCTACCTCCCTGGCGACCACAGCCACCGCGGCGCGAGCGCTGCTGCCGGTGGACCGCAGCAGGCGTCTCGGTGAGAGGGGTCGCCGTGGCGACCGCAGCCAAAACGTCAGTGAACGTGCACTGGGAGGGGCACAGCCGTGAAAGATAGAGACTGCCGGCGCACCGCTCGACTGGGCGATAGTGCGCTGGCGAGTCTCGATCTCGGTGAGGGTGTCGACAAAGGCGGTGAGGGTGAGGTCACTGGGGTGCTGGCTAAGGAAGTGATCGCGAGCACTAGCGAGGCGGTCTGGCAGGCGCATGGCGATAAAACAGAGCGTCATGCAAAGGGGGGGGGGGGAGCGCAGTGAGCTAGGCAGCAGTGCTGGCAGTGCGATAGCGGGTCACTAGGGCACGCAGGTGAGTGGCAAAGTCTGCAACGGTAGGGAAGGCTGCAAGGTCTGGGAACAGCATCGGGAAGAGCAAGCGGCCAGCAGAAGCAGACGCGGGAGTGGAATAGCGAGCAATAACGGCGTCTAAGTAGGCTTTGGCCGTCTCAACAGTAGCGAAATGCGAGCGCTCAGACACAGGGAGGGCGTGGCTAATAGCAACCTGAGCGACTGCATCGCGGGAGTCCCAGACCGCACAGGCAAGCGCAGCAGTAGAGAAGGTCTCACAGTCATCAGAGGAGGGGTCAGCCGGGAGGGGAGCAGGTGCGGGGGGGCGGGGGAGCAAGCCATCGACATGGACAACCAAAGACTGGCCATCCTGGCGCTGACCTGTAAGGTGGCGGCGGAGATCGGAGAGCCAGGCGACGAAGTCAATCGCATGGCCCTCGGCGTCCAGCCGGAGCACAAAGTCAGCCATCGTGCAGGGTCAGCGGCACAACTCCACAGCTCCGCAGGGACACAGCGATGCAGGGACACGGCGGCAGCACTATCCAGCACGGTGGCCGCTAGGCGCCCCGGCGCTGGCGAGCAGAGTAGATAGAGCTCGAGGTGGCACGGCAGGCCGAGCAGGCACGAAGAGGGCCGGGCGGGCAGCGGGAGAGGCCAGGCAGACGCGGCGGGGCCAGGCAGGCGCGGCGGGGCTAGGGAGGCGTGGCAGGGCCCGGCGGGCGCGGCGGAGCCAGGCAGGCGCGGCGGGGCCAGGCAGGCGCAGAGGGGCCAAGCAGGCGCGGCGGGCTAGGCAGGCGCAGCGGGCCAGGCAGGCGCGGAGGGGCCAGGCAGGCGCGGCGGGGCCAGGCAGGCGCGGCGGGCCAGACAGGCGCGGCGGGGCCAGGCAGGCGTGGCAGGGCCAGGCAGGCACGGAGGGGCCAGGCAGGCGCAACGGGCCAGGCAGGCCGCGACGGGGCTAGGCTGGCGCGACGGGGCCAGGCAAGGCGCGACGGGGCCTAGCGGGCGCGACGAGGCTAGGCAAGGCGCGATGGGGCCGGAGCGGGCGCGACGGGGCCTGGGAGGCACGACGGGCCCCAGGAGGGGCGCGGCGGGGCTAAGAGGCGCGGCGGGGCCCAGGAGGGGCGCGGCACGACGGGGCCCAGGAGGGGCGCGACGGGGCTAGGAGGCGCGACGTGGCTAGGAGGCGCGACGGGGCCCAGGAGGGGCGCGACGGGGCAAGGAGGCGCGACGGGGCCCAGGAGGGGCACGACGGGGCCAGGCGGGCGCGACGGGGCCAGGCAAGGCGCAACGGGGCCTAGCGGGCGCGACGGGGCCTAGGAGGCACGACGCGGCCCAGGAGGGGCGCGACGGGGCTAGGAGGCGCGGCGGGGCCCAGGAGGGGCGCGACGGGGCTAGGAGGCGCGACGGGGCCCATGAGGGCCACGACGGGACCAGGCGGGCGCGACGGGGCCAGGCAAGGCGCGACGGGGCCTAGCGGGCGCGACGGGGCCTAGGAGGCACGACGGGGCCCAGGAGGGGCGCGATGGGGCTAGGAGGCGCGGCGGGGCCCAAGAGGGGCGCGACGGGGCTAGGAGGCACGACGGGGCCCAGGAGGGCACGGCGAGGTCAGGCCGGCGCGACGGGGCCAGGCAGGGCGCGACGGGGCCTAGCTGGCGCGACGGGGCCTAGGAGTCACGACGGGGCCCAGGAGGGCGCGACGTGGCTAGGAGGCGCGACGGGGCTCTAGAGGGGCGCGACGGGGCTAGGAGGCGCGACGGGGCCCAGGAGGGGCACGATGGGGCCAGGCGGGCGCGACGACGCCATGCAGGGCGCGACGGGGCCTAGCGGGCGCGACGGGGCCTAGGAGGCACGACGGGGCCCAGGAGGGGCGCGACGGGGCTAGGAGGCGCGGCAGGGCCCAGAAGGGGCGCGACGGGGCTAGGAGGCGCGACGGGGCTAGGAGGCGAGACAAGGCCCAGGGGGGATGCGGCGGGGCCTAGCTAGGGTACGGGCGGAAGCGGTTGGTGGGGGATTCTAACCTACGCGTGATACCATGAACTGAATGATCAACTAGAGGGAGAAACCTAGAACAAATACTAGTTGGTTGTACTCACTAGAAACATACCCCAGTCTAGCCTATAACTTCTACAAAGCTAATATGTATAAATTGACACATGGGACATCTAATGAAAATAGAACGACATGCAGTCAGGAATGCGTGGAATTGGGAAAACATACAAATGGAAATGCATGGCTATTACTGCAAGTCAACTGTAGATCCCCAAACCCCCTCTCTTGCATTGGACTCCTTGGCACTTGAGTCAAGCTTGCAACGGCTGGTGTCCCGACGGACTGATGCAGCAACCTCTGCTCGTCCATCTGTAACGCGCCCCCCTTAGACTTGTACGATCTCTGCAGCAGGTAGAGAAGACAAGCTGCATTCGCCAACCAATATGCGTGCCTCCATCACTCCCTTCTGCTTCCCCTTCCGTTGCACTAGCGTGTGCAACCACTCGCAGTACAGCAGCGTCCGCGCCAGAAACCGCACCAGGAGCAGAGAAAGGGTCTTGAGACTCAATTGCAGCACACTTGGTTTGGACGATCTTGTCGAAAACGTCGGTGGTCTCGGCTTCAAAGGAGCGCCAGAGCACGAGCGCGCGGTAGATTAGGCATGCTGCAACAGGGCGGTTGTTGTCGAAACCCAGATCCGTCTGCAGCAGTTGCAGCAGCTCCAGCACTGACTCTAAATTCATCTCGAAGTCGAGGGACTAAAAGGCAGGACAAAGGAAGGGCGGGGAAAAAAAATGTGGAAGGGAAAAGGAAGGAGACTGAGAATGGATTGGAGGGCTGTGGAGGTTAAGATATCGGGCAGAATAACCAAAAAAGGCCAAGCCCACGCACAGCTGTCGCCTCCTTACTTCAGTCTCCGCGGTAGCAGCAGGGATGACACGGATATGTCGAGGAGTGGTTGGAGTGCGGGCGATAGCAGAACTATCGAGATTGCCATTTGACGACGCCGTGTGATTAGTATCCCATCACGAGAGAGCTGTAATTGCATCTAGCGATTCCTCCAACGTCAGTCTGATCAACAGCTTCAGCGCATCCAAACGCTCCACGAAATCCAGTCACCGAAATAAAGCAATTAGTTCTTCGCGAGACTCCACCTCGTACAACCGATAACACTTCAAACTGGCCTTCAAACTGAAACTCCATCACCGAGAGTTGAAGGATTTACCTGGACGGGTCCGTGGGAGCGTCCGTCCCTCAAGTGAGCGACTAGCGATCTGATTTGGGACGTGAAGGCGTCAGCAACACTCGCTGGGGTCTAGGGGAGTGTCTGCGAAGGAAATGCTCTCTTGGGCGATCTGAGCAGCCAATGGGATCTTCAAAGGGCCAAGTTTCATTCTGGCCACTCCAAGTGCATGCAGAGTCTGGTGGATAGTGTCCTCTGCATGGAGGATCATGATGGGTCACGCGTAGTTATCTAGGAAGAGCGGGTGAGAAGGACGAGGGGGTGAAAATGCTGACAAACAGGGAGCTGCGATGGTCGAGAGAGGAAAGGCTGGGCACCTAGGGTCAGAGCTGTGCGGTTCGTGCCGAGCAAAATGAAGGTTTGGTTGACTGGATTGCCAATTTCGAGATCGAGCAGGTGACAAGGAGATCCCAAGGCGATAACGCGTTAAAAGCAGTTGCCGTTGCACATAGTGTTCTGAGTTTAAAAAACGTATGAGCATGATAAGTTCAAACTTAGAGGGTGGAAGGCATGTGGTGTTATGAATTAATCAGAGTAATAACAGGTAGTGTAATAAAAGAGTCGTGATTCAAGAGTTGTCGATACAAATGAGGACCTAGGCATTTATAGGCACAACAGGGCTAGCCGAGAACCTCGCGAACAGGTTAGGGCGATTCGGTTGGCGAAAGCCACGGAGGCGCCGCGCATTAGGTTTGGGTTTACGAAATGGTTCGGGACTGAGGAAAATGGCCGGGCCTGGTCTTCCGAGGGTCGAGGGCGTACGCGCTGTAGTTGAGCCCAGTAAGGAAAAGGAATTTTCCTTACACCACCCCCCCTTCCGGGATGAGACTACCCACATCCGGGACACGTCGTCGGTGTAAATAGTCCTTGACAACGTTGTGTTCACCGAGCATAGCTGCGGGGACCCAGAGGTCGTCATCAGTCGTGCGATCGACCCATCGTACAAGGAAATCAACGGCTGCTGTATCGCGAGAACCTCGTACGCGATGAGCGAGAATTTTCGATGGCTCGATCATCGGCTCGGGTACTGGGTTGACCGTAGGATTGATATGTTGACAGTCGAGATCAGTTGTATTCGGGACGAACGGTCGCAGGAGACTGGCGTGGAATGAATCGTGAATGCGCCAGTCGGCCGGTAGTTGCAGCTGGGCGGTGACGGGAGTCACCATGCGGATTATGCGGAATGGGCCGCAAAATCTTGGTCATAGTTTATTTGGGAGGGGAATCCCCAAATTTCGAGTGTCGAGCAGGACCAATTGCCCAGGGGCAAGGTTTAAGTCACGGCATCATCGGTCAGCTTGCTGCTTACCCTGTTGGTTGGCTTTGAGAATGGCATCAGTGGCTTTTTGCTGAGACTGTCGGAGGTTTTCGACGAACTGCTGCGATCTGGGTGCCGGATTTTCGATCGGTGGCGATAGGGGGGTTGTCGGGTCTATCCTGTAATTAAGGAAGAACGGGGACTGAGTATTCGTGGCTGATGGGGCGTTGTTGTACGCAAACTCGATCAGTGGAAGAGAATCTTCCCACTGGGCCGGGTCTGTGCACGTTGTACAAATCAGCTGCTCCATCGTCTGATTGGTGCGCTCAGTCTGGCCGTCCGATTGCGGGTGGTATGCCGTGGACAGATGCAGACGTGTGCCGTACTACTGCCAGGTTTTTGTCCAGAAATTGGACGTGAACCGAGGGTCGCGATCGCTGATGATTGCCGAAGGGATGCCGTGTAGTCGCACGATGTTCGTGAGAAACAGCTTCGCTGTCTGCTCGGCAGTGATTGTCGTCTTGCAGGCGGCGAAGTGTGCCATTTTGGTCAAACGGTCAACGACGACGAGAATCGCGTCATTACCGCTTGGACCAGCTGGTAGGCCAGTGACGAAATCCATCGTCACTTGTTGCCAGGGTCGGCAGGGTGGCTCGAGCGGCTGCAGTAATCCCGCAGGTCGAAGTCGTGACGACTTCATGCGTTGACACGTGGCGCAGGAGGTGACGTACTGCTGCACGTCCGTCGGCAAATCGGGCCAGTAATAATAACGGCTCAGTAATTTGGCAGTTTTGTCGATGCCGTAGTGACCCGAGAAATTCGAGTCGTGTGCCTTCTGTATCAGTAGGTCGCGTAGGGTACGGTAAGCGGGAACCCAAATCCGATTGGTACCGGATTTTAGGTGATAAGCCCCCTGCTTGACTGTCAGTTGGGGATGACTGTTAGTCGTGAAGAATGGGTTGGTACTGTATCCGTGGGTAAATAGTCCAGTTAGCAGCGGATTGGTTTGGGTGATTAGGACAGCGGCGGTATGGACTGAAGGGCGGGTCAGTGCGTCGGCGATGTTGCTGGCCCCTCGTTTGTAGGTGACTCTGTAGTGGAAATTCGACTCGAGATAATCGAGCCAGCGAATCTGTCGGGGGTTGAGTGTCGGTTGGGCGCGGATGAACTGTAGCGATTTGTGGTCTGTTCGGACTGTCACATCAGCGCCCGTCAGGTAGCAGCGCCAAACCTTGAATGCGTGAACGATGGCGAGTAACTCCTTGTCGTGGACGGGATAATTTTGCTCGGCCGGATTCAGCTTTCGTGACTCGTAGGCGATGGGTTGAAGGCCTGCGCCGAAGTCCTGTAACAGTACTGCGCCAACAGCCAGGTCGCTAGCGTCGGTGATGAGTTCGAACGGACGGTGAGGATCTGCAACGCAAAGAACCGGAGGTGTTGTTAGGAAAAGTCTGAGTTGGTCGAACGCAGCCTGCTGCTCTCCCCCCCACTCATAAAACTTGCCTTTCTGCAGAAGATCCGTGAGAGGGGAAGTTACCCCCGCCATGTTCGGGATGAATCGGCGAACGTAATTCACAAACCCCAGGAAACTTTGAAGTTCGCGGAGATTAGCCAGCAGCTTCCAGTCTTGTATGGTCGCGAATTTTTTCGGGTCGATTTTAACACCGTCGATGGAAATAACGTGTCCCAAAAACTCCAGTTCTTGTTTCAGAAACTCGCACTTAGAACCCTTGGTGATGAGTCGCTGCTGCTGCAGGAGAGCGAAGACTGCTTCCAAATCCCTCAAATGTGCTTCCCGGGTAGTGCTGTATATCAGGATGTCGTCGAGGTACACAATAGCGCATTTATCCAGCAGCGGCCGAAAAAATTCGTTCATGGTTAACTGGAATGTTGAAGGCGCGTTGGTTAAGCCAAAGGCATGACCGTGTACTCGTTACTCCCGTATCGGGTTCGGAAGGCTGTCTTGTAGCAGTCAGCTTCGTTGACACGGATCTGGTGGTAACCGCCTCGCAGGTCAATTTTCGAAAAGAACTTTGCCCCACGAAGTTGGTCGATGAGTTCGTTGGCACGCGGAATAGGATAGCGAGACTTGATGGTACCCCCGGTTCAAGGCGTGGTAGTCAATGCACATTCGTAGACCGCCATCTTTCTTCGGGGTGAACAGTATCGGAGTTGCGAACGGTGAAGTACTATGGCGAACAAAACCTTCTCGAGCAGGTAATCCAGCTGGCGTCGAAGTTCATCCAGCTCTGGTTGAGTCAGCCTCCACTGTGTCCGAACCGTCGGTTGCGCGCCGGGCTCCAACTGGATTTTGTGGTCGTGGTCTCGCTCGGGTGGCAATCCTGGCGGTAGGTCGTCCAGAAAGATGTCGGCATGCTTCGGATCAATGTCGCCAAGTCGCCGGGGACTGCCGCGCAGAGTTTGTCGATGTCGCCCTATGCGCTGACAGCCGTGGATGCGATC
>BQMB01000880.1:0-119134 GCA_027943415.1 Closterium sp. NIES-67 | reverse complement strand
TTGCAGTTTGCCCATTGCAGCTTGCCCATTGCAGCTTGCCCATTGCAGCTTGCCCAGTGCAGCTTGCCCATTGCAGCTTGCCCCTTGCAGCTTGCCCATTGCAGTTTGCCCATTGCAGCTTGCCCATTGCAGTTTGCCCATTGCAGCTTGCCCAATGCAGTTTGCCCATTGCAGCTTGCCCATTGGAGCTTGACCATTGCAGCTTGCCCATTACATTTTGCCCATTGCAGTTTGCCCATTGCAGCTTGCCCATTGCAGTTTGCCCATTGCAGCTTGCCCAATGCAGTTTGCCCATTGCAGCTTGCCCATTGGAGCTTGACCATTGCAGCTTGCCCATTACAGTTTGCCCATTGCAGTTTGCCCATTGCAGCTTGCCCATTGCAGCTTGCCCATTGGAGCTTGCCCATTACAGTTTGCCCTTTGCAGTTTGCCCATTGCAGCTTGCCCATTGCAGTTTGCCCATTGCAGTTTGCCCATTGCAGCTTGCCCATTGCAGCTTGCCCATTGCAGTTTGCCCATTGCAGCTTGCCCATTGCAGTTTGCCCATTGCAGTTTGCCCATTGCAGCTTGCCCATTGCAGTTTGCCCATTGCAGCTTGCCCATTGCAGCTTGCCCATGGCAGCTTGCCCATTGCAGTTTGCCCATTGCAGTTTGCCCATTGTTGCTTGCCCATTGCAGCTTGCCCATGGCAGCTTGCCCATTGCAGTTTGCCCATTGCAGCTTGCCCATTGCAGTTTGCCCATTGGAGCTTGCCTATTGCAGCTTGCCCATTACAGTTTGCCCTTTGCAGTTTGCCCATTGCAGCTTGCCCATTGCAGTTTGCCCATTGCAGTTTGCCCATTGCAGCTTGCCCATTGCAGCTTGCCCATTGCAGTTTGCCCATTGCAGCTTGCCCATTGCAGTTTGCCCATTGCAGCTTGCCCATTGCAGCTTGCCCATTGGAGCTTGACCATTGCAGCTTGCCCATTGCAGCTTGCCCATTGCAGTTTGCCCATTGCAGTTTGCCCATTGCAGCTTGCCCATTGCAGCTTGCCCATGGCAGCTTGCCCATTGCAGTGCCCATTGCAGCTTGCCCATTGCAGTTTGCCCATTGCAGTTTGCCCATTGCAGCTTGCCCATTGCAGTTTGCCCATTGCAGCTTGCCCATTGCAGCTTGCCCATTGCAGCTTGCCCATTGGAGCTTGCCCATTGCAGCTTGCCCATTACGGTTTGCCCTTTGCAGTTTGCCCATTGCAGCTTGCCCATTGCAGTTTGCCCATTGCAGTTTGCCCATTGTTGCTTGCCCATTGCAGCTTGCCCATGGCAGCTTGCCCATTGCAGTTTGCCCATTGCAGCTTGTCCATTGCAGTTTTCCCATTGCAGCTTGCCCATTGCAGCTTGCCCATTGCAGTTTGCCCATTGCAGCTTGCCCATTGCAGCTTGCCCATTGCAGCTTGCCCTTTGCAGTTTGCCCATTGCTGCTTGCCCATTGCAGTTTGCCCATTGCAGTTTGCCCATTGCAGCTTGCCCATTGCAGCTTGCCCATTGCAGCTTGCCCATTGCAGTTTGCCCATTGCAGCTTGCCCATTGCAGTTTGCCCATTGCAGCTTGCCCATTGCAGTTTGCCCATTGCAGTTTGCCCATTGCAGCTTGCCCATTGCAGCTTGCCCATTGGAGTTTGCCCATTGCAGCTTGGGCATGAGCAGTTGGTCCTCCTCATAGACCGTGGGCACCTGCACTCACCCCAGCATGCAACTGCTGCACACCTCCACACCGTGCCTCACACCTCCACATCGTGCCTCACACACCTGACTGCTATTGCCCTGTTCTACACCTGATTGCTCCCCTCTCCTTCCACATGGCTGGCCCGCACAGGGCGTACGCGCGGCGCCACGGGTACCGCTTTGTGGAGATGGGCGAGGAGGACAAGGAGACGGACCGCCACCCCTCGTGGTTCAAGGTGGGGGGATGCCCCCCCATGCCATTTGGCCACTAACACGCTCCGCATTATCCCCCCTTCATTTTCGACACGCGTCATACCTAGGTGGCATCATGGCTTGTGGCGTTTCATGCACCACACGACACCTGCCATCTGTGCACCATAGCCATGTTGGAATGCCCCGTAGCCATGCTGTGCGCCATAGCCATCCCATCGTACCACTTCCATGTAGCGACTTCCATCCTCCTTCCCCTCTCTTCCTTCATTCCTCTATCCCCCCTCTCTCACCCCTCTCTCTCACGGTTCGTTTCCCACTACCAGCTCTCATATTGCTGCAACATGGTCGCCAGCTCTCATATTTCTGCCACATGGTCGCGTTTTACTAGTCTTAAAGTGACTCCTTCTCTACCATCCCTTCCCCTACCCCCTCCCACCCCACCCCGGCGCCGTGCCCATTGCCCGCAGGTGCGGTTCCTGCAGCGCCAGCTGGCGTGCTGCTGCGCGTGGGCGGTCTTCATGGACTCCGACGCCTACTTCCGCATGGCCAACCACCGCCTCTCCGTGCACTCCTGGGTCCACCGACTCACCCTGCCAGTGAGCTGCTACGTGCCCGCAAGTGCTTGGGCCAGGCACCAGTCGCTGCACTCGCATGCCCCCACGAGTCCGTCTCATGGATTCCCACGCCCTCTTCCGCATGCCCACCCACCGCCTGTGCGTGCCCCACCTGATTCTGCCGCTGCGCGCATGCAACACCGGTCTGGCCTCGTCGTCCCGCCTTGCGCGCATGGGTGGAGCCGCACTCCCACATCCGCATCCCGAATCAATGCCCCCCCTCCCTCCCCGTCAGCACTACTTTGACTGGATCGCCCAAGAGTACAACATCTCTCTCGCCAACCAGACGTGGTTCCCCCGCCCCCCCTCCTCCATCTTCTCGCACTCGCCGCCTGCCTGTGCGCGAGACACCATGGGAGGGAAGGAGGGGAGAGGGGCCGGAGGATGGGTTGGGGGAGAGGGAGACCATGGGGCAGTGGGGGGGGAGGGGGAGAGCCGGGCAGCGGTGTGTGTGATAGCGCCGAGGAACGACGACGAGGTGTCGGGGATGGCGGAGGGGCGGGCGGCGGCGCTGTTCAACGGGAGCATGGAGTACGTCAACGCAGGGGTCACGCTCTGGCGGCGGTCGGCGCACTGCCTCAAGGTGTGAGCCGTGTTGGAGAGCGGGCTCAGGATGGATGGGGAAGGGGGTTAGCGCTGTTGAACGGCAGCATGGAGCATGCGATGCAGGGGTCACTCTCTGCCTCCCCTCCATGCACTGCGTCAACGTGCCAGCCGTGCTTGAGGGATGGGGGGGGTAAGGGGGAAGGTCGAGGGCGCTGTTGAACGGCAGCACAGTGTATGTGAACGCGGGGGTCACTCTCTGGCACCACTCCCCGCACTGCTTCAAGGTGCTGCTGCTCCCTGCTGCTCCTTGTTGCTGCGGTCCCCCCCTGCAATGGAGCGCCACTCATGCTCACCTCATCTTCGCTGCAGTCAGTAGCTTTGAAAAGCCAATGGTCGTCTTTCAGAGGCACAATCTCACCCTCCCATCTTCCCATGTCTTCTCGCACGCATCTCTCGCCATTCCTTCCGCCCTTTCCCATTACCACCCCCTCCAGCTGCTTGCCAGCTGGCACGAGGAGCCGGGGCAGTACCTGTGGAGGCGCAACTGGGAGCAGCCAAGGCTGAACTTGCTGCTGGCCATGCCGCAGCACGTGGCTGACGTGGCAGTCGTGCCGTTCCGCGAGCTGACGGGGCACTCGGGGCGGGCCATCCGGCACCGGTGGCTCAACTCCATTATGACTGATGAGACGCGCAGCGACCTCGTCAAAGATGCACTGCTGGGCAGCTTCCTCACGAGTTACATGTACATGTTCTAACCACCTCTAACTTGTGTTGTATGGTTCTCCCTTAATGAATAACAATCCTATGTTCTGTGTATGCAAACGAAGGGAATGCACGGAGAGGAGGCATCAGATCGTGTATCTACTCTATCTCAAGCTACGAAAAGTCCAAACAGATGACCTGATCGCTTCCTACCCACATTTCCCACTCAAACATTCATTCATACAGGATGTGCCTGCAGCGTGTACACTCCACGACAATAGAAACTGTAGGCACGTCCTCGAGAACTCATTCGAGCCCATGCGCACAAGCGCAGAGGCGAGGTGAGGGGAGGGGAGGGGACCAGGAGGAGCCGCGACGTGCGAGAGTGATTATGGCGGCCGTGGCGCACTCCGCCCCGCCATTCCCCCCTCCATTTGACTGGGCAGGCTGCGGGGGAACCCCATGGTGCGGGTTGAAATCGGTAATGATCGTTTGCGCTCGGTTGAAGGTTGCAAATGCTCACACGGAACGGAAGCTCTGGATTCTCGATTCGAACAGAGCATACGTTAACAGCGTAATCACCCTAAATTTACTGAAAATACAAGATTTGTTCGGACTAATCCTGTGTTTTCTAGAGATTTGTTTAATCCAGCCCTGAGAGAGTGACGGGGATTGATCAACTGATCCCTAGTTGTCCGGGGCGGTTTTGAGGGGACCTGAACATCTAGTTAGCCTCCAGGGGGTGTGGGAATCTGTCAAACTTCCCTTTCTTCTCTTTCACCCTTAGTCCCAGTCTGCTCTTCCCATTTTCCCTTAGTTTAGCGGCTGGTTTTAAAATGAGCTGCCAGGAACAATTGTTCACGCCACTCAAACTCGCCCTATCCCTCCCACCAAATCCCCTTTCGTCCCAGCCCCCTGACTTAAATACAGCACCTTCACGTGCATGATACATCTGCAGCATAGGTGCTGGTGAGGGGGCGGGTTTCCCACCCTGAAGTCGCCCACTGGCACCCTCACTATCCGGCATTTTTTAGCACGGACCCTGAAGAATCATGGTAATTTTCTTACGAGGTCGGATTTTACAGAGCGATTTTCCGAGGGGCCCGGATCATCCGAGATAGCGAAAAACCTAGCGAGAGCCTGTTCTCGAATCTCGGATGATGATTCGCCCACAGCTGGTTGGTTGGCAGGGCAGCTGAGGGAGGAAGCGGCTGGAGTGTGTTGGCGCGGCTGGCAAGCAACTAGTGAAGCATTTCGGCCCAGCAGGGTCGCGTCATGGCAGATGCCATCGGCAGCACCACCCCGTATTTCGGCATGAGGGTCCTCCCCTACGCTAGCGTCTAACCGCCACTGCAAGGTTGGGTGATGAATGATTGAGAGCAAGCACAGCGAGTCACGAGCCGTCGAATAAGCGTGAATGATTCGCGCCATGGTCGAACCGCGTTCCGAACGCCATCGGCATCGACATGGAAGCGCGCGGCGCGTGTCGCAATGCACTGGCCCGAAGTTACGTAGCGCTAGTAACGTGCGATAGCTTAGTAGCGGCAAGAGCACTTTCGCCTTAGGTGAACTCCAGTGCCCAAATGACGCCTGCCCTGCCGTCTTAGCTAACCGCGCCAGTCGTGAGCAGCTTGATTCCCCCCCTCGCACGCCAGTTACCGGCCTCCGTTAACCGCGAGTGGAGCGCGCGGGCGGCATGATTCCGTTCCTCATCTGCCTGCTCTGCCTCACGGGCGGCTGCCTCTGGTGGCTCTTCCGCCGCTGCATTCACTCCGGCGCCACTGCCAGCAAGGACTGGCCGCCCGCCACCTACGACGAGTTTAAAGACGTCCCTCGGGTGTGCCGCATCCTGCTGTCCGTGTACGAGGAGGATATTAATAACCCCGTCTACAACGACCGCCTCGAGATTAAAGACGTCGCGCGGCTCGCGGGGTACAAGGAGACGGAGGGCAAGTGCCCGCCGTACGTTATTTACGTCGACCACGCCGCCAAGGACATCTGCCTGGCGGTGCGCGGATTAAATATGGGCAACTTCGCGGACTATAAGGTGCTAATGGACAACCGTATAGGGAAGCAGCGGTTCGACGGCGGGTACGTGCACCACGGCCTCTTAAAATCCGCGGCGTGGCTGCTGGACCGCGAGATGGAGACGCTCAACGGGCTCGCGGCCGACAACCCGGACTACACCGTCACGTTTGCTGGCCACTCGCTGGGGAGCGGCATCGTGGCGATGATGACCGTCATCCTCCATAAGAACCCCCTCGAAGTGGGCTTTCATCTCGTGCGCCTCCGCTGCTTCTGCATCGCGCCCGCGCGGTCCACGTCGCTCAACCTGGCGATTAAGTACGCTGACATCATCAACTCCGTCGTCCTGCAGGTGAGCTGACGTCATCAATCCCGTCGTCTTGCAGTGCGTCCATCGCCCGGCCTCTGAGTCCGTTCCACTTCTAAACGCCTCGCCCAACACATTCCCACTTCCTCTCCCGCCTCGCCTCCAACATCATGTCTCCTCTCTGTCCCTCCTCTCTCCCCCTCCTCTCTGTCCCTCCTCTCTCCCCCTCCTCTCTGTCCCTCCTCTCTCCCCCTCCTCTCTGTCCCTCCTCTCTCCCCCTCCTCTCTGTCCCTCCTCTCTCCCCCTCCTCTCTCCCCCTCCTCTCTCCCCCTCCTCCCTCCCCCTCCTCCCTCCCCCTCCTCTCTCCGCCTTCGTCTCTCTCCGGCCTCGTCCTGCCCTCCGCCCGTCTGTCCGCTGCGCCCCTTAGGACGACTTCCTGCCGCGCACGTCGGCGCCCATCGACAACATCCTCGCACTCTCCTTCTGGTACGCTCTCCTTCTGGTACGCTCTCCTTCTGGTACGCTCTCCTTCTGGTACGCTCTCCTTCTGGTACGCTCTCCTTCTGGTACGCTCTCCTTCTGGTACGCTCTCCTCGCCCTCCCACTCCCCTCACACTCCCCCCCTGCATGCCCCCCTGCATGCCCCCTGCATGCCCCCTGCATGCCTCTACCCCGCGTCGCTCCGCCTCTGGCATCCCCCCACCCCGCCCTGCGTGCATTGCGTGCTGCTGGGTCCACCCGCGACTCATCACACTTCCCCAATGCCTTTCTTGTTCTCTCCAATCCGCCAGGCACCTGAGATCCTTATACCACTCCTCTCCAACCACCTTCATCCCCTGCAGCCTGCCAGCGTGCCCTGCGCGCTGTGTCGAGTGTGGCAACTAGTTCCACCCGCAAGTTACCGCAGTATCCCCATGCTCCCTCGCATCACCCCCCCCAGCCTGCCGTGCGTCAAGTGCTGCTGGGACGCGTGCTGCCTGTAGCGAGCCGACCCTCAAGATACCCGAGCGCCCCATGCCTTGCACCGCCTCAAGAGCGCCCATGCCTTGCACCGCCTCAAGAGCGCCCCGTGCCTTGTATCGCTTTCCCCAACCACCGTCCCCCTCCCGTCCCTCCCTCCCGTGCACGCCCAGCCTGCCGTGCGTCAAGTGCTGCTTGTGAGTCTCCTCGCAAGGCAATGAGTCATCCACGCCATGCCCGCCCCTCCCCCCCCAGCCTGCCGTGTATGCTTTGCGTCAAGTGCTGCTGGGACACGTGCGGGCTCTACAAGCGCCGCGTCAAGGACCCCCGCCGCCTGTACGCGCCGGGGCGGCTCTTCCACATCCTCTACACCAGCGACTTCAGGTGCGCCGCTCTGCACCCCGCAGCTCGTTGCTTCACTCCACGGCAACTCGCCTGGTGTCAGCCATGGACGGCTGTTCCACATTGGGCTTCTAACGTGCCAGCAACTTCGCGCGCCGTGGCTGGACACAGGTACAGTGCCTCGCTGTGGCCATCGTGCCTCAGTGCTTCACTGTGGCCATCGGGCCTCACTGTAGCCAAGGTTGTTCTCTCTCTCACTCCCTCTCCCCCTATCCCCCCCCATATCCCTTTCCCCCCATGCAGCCCCTCTACTCTCCTCTCTCTTGTTATTTCAACCAGCTGCCAGGAGGAGGAGCCGAGCCGAAGGCAGCAGAGCCTGTGGAGGACTGCTTTGAGAAGGGCGTGCTCTTCCCCTCTATCTCTCCCTTACTCCCTTCCAGTATCTTCCTCCCTCTCTCCTGCACTACCAATCAACCCAATCTCTTCAATAATGTTTTGACCCGATCCCTCCCCCCCCACCAGCTGCAAGGAGTAGGAGCTGCAGGTGAAGACAGCCATCCAATAGAGGACCGCCTCGAGAAGGGTGTGCTGTACGCCCCTGCCCTTGTTTTATCTCACTCTCCTCACCTCCAACCATCCATCCATCCATCCATCCATCCATCCATCCATCCATCCATCCATCCATCCATCCATCCATCCATCCATCCATCCATCCATCCATCCATCCATCCATCCATCCATCCATCCATCCATCCATCCATCCATCCATCCATCCATCCATCCATCCATCCATCCATCCATCCATCCATCCATCCATCCATCATCCATCCATCCATCCATCCATCCATCCATCCATCCATCCATCCATCCATCCATCCATCCATCCATCCATCCATCCATCCATCCATCCATCCATCCATCCATCCATCCATCCATCCATCCATCCATCCATCCATCCATCCATCCATCCATCCATCCATCCATCCATCCTTCCATCCTTCCCCCCCCTCTCCCCCCCGTCCTTCCCCCCTGCCCCCCGCCAGCTGCAAGGAGGAGGAGCCGCAGGTGAAGACAGCCGTGCCGGTGGAGGACCGCTTCGAGAAGGTCGTGCTCTCGCGCACGGCCATCGACGACCACTCCATCGTGGTCATCGAGCGCCGATCAACGGCTGCGGTGGAGTCCCTGGAGGTGAGAGAGGAGGTGGCGGAGAGCAAGGTGGCGCCCGGGCGGCAGCGCATGCAGCGGTCGGCGACGATGAAGGAGCGCAAGGAGGAGTACGCGCGCGCGCTGGAGCGCGCCCTCACGCTGCACGTGCCCGACGCCGCCACGCCCGAGGAGATCCGCCTGCTGGTGGCTGCCGCCGAGGAGAGGGAGGACGGGGGAAGTGGGGGTGGGTTGCTGGGGTGGAAGGGCGGCGAGAAAAGGGAGAAGGGCGAGCAGGGAGAAGGGAGGGAGAACTCAGAAACGGTGCCCCTTCCAGCAGCAGCAGGGGCAGCAGCAGCAGGGCAAGCTGCAGCAGGGGCAGCAGCAGCAGGGGCAGCAGGGGCAGCAGCAGCAGCAGCAGCAGCAGCAGCAGCAGGGGCGGGTGTTTCTGCTGCGAAGGCGGTAGGCGTTGAGAGAGAGGCAGGGAGGGTTGGAGTAGGAAGTGGAGAAGAGAGGAAAGGGGAGGAGGAGGAAGGGGGGAGTGAGAGGAGTGAGACGCTGTCTGAGTTCTGGCGCAAGGAGCTGGAGGAGTTCCGAGAGAAGGAGAGGCAAGCGCTGCTGGACGAGGAGCGCCACGCGGAGGAGCGGTTGAGGCGCTTCGAGGAGCAGCGCCGGGACGAGCTCAGCCGCCTGGAGGCGGAGGGGCGGGAGGACGGCGGGGAGGAGGCAGACCGGCTGTCGCACTTGTGGGACGGCGAGCTGGCGGCGCTGCGGCGCAAGGAGGAGCAGGCGGCGCTGGAGAGAGAGGCGCAGGCGGCGGAGCGGATCCGCGCGTTTGAGGAGAGGCGGCGGGCGGAGCGGGAGAGGAGGGCACAGCAGGAGGAGGCGGAGGAGCGGCTGTCGGAGTTCTGGGGGCGGGAGATGGGGGGAGAGGGGGGGAGGGGGAGTGGGAGGAGGAGGTGAGGGAGGGGAAGGGGAGGGAGGGAGAGGGGCATGTGGTGGTGGCGGTGAAAGAGGGGGATGACGACACTGCCACAACTCCTGCTGCTACACCTCCTGCTGCTACACCTCCTGCTGCTACACCTCCTGCTGCTACAGTTCCTGCTGCTACAGCTCCTGCTGCTTCCGCTGCTGCAGCTGCTGGCACGGCAGGGGAAGTTGTGGTGAGGGTGGATGAGGGGGCTGGGGGTGGGGCGACAGAGGAAGGAAAGAAACAGGAGAAGCCGGGCAGCGGAGAGACAGAAGGGAAAACGGAGGTGGGAGGGACAGCAGATATGGCCATTCAGGTCGATGAAGGACCCATGCTGGATAAGGCGGCAACAGCCGCAGTGGTAGTGCCAGCAGCAGCAACAGCAGCAACAGTAGCAGCGCCAGCAGCAACAAAAGCAGCAGGAGCAGAAGCAGCAGTAACGTGTGCTGCACCTCAAGGTGCGCGGACAAGCGAGCCGAGCAAGGCAGAGCCCCAGGGGGAGCAGCAGCAATGGCAGCAGCAGCAGGCACAGCTGGGGCGGGGTTTGAGGGGCGGGTCGGAGGGACAGCGGCAGGCGGTGGCGTCGGCGCGGCAGAAGTGGGAGCGCATCGTGGACGAGCTCATCGACACGGGCGAGGGGGACCAGCACACAGGGGCACGGGACGCCGCCGAGGCTCAGCTTCGGGAGGTGCAGAGGTTCAGCAAGCAGCAGTGGCACAAGGCTCGGTCAGCGTTCCTGTCAGGCGTGGGGAGCCTGTCGAAGAAGGCCGGCATGGGCATCGAGATCTAAGTGCAGAGCACTCGTGGCAGTCCATGCATGGCTGGCGCCACCGGTATCCCGTGCTCGTTCCAATGGACCCCAGGAGTGATTGCTTTGCTGCAAACCAGCTTTGCAGTCTAGGTAGGTAGGTAGTGAGGCAGGTACTCCAGCGTCGTGCTGTTGTGTGTGTGTTCGCTTCCGCATGCGTGGCATGGCATGCCATCCCATGCATGCCAGTGGTGCTCCTAAGTGCAAGGGTTATTATTATTTCTCTTGATTCATTCAGGGCCAGGCTGTCAGGCTACCGAGTTACCATCTACGGTACATAAAAAACCAAGACTTCTGAAGAATCCTTGAAACATGGCCAGAGATGGCATCAGTAACTAACAGCAGACCAGCACAGGAGGCACAGTTTAACGAACAGTGAAATTGATGAATAGAGAGAGAGAGAGTACACAAACATATACCTAAATGTTGTACTCTCTAGAAGATAACCCTATACAGTCTATACAAGCATGATAACTAAACATGTTTGACACACCCCCTGGACTGCATAGGGGAATGTTCTAGACAAGCAGCTCAGGGTGGCACTACTAGTCCAGCCTCTGAGACAAGGGTCTAAAAGACCAGTCAGAAGGAGTACAGGCAAGGCAAGAACTAGTACAGGGCGGCACTACTAGTCCAACCACTGTAAGAGGACACAAGTCCAGTCTGAGTGTACACACAGATATATAGGACAGTACAGAGTCAAGGCCCGAGTAAGTGAGAGACTACAGGAACCAGACCAAGCTGCACACAGTGCCGCTGATGATCTTTAGGCGCAAGCGCCTTCGTAAAGATATCAGCTGTGTTGGCACCGGAGGCTAAGTGTACTACGCGAGCCTGGCGTCGCTGCTGTAGCTCACGCAGGAGGAAGTACCGCAGCTGGATGTGCTTCGCTCTGCCCTCGAGTCGAGGCTCCTGACACAGGAGGATCATGGCCCTGTTGTCAGCGTACAGGACCGGGGCAGAGCTAGGCCGCTCACCTAAGTCAGTGAGCAAGAAGGTCAGCCAGCGGAGCTCCTGTGCCGCCATGGCACCGGCGTAGATCTCGGCCTCACAGCTGGACTGGGCAACAGACGAAGAGCGGGTAGCTCTCCACGAGACAGCACCTGAACCAAGGCTAAAGCAGTAGCCCTGGGAAGACCTGAGCGTCTCGGCGTCGTCTGCCCAAGAAGCGTCTGTGTGTCCAGTAAGGACCACTGGCCTGCGTCCGCCTAGCACTAACCCCATGCCCGATGTACTTGCAAGATAACGCAAAACCCTCTTAGCGGCAGACCAGTGCTGAGGTCGGTGCCTGCCTGTGGCCACGAAACGAGCCAGGATGCTGAGAGGGTATGCGAGATCTGGGCGAGTGCAAGTCATCAGGTACATGAGGCAACCCACTAGCTCAGCGTAAGGACCACTGGGATCTACCGACTCCTCAGGAACTGGAGCGGAGAGTCTGTGGTCCAGAGGAAGAGGGGTGGGCTGTGCGGAGGAGAACTGAAGGCCGAACCTCTGAAGGACCTGGCGCACCAAGTGTGACTGAGTCAGGGTGATGGTGCGCGCGGCTCTGTCCCTGGAGATCTGCAAGCCAAGGTAACGGCGCAGCTCTCCAAGGTCAGTGCAGGTGTGTCTCTTCAGCAGCTCTGCCTTCACGGAGGCCAGTGCGTCCCTGTCAGCAGTGGCAAAGACCAGGTCGTCTACGTAGACGAGGATGTAGAACGGAGTCGAGCCAGCACGAACGAAGAGCGAGGGGTCTGCAGAGGACGGAAAGAACTGCAGGTCAGCAAGGGTAGCACGCAAAGTGTCGTGCCACTCACGAGGCGCCTGGCGCAGGCCGTAGACTGGCCGCCGCAGAAGCCACTGGGTCCCAGGGGGGAAGGTGCCAGTAAAGCCCTGAGGGCGACGCAGGTAGACCTGCTCGTGAAGGCTGCCCTGAAGAAAGGCAGTGGAGAAGTCGAGGGAGTGAAGCTCGTAGTCACGCTGAGCCGCTACGTGTAGCAGCACCCGAAGAGTAGTCATCTTCGGGGTAGGAGCGAAAGTCTGAAAGAAGTCCACCCCCTCGCGCTGACTGAAGCCTCTAGCCACGTAGCGCGCCTTGAACACAGGCGGCTCTCCAGGAGGGCGCTTCACCTTGAAGAGCCAACGGCCATCGACCACGTTCACCCCAGGTGGGGGAACTGCGTCGACGAAGGTGCCGGTGGATCTCCAAGATGCCATCTCCTGCTCCATGGCAGCTATCCACTGAGAGGCCCAGGGTCCCGAAACCGCCTCAGCGTAAGTACGAGGGGTCGGGATGTCGAAAGCGTCTGGGTCACCCTCAGGGACTAGCAGCATGGAACAGAGATGGGGAGCAGCCTCGGACAGGAAAGCAAGCTCAAACTGGCGGTCCTCCAGGACGTCACTGCCGAGGGCAGGAGCACCCCCGACAGACGGAGGACAGGCAGGGTGAGAGACCAGAGCGGTGGCGTAGTCAAGGCGGCGGGTAGAGGCGAAGTCAGCGACCGCAGCGACGAGGGCGTCAAGACTCGACACGGGAACAGACGGGTCGGTAACGAGAGAGGCAAGGACCCGAGGAACAAGAGGACGAGCGGCACGAAAGGAGTCGGACAGAGGAGGAGACGCAACGACAAGAGAAGACGGAGGAGGAGACGGGAGGAGGGGAGGTCGAGACGCATGGGAACGGAGCAACATAGGGTGAGAGCGCGGGACAGGGGAGACAGGACGAGCACGAGAGGGGCGGCGAGACCAGACGTGTGAGGGCGGCGTCGGGTCAGGAGACAGAGGAGGGGACACAGGAGGGGAACGAGGGGGAAGACGAGCCGGGGACGAGTCTGGCAGAGGGAACACGGGGCCGTAGACGGGAAGAGGGGGAGACGGCAGGAGAGGAACAGGCGCAGGGTCAGGAGACGGAAGGCCGAGCAGACGGAGGGCGGACACAGGCGGGGACTGCTGCTGCGGCGACACAACACCAACTCCAGGGCCACAAGCTGCGCGACGGCTACCTCCCGAACCCTCCACACCTGCACCCCCAGAAGGGACACCCCCAGAGTCCACAAACGGCGGCAGCGACGACAGCGGCGGCGGCGGCGGCGGCTGCAGCGACGGCTGCGACGGCGGCGGCGGCGGAGACGACGGCTGCAACGGCGGCGGCGGTGGAGACGACGGCTGCAGCAGCTGCGGCGACGGCGGCTGCGGAGGCGGTGGAGGAGGAGACACCGGGGGAGGGACAGACGGCGAGGACTGCGCCGGAGGACTACCAGAGTCAGAAGACTCGTCGACCGGGACGACCGACGGGAGGGGGGTGACGTGAGACACACCAGAGGGGGCCGGACGGGGGGGCGGGGGGGGGGGAGGGGCAGGGACCACCAGGGAGGGAGGAACCAGGAAAAGGGGGGGAGTAACCGGGGGACCACGGTGGGGAAAGCGGCGGTAGAAGGAGACGGACTCGTCAAAGGTGACGTCGCGAGAGTGAAAGAAGCGGTGAGACGGCGGGTGGTAGAAGTGCCAGTCGGACGCGTCAAGGGGGAAACCGAGGAAGACGCAGGGGAGGGTGCGGGCAGTGAGCTTGTCCGTGCCAGAGGCACGAACGTGAGCAAGGCAGCCCCAGACGCGGAACGCAGACGCGTCACCAGGGGACCCGGTCCACAGAAGGGTCGGCGAAACCTGCGGCCGCTGGGGGTGCGGCCACAGGTTAAGCTGGTGAGCGGCGTAGCGCACGGCGAACGGCCACAGAAAATGGGGTGCACCGGCGTGGATCATGGAGGTGCGAGCCACCTCCATGACCAAACCGATGCGTCGCTCAGCGACCCCATTCTGCTGCGGGGAGTCCGGCAGGGTAAACGTCTGGGTGATGCCCTCCGCACGACAGAAGCGACCAAGGACACCTGAGGCAAACTCGCCACCCCGGTCGGAGTGAAGGCGCAAGGCAGGGAGACCGCGGTGGACACGAGCAGAGACAAGCCAGGGGATGAGAACGTCAGGCACGTCGGCCTTCCGCTCCAGGGGGAAGACGGTGGTGTAGCGCGTGAAGTCGTCGACAAGCACTAGGAAGAAGCGCTCGCGACGCGGCCCATGGACCGGGGCTGGGCCCCAGACGTCCATGTGCAGAGTCTGCAGTGGTGCGGTGGTAGGGGGAAAAGAGGAGGAGTGAGGGGCACGGCGGAGCCGGCCCTCGACACAAGGCGTGCACGGTGGGGCGGGGGAGGAGGGAAAGTCGGGGAACGAACCGGGGAGACCAAGGACGAGACCGTGCTGGGACATGTGACGCAGACGTGGGAGTGCAGGGTGACCAAGGCGGTGGTGCCAAAGGAGAGTCGGGTGAGTGAGGGACCGACAGGAGCACGCGGCTGCAACCTGGGTGGACGCAACTACCGGGGGGGAAGACCCAGCCGGGGACGGCGCGGTGTCAAGTGTGAACAGGCCGGACACCGGGTCCCGGGGGAAAGTGGTAAGGGGGGCACCAGTGGCGGCCTCGGTACAGACAGCATACCGCTCGTGACCAGGGAACGTAGTGGTGACGCCAAGGTCCTGGAGGCAGCCGACACCAACTAGGTTCCTGGAGAACGAGGGGATATGCAGACCTGTGAGAGTGCCCGAAGGAACCGCCGGACAGGGAAGGGAGGTGGAACTGCGGGCAACGACGGGACCACCGGAGGGGTCAGCAAGAGTAACTGCAGCGGGAACAGGCAGCGGCGTCAGCGTCGTGGAGTCGCGGAAGAAACACCGGGAGGCGCCAGAGTCCAAGGTGAAGGAAAGCGCAGCAGTCGCGCGAGGCAGCAGTGAAGCGGTGGAAGCACCAAGGCTAAGCAAAGCAGGAGATCCTACGCCTGACGCAGCAGGGGAGTCTACGCTAGGCACCGCTACACTAGGCAACACGGGGTAATAAGAGGGAAGCACACTAGAGTCATCAGCATACATCACATGCAAGGCCGCTACAATGGCATCCATGTCCAAGTCAAAAATCCTAACGCTACGCCTAAGCAAGCTGTGCCAGTCCGGGAGGTCGGGCGCCGGGCCAAAGCGCTGGCGGAACAGGTCGTCCAGGCGACGAAAACAGCGAGGAGTAGAATGACCGATCTTACCGCAAGCGAAGCCGCGGCGAGGACCGGTCTGGATCTGGTACTGACAGGGCCCGCCTCCAGAACCACCACCCGGTGCACCACCACGCGCACGACCACCACCAGCTCCAGGCCACCCAGGTGGGAGAGTACTCGCCGGCCTCGTCTGCGGCGGCTGCTGCGGCTGCTGCAAAGGCTGCGGCTGCGGCGCCTGCTGCTGCTGCGGCTGCTGCAACTGTGGAGGCAGCGGGGCAGCTGGACCGGGCAGGGTCCCCACGTCCGCACTGGCACCGGACGACCCGCCTCCACCACTACCCCCACCCGCACCCCCGCCGCCTCCGCCGCTCCCAACCTTGGGGCGGCGGCCCTTCGCCGAGCGGGACTGCACTGCAGCAGCAGTCTCAGCCACAGCGACAGAGCCGTCGGAGAAGGTACACTGAGCGGGGGCACAACCCTGAAAGATAGGGACCGGTACTGTACCGCTCGCCAGGGCTATGGAGCGGTGACGAGTCTCTATGGCAGTCAGGGTGTCAACAAAGTCGGTGAGGGTGAGAGCAGCAGGGTGGATGCTAAGGAACTGGTCGCGGGCGGCGGCAAGGCGGTCAGGTAGGCGGGTGGCAAGGAGGTAGAGGGTAGAGGTTTTGGGAGGCTGGTGGACTCTAAGCTGAGCATCAGTGCAGGCAGCGCGCCAGGCCTCATCTATCGAGCGCAGGTGGGCAGCGAGGTCAGAGACAGTGGGGAAAGACGCCAGGTCAGGAAAGAGCAGGGGAAGGATCAGGCGACCCACTGAGGCAGCAGGAGGGGTAGAATAGCGCTTGATGACAGCATCGAGGTAGGCCTGGGCGGTAGGAATGGTTCTAAAGCGAGGGCGCTCAGTGGGGGGGAGGGCATTGCTAATGGCGAGCTGAGCAAGGGCATCGCGGGAAAGCCAGACAGAGCGGGCAAGGGCAGCAGCGGCAGTGGACTCGCGCTCAGCGGGCGTGGGATCAGCGGGCAGCACAGCAGGGGGGTCAGGGCAGGGGAGCATACCGTCTAGGTGTGCAGAAAGCGGGTGGCCGTCCTGCCGCTGGCCAGTGAGGTGGCGGCGAAGGTCAGCCAACCACGCCTCGAACTCCAGAGGCTGACCCTCAACATCAAAACGAAGCTCAGCAGCCATGAGGGGCAGTGGAGGACAGTGCAGTGCGGTGCAGTGCGATGCAGTGCGGTGCAGTGCGGTCCAGTGCGGTGCAGTGCGATGCAGTGCGGTGCAGTGCGGTCCAGTGCGGTCAGTGCGATCCAGTGAGGTGCAATGCGATGCAAGGCGGGGCAGGAAAGTGCAGGAGGGTGCAAAGTGGTGCGGGGAACGGGGGACAGTACCAGGAAGTATGGAGGGCCGGGGCAGGTGCGTCGGGGCCGGGCAGGCACGACAAGGCCGGGCGGCGGCGACGGGGCCGGGCGGCTGCGACGGGGCCGGGCGGCGGCGACGGGGCCGGGCGGCAGCGACAAGGCCGGGCGGCTGCGACGTGGCCGGGCGGCTGCGACGGGGCCGGGCGGCTGCGACGGGGCCGGGCGGCAGGGACGAGGCCGGGCCGGACACAGCAGGGCCGGGCAGGGGCGACGGGGCCGGGCGGCTGCAACGTGGCCGGGCGGCTGCGACGTGGCCGGGCGGCTGCGACGTGGCCGGGCGGCTGCGACGTGGCCGGGCGGCTGTGACGTGGCCGGGCGGCTGCGACGGGGCCGGGCGGCTGCGACGGGGCCGGGCGGCGGCGACGGGGCCGGGCGGCAGGGACGGGGCCCGGGCAGGCCACAGCAGGGCCGGGCAGGGGCGACGGGGCCGGGCGGGCGAGCAGGGGCCGGGCAGGTGCGACAGGGGCCGGGCAGCCGCGACAGGGGCCGGGCGGGCGCCACGCGGCCGATAGGCCGCGACGGGGCCGAGCAGGGGCGACGGGGCCGAGCAGGGGCGACGGGGCCGAGCAGGGGCGACGGGGCCGAGCAGGGGCGACGGGGCCGAGCAGGGGCGACGGGGATGGGTAGGGGCGCGACGGGGCCTGGAGGGGCGTTACCAAGCCCAGGTAGGGGCGCGACGGGGCCTGGGGGGAGCGCAATGGGGCCCAGGAGGGGCGCTACGGGGCCTGGGAGGAGCGCGACTGGGCTAGGGAGGGGCGCGACGGGGCCTGGGAGGAGCGCAATGGGGCCCAGGAGGGGCGCTACGGGGCCTGGGAGGAGCGCGACGGGGCCCTGGAGGGGCGCTACCAGGCCCTGGAAGGGGCGCGACGGGGCCTGGAGGGGCGCTACGAAGCCCTGAAAGGGGCGCGACGGGGCCTGGAGGGGAGCGCAATGGGGCCCAGGAGGGGCGCTACGAGGCCTGGGAGGAGCGCGACGGGGCCCAGAAAGGGGCGCAACGGGGCCCAGGAAGGGGCGCGACGGGGCTAGGGAGGGTCGCGACGGGGCTAGGGAGGGTCGCGACGGGGCTAGGAGCACGACGGGGCCCAGCTAGGGGGCGAGTGGAAGCGTGAGGGGGGGGGGGGGGGGGGGGGGGGGGATCCTACCTACGCGTGATACCATAACGAACAGTGAAATTGATGAATAGAGAGAGAGAGTACACAAACATATACCTAAATGTTGTACTCTCTAGAAGATAACCCTATACAGTCTATACAAGCATGATAACTAAACATGTTTGACACAGTTGTCCATGGCAGAGTCATGACATGAGAGCAGAGTGGAAGTATCTTTCCCCTGAGCATGGCACCCGAGCAGGGCCTACTTTTGGATTTTTACTACTCTGATATTGGGGAGTTGCATTTAGCATTACTCTGAAAATCAGAGTGCATCCTCATAGTTTCACTGATTTGCCAGGGTTTTTTTCCATTTAGAAAAATTTACACTGATAGTGCAGAGGGGAAATTTCCACAACTCTGTGCTGCTGTTATGCACCCCGACAAAGGTTTTGTGATAGACGGATAGACGTACGTTCCATTTCAAATACACATACATACATTAGTCACCATGCTCATCCTCGTCTCCCTCTGAGGCACTCTCACAAGAGCCACTATCCTCCTCTGACTCATCATGCTCCTTGCCCTTGGCAGCATCGCTGCTCCTCTCATAAGCCACCACTTTTGCCTGTCTGCGGTTCTTCTGGCGTCTCCAGATCTCCACGATCTCAGGGTAGTCCATGTCGTACTCCAGGAGGCTAATGGTCATCAGGTCGCCGAGTCTTGCATCACACAGGGTCGTCCTCAGCCAGCTCTTGACGGCGTTCTGCCTGCTGAAACCGCGCTCGCACTCGACGGTGCTCAAGGGCAGAACCGCCATCGCCTGCCAGATCCTCATGAGATTCGGATAGCTTTTGGCCCAGTCCCTCGTCTTCAGCATGTTGGCGAGGCCTTGGCCGAAGTCGTCATCAGCACGGTGCGTCTTCATGATGTGACAGAAAGTCTTTAACTCCAGCTCAGCTGCTCGACCATCCACTCCTGTGGAAGCGCTCGGGCGGGATTTGAGATTGAGATATGGAAAGCGAAAACATCGATTAAGAACTATGGTGGTATTGCCACCATTATTTAAAACATGGATACTTGGATCTGCATATAGCGAGACGACATTGTGAGTGCTAGGGATACGTGCATGGAGGGACCGAAAACATACATACCAGGAAGCTTGTTGTCAAACAGCTCCAGGTTCGACTTGACCCAAGTGCGCGCTCTTCGTTCCCGCACGTCCTGCTTCTTCGGCCATGTGTCCACCTTGTACAGCTTCGACCCGGCCATCCGCTTCAGGTCCCACATCCTCTGGTTCAGGTTCTGCACGGTGTCTTCAGCAAAGGCGGTGCACAGCGTGATGCAGGCCGCCTTGGTGCCACCGTACTTGTGACCGGGCAGGGAGCTCTCCACGAGCTTGAAACTGTGCGAAACCGGGTGCCCGTCGTCATCCGCGCCGTGCACCACCACCTTTCCTCCATTCTCGTCATAGCTCTGCAGAAACTTGCTGAGCCGCTTGCTCAGCCCCGCGCCGAAGGTCTCGCCATACTCCACGTAGCGATGCTTGATGTACGTGACGGTGCGGTCGACCTCCTGCGAGACAAGGGTGATGTCGACCTGATGTGAGGGGGGGGTAATAAAAGCAGTGACAAGATGCGAAGAAGATAAGTTATTGTCGAAATTGAAGAAAGTCCACAATCCAACACATGACAACAGGCAACCGACGGCATGAAACACAGAGACCAACGGGATATGGGACAAAAACATACCGACCGCTTCTGGAAAAACCTGTTGAGCGTGTTAAGCTCAGCGAGGATGTCAGCCAGAAAGTATAAACAGAAGTGGAACTTCAGCGTTTTGACCACTGGAACCAGCTTGTGGTTGTACTCAATGAGCACAGCGATTACAGCGCCGAGGACCCTGCAGAGTCGATTTACGGCATCTCCACGAGAAAGCCACCGGATGTTGAAGAGCCCTTGGTGCTCGAGGTTCGTGTTGTGGATGATCAGCTGGAGCTCCTTGAACCTCTCGTACCACGGTGTTGAACGCCCAACAATCTCGCCGAAGCCACGGATGACACTGTCGATGATCCAGAGGTCGGGGAAGGCGCTGGCCGCATCCTTCACTGCAAGGGCCTCACTGCGAGATACGAAGAATCATGCAAGGTCGAGCAAGTAGCATGGATAACAAATAGTCCGACATGCATTGCCTGCGAGGAAACGGACTCAATCCGTCGGAGCTGCAAGGGGGAAGACAAGTGTGGCTCAACCTGCATGAGCTCACCGATGTGCAATACAGTGACAGCCAACGAGATGCAGAATGCGCACCCGAAGACGCGCTACCAGACCGTTGTGCTCTCCTGTCATGACAGACGCCCCATCCGTGCTGATGCCCGCCACCTTGTGAAGTTCGATGCCGCAAGAGTCTAGGTGCCCGAGTAATGCCGTCTGAAGAGCTGCTGCGTCGCACTTGTCGAGAGAAAGCAGCGTCAGGAACTCTGTGACGACTCGCCGCTTCTTCAGGAACGTCGCGAAGACGATGAGATGTTTGCCACGGGTTCTGTCAGTTGACTCGTCGCAGCTCAATCCGATGAAGGGTGATGCGTGGATATGCTGCATCTGCTGTGCTTTCAAGTACGCCACCATTGCGCGCACCATTTCCTTGAAGCCGTATCTGCACTTGGAAGGGCATGGAAAAGCCGGAATTAACTCGATGATTGATACGACAGCGGAGCAGTCGCAATTTCACCAAGAAATAGTACCAAAAATCGTGAGGCACCCCGGTACTTACTGCGTGATGTAGACGCCATAAGTCTGCTTCGGAATGTCCTCGACACCCTCCTCTGCCATGAACCCGACGAGCCGCGTGAACATGGCGATCGGGGCATCCTCCTTGCATATGAACAGCATAGTTCGAAGTAGACGAATGATCCTCGCGCCGTCAGGGTCGTGCTTCCCGAAGTCCTCCATTTTCTTCTGATTCTCGACCTCCTTCAGCAGCCCCTCTTGCTTCCTGACGGCGTTCTCGTGCCTTGTGCTCTCCTCATGCCAACGCATCGAGCCAATCTGGAGATCCCGTCCACCAGCACCGTTGCGCCCGTATCGTGCGTGGTCTTTGCCGTGCTCCATGCAGATACTGCAACGCAAGCAAGGTGCACCATCGTTAGTCTTATCCAGCACTAGCCAGGGGAATTTCGGTAACCAGTCGGCAGTGTACTTCCGTTGCGCAGCAAGATAGGCCTTCGCCATCTTCTCGGCGGGGGTTAAAGCAGCCGAAGGCAGTTGCTGTGGCACGGGCTCTGGCTCTGGTGGTGGCGGAGACTTAGGGGGAGGCGGCGCGAACGGGAGATAAGTCTGGTTGAAGCGACGCTTCTTTTCTGAGGCGGACGCAGGAGTTGAGGCAGGAGTTGATGCCGTTGATGTGGACGCTGGGGTTGATGCAGTGACAACAGGTACAACTGAAGGTTCGGCGACAGGACCAGCGTCAACCATAGCCTCCAAATTCCTGTCCCATTCCTCACTACTGAGAGAAGGCAGAGGCTGTGGCTCAACTGGAGCGGTAGCAACTCGACGGAGAAAGTCGAGCCCGCTAAGAGGGAGCGATCTAGGAGTTCGCAGATGGACAGACTCGTCGCCACCGCCATCGTCGGGCTCACTCCTGCCAGCCATGACGGCAGTGGCACGAGTGACGACGGGCGGCAGCGACGGCGAAGGTAAGCGGAGGTTTTCTTCTGCTAGGACGTTGTGAGAGATAGCTTTGGTGAAGGGGAGGAAGGGAAGGTTGAACAAGACGAGAGTTTCGTCTGCTCTTCTTGGGGGTGTGTGAATTGTGGGGTGCCTCGGAGTGGGTGAGGGAGTGACGTCGGTCGTGCATGCATGGATGGTGGCTAAGGTCGGCGTGCGGTGGTGAGGGAACTGCTGCCAGCCTTGCAGTGATGCTGCAGTCGTGACCAACCAGCGCGAAGGATGCTGCCAGCAGTGGCAAGGATGGCAGCATATGACGTGCCACTGCCTGGCGGTACGCGTAAAATGACGCGTATTGCGGGATATTGGGGCAAGGCCAGGTACAGGGTACAGGGGAAATCTATAGGTATACCCCCTGTACACTAACCCTCAGAGGGGTACAAATGGTTACTCTGATATAATCAGAGTAAAAAAAAACATCAATTTTTTTACTCAAGGCACTTAGAGTAGTTTTCAAAAACGACTCTGATTTTCAGAGAAACAGAGTAAATTACTCTGATAAAATAGGGCCTGCACCCGAGGCATAAACGCTCACTGCTGCGTGCCGCCAGGCCTTCAAGCAGGCCACTGCAACTTCAAGCTGCAACTTCAAGCGGGGCGGTAGAGCTTCAAGCGGGGCGGTAGAGCTTGCGGTTGCGCAGGCCATTCCAGAACTGCTTTGGCACCATGGGGCGCTTGCTCTCCGGCTGCAGCTCCAGCACCTGCACGGGGGAACGCATGGGTGGGGGAAGAAGCAGAGGGGGGGGGGGGGGAGGGGGGGAGTGGAGGGGGGTAGACGCAAGTGGGATGAAGAGAGTGCTTTGGCGCGATGGGGCAGTTCCTGTCTGGCTGCAGCCCCAGCTCCTGACCTTGGCACATGGAGTCCAGGGGCGCAGGAGGGCTTAGTCATGCGCTTGAAGAGAGAAGGGAAAGAGGATGTGGAGAAGTAAGGGGGTGGGGCGTGGGATGTCTGGGGGGTGGGGAGGAGAGGCAGGGAGAGGGAAGGGAGGAGGGAAGAGAAAGAAAGGAAGGTGGGAGGGGGGGAGGTAGTGGAGGACGGATGGGATGAGGTGGGGCAGGAGGATGTCAATTGGAGGGTGGGGTTGCAGCGAGCAGCCCAACCCATCAGTTGCTTCATCAACAGGCGGCAGGGAGGGAGAGTGGAAAAACAGGAGGGAGGGGAGGAAAAGGGGAGTGGCAAGACGAGCACAGCACCCGCAGTGACCACCACTCGGCGCGCACTGACCTCAAGCGCGGAGCCGTCATCGCAGGGAATGAGCATGACGTGCCCCTCCACCCGCACCTCCTGCACCTCCTCAGGGATCACCGCGTGGCCCACAGGCGAAGAGGACGATGGGGAGGAGGAGGAGGGGCTAACGGCAGGGCGGGGTTTGGTCCTCAGTATCTTGAGGGAGAGGTTGTCCACGTCGCCCGTGGTGGGGTCCTTGGCCACAAACGAGGCTCGCATGCCGGGCCATGGGACGAACGCCCGAACCTGAGAGCATGGTTTGGGGAGTAGTAGGAGGAGCAGAGGGAGTGGATGCGGAGCCATGGCAAGATAGGAAGGTGGAGAACGGGTGAAAGGACATGGCGCCGACCTGATGACGAATCAAAGGAGAGTTAATTGCGAGAGAGAGCATTGGTAGTGCAAATGGCAGTGCCGAACAACGAGAAGGGAAACAGAATCAGCTGGATAAATGCAGCAGCAAGGTTGCCAAATGATGCTGTGCGATGCTATATGCTGTGAAGCTGACTCGTGACGTTCTTCGGAGGGAGGTAGCGCGAATACAGGGAGCTGCACAATCTTGGCTGAGCATCGGCTGCCATGCAGGCACAGCAGGTGCATCGGCTGCCATTCAGGCACATCAGGTGCATTGGCTGCCATGCAGGCACAGCAGGTGCATCGGCTGCCATGCAGGCACAGCAGGTGCATCGGCTGCCATGCAGGCACAGCAGGTGCATCGGCTGCCATGCAGGCACAGCAGGTGCATCGGCTGCCATGCAGGCACAGCAGGTGCATTGGTTGCCATGCAGGCACGGCAGGTGCATTGGTTGCCATGTAGGCACCATGTGAGCGGTAAAGCACAAGCGAGTCTCATTCTCCCAGCAGAGGTGCCATGGTTTGCTGCGAGGGACGCACCTTGTTGTGCAGAGTGCGCGCTGGGAGGGCGAAGTCAAGAATTCCCTCCTCTGCTGCCACCTGGGGCACAGCAGGCATGGGGCATGGCAGGCATGGGGCACGGCAGGCATGGGGCACAGCAGGCATGGGGCATGGCAGGCATGGGGCATGGCAGGCATGGGGCATGGCAGGCATGGGGCATGGCAGGCATGGGGCATGGCAGGCATGGGGCATGGCAGGCATGGGGCATGGCAGGCATGGGGCATGGCAGGCATGGGGCATGGCAGGCATGGGGCACGGCAGGCATGGGGCACGGCAGGCATGGGGCACGGCAGGCATGGGGCACGGCAGGCATGGGGCACGGCAGGCATTGGGCATGGCAGGCATGGGGCATGGCAGGCATGGGGCAAGCGTCACGAGGTGCAACGGAGTGTGAGATGAGATGACAGAGGCAGAAAGACGATGCTGTTTTGGGGAGCAAGCAATGTTAAGGTCCTTTGAACGAGGTCCTTTGAACGAGGTTCTTTGAACGAGGTCCTTTGAACGAGGTCCTTTGAACGAGGTCCTTTGGATGAGGTCCTTTGAACGAGGTCCTTTGAACGAGGTCCTTTGAACGAGGTCCTTTGAACGAGGTCCTTTGAACGAGGTTCAAGGCAGCTCGCCCCAGCTTCCTCTTGGCACCTTGGCAGCGTGCGTGGCTTGCGAGTCGTCTTGAGGAGTGGCGCTGGCAGCAGCCGACCCGTCCAGCACAGACGGCAGATGCTGCAGGAGAAGCTGGGTGCCTGGCGGGAGGAGGGAAAGGGGGAGGGGGGGGAGTTGGGTGTAGGGGGGAGGAGGGGAGGGGCGAGAGAGCCATGTGCAGCGGCTGAGCCAAAGAGCAGGCGAAGGTGGTGGACGCTGCAGGGGCAGGCGAGCGCCGGGAAAGAGGAACGAGGAGAGAGGAACGAGGAGACAGGAACGAGGAGAGAGGATGGGCGGGGTGGTGAGGATGGCGGGGGGGTGGCAGAGATTGGTTCGGAGTTGCAAGTGCTGTGCGAGGCGAGGAGTGGCAGGCAGCATGGCAGCCGTGGCAACAACGGTGTGGGCAATGCAGGTGATGCGGCAATGCAGGTGATGCGGCAATGCAGGTGATGCGGCAATGCAGGTGATGCGGCAATGCAGGTGATGCGGCAATGCAGGTGATGCGGCAATGCAGGTGATGCGGCAATGCAGGTGATGCGGCAATGCAGGGTGGGGCAGGTGATGCGGCAATGCAGGTGATGCGGCAATGCAGGTGATGCGGCAATGCAGGTGATGCGGCAATGCAGGTGATGCGGCAATGCAGGTGATGCGGCAATGCAGGTGATGCGGCAATGCAGGTGATGCGGCAATGCAGGTGATGCGGCAATGCAGGTGATGCGGCAATGCAGGTGATGCGGCAATGCAGGTGATGCGGCAATGCAGGTGATGCGGCAATGCAGGTGATGAGGCAATGCAGGTGATGCGGCAATGCAGGTGATGCGGCAATGCAGGTGATGCGGCAATGCAGGTGATGCGGCAATGCAGGTGATGCGGCAATGCAGGTGATGCGGCAATGCAGGTGATGCGGCAATGCAGGTGATGAGGCAATGCAGGTGATGCGGCAATGCAGGTGATGCGGCAATGCAGGTGATGAGGCAATGCAGGTGATGCGGCAATGCAGGTGATGCGGCAATGCAGGTGATGCGGCAATGCAGGTGATGCGGCAATGCAGGTGATGCGGCAATGCAGGTGATGCGGCAATGCAGGTGATGCGGCAATGCAGGTGATGCGGCAATGCAGGTGATGCGGCAATGCAGGTGATGCGGCAATGCAGGTGATGCGGGAGGGCAATGCAGGTGATGCGGCAATGCAGGTGATGCGGCAATGCAGGTGATGCGGCAATGCATATGGGCAATGCAGGTGATGCGGCAATGCAGGTGATGCGGCAATGCAGGTGATGCGGCAATGCAGGTGATGCGGCAATGCAGGTGATGCGGCAATGCAGGTGATGCGGCAATGCAGGTGATGCGGCAATGCAGGTGATGCGGCAATGCAGGTGATGCGGCAATGCAGGTGATGGCAATGCAGGTGATGCGGCAATGCAGGTGATGCGGCAATGCAGGTGATGCGGCAATGCAGGTGATGCGGCAATGCAGGTGATGCGGCAATGCAGGTGATGCGGCAATGCAGGTGATGCGGCAATGCAGGTGATGCGGCAATGCAGGTGATGCGGCAATGCAGGTGATGCGGCAATGCAGGTGATGCGGCAATGCAGGTGATGAGGCAATGCAGGTGATGCGGCAATGCAGGTGATGCGGCAATGCAGGTGATGCGGCAATGCAGGTGATGCGGCAATGCAGGTGATGCGGCAATGCAGGTGATGGGGGGGGGGGGGGGGGGGGGGGGTGCAGGTGATGCGGCAATGCAGGTGATGCGGCAATGCAGGTGATGCGGCAATGCAGGTGATGCGGCAATGCAGGTTGATGCGGGCAATGCAGGTGATGACGGCAATGCAGGTGATGCGGCAATGCAGGTGATGCGGGCAGGGATGGGCAGGGTGATGCGGCAATGCAGGTGATGCGGGCAATGCAGGTGATGCGGCAATGCAGGTGATGCGGCAATGCAGGTGATGCGGCAATGCAGGTGATGCGGCAATGCAGGTGATGCGGCAATGCAGGTGATGCGGCAATGCAGGTGATGCGGCAATGCAGGTGATGCGGCAATGCAGGTGATGCGGCAATGCAGGTGATGCGGCAATGCAGGTGATGCGGCAATGCAGGTGATGCCGGCAATGCAGGTGATGCGGCAATGCAGGTGATGAGGGCAATGCAGGTGATGCGGCAATGCAGGTGATGCGGCAATGCAGGTGATGAGGCAATGCAGGTGATGCGGCAATGCAGGTGATGCGGCAATGCAGGTGATGCGGCAATGCAGGTGATGCGGCAATGCAGGTGATGCGGCAATGCAGGTGATGCGGCAATGCAGGTGATGAGGGAGACAATAGTCTGAGAGACGAGTGCAGGTGTCCCGCAGTACGTGGGATGGGCAGGGCAGCCACACTGCTGCTCCACGGCAGCGCAGGCCAAGGGGCGGTGTGGGAGTCGGATGAGAGGCAGGGCGACGAGACACCGACAAGGCAGGCCAGGGATGGCAGTGACAGAGGCGCGGCAGCCGGAGCCCTGGCAGCGCGAGGAACGTCAGAGGGAGGCCGGTCTGCAAGGCACGGCATGAATGCCGCCACCTGCTGCTGCACTGCCACCCCTGGGGGCTGTGCTGGCAGGCGCGCTCACCTCGGTGAAAGAGGTCGGCCAGCAGCTGGGGCGCCTGGATGGCGTCGTCCACACGCACCCTCTCCTGCGCGATGACGGGGCCCGCGTCCATCGCCAGCACCGTGAACGCCACCGTCACGCCCGTCTCATGCACGCCTTGCTGGGGGTGGGAGAGAGGTGGGAGTGAGGTGGATTGATGAGGCAAGGAGCAGAAGGAAGGGTGCATTGAAATGTGTTGGGTTCCTCAAAGCATGACCGGAAAAGGAAAACAGCTCCTTTTGAAAAACAGGACGCAGTCTGGAAGTAGTGGGTGACGGATCGGATCGGGCAAGACAAGCACATGCCGTCGCTCACACTCCCCTCTTACCTCGAGTGCTCGTTGCACGGGCGACGCTCCCCTGAACTTGGGAAGCAAGCTGGGGTGAATGTTCACAGTGCCTGCTCAGCTCAGTGGCCACACGCCCACGGGAGGAAGAACTCTCTTTGATAGGAGCCACGTGATGAGAGCCACGTGATGAGAGCCACGTGATGAGAGCCACGTGATGAGAGCGTTTCCATGCCACTGGCATGATGCGGCTTATTTCATGCAAGCAATGTGATGCGAGCGAGTCAATCAATAAGAGGCATTGTAATGGGAGCTGTGTGGTGGGATTCATGCCAGCCATGTGATGAGAGCTGGTTCATGCCAGCCATGTGATGAGAGCTGGTTCATGCAAGCCATGTGATGAGAGCTGGTTCATGCCAGCCATGTGATGAGAGCTGGTTCATGCCAGCCATGTGATGAGAGCTGGTTCATGCAAGCCATGTGATGAGAGCTGGTTCATGCCAGCCATGTGATGAGAGCTGGTTCATGCCAGCCATGTGATGAGAGCTGGTTCATGCGCATTTAGAGGTGTAGTGCTTGAAGCGAGTTCTGCGATCTGGACCAACCCGTCCTCTCCTCCTTTCACACTTCCTGCCACTTGCCACCGGCTACTTGCAAGCTGTGTCAACCCCTCTCTTCTCTCAGTTGGCTCTGTGTCAACCTTCAACCCCTCTCTGCTCTCAGTTGGCTCTGTGTCAACCTTCAACCCCTCTCTGCTCTCAGTTGGCTCTGGCCCCAACGCCTTCAACATGCGTGAGCTACTTCCACCCCTTCCCCTCAGGAAAGCTCACTTGTATGTTTGGAAGAAGAAAAGTCATGAGAAGAAAAGTCATGAGAAGAAAGGGCATGAGAAGAAAGGGCATGAGAAGAAAGGGCATGAGAAGAAAGGGCATGAGAAGAAAGGGCATGAGAAGAAAGGGCATGAGGTGCTGACAGGGCATGAGGTGCTGACAGGGCATGAGGTGCTGACAGGGCATGAGGTGCTGACAGGGCATGAGGTGCTGACAGGGCATGAGGTGCTGACATGGCATGAGGTGCTGACAGGGCATGAGGTGCTAACTCAAGGAGAAGCAACGGTAGGTACCTCGGAGAGGAATCGAGAGGAAGGAAGATGGGAGGAAGTTTCCATATGCTGCAGTGACGCACACGTCAGGCTGCAGCTGCCTGAGCTGGTCCAGAAAGGCGGCCTGGGCGCGCGGGGCATGGCGGGCATTCAGGGGAGGGAGGACAGGCGCTGACGACAGGGAGGGAGGACAGGCTCTGACGACAGGGAGGGAGGACAGGCTCTGACGACAGGGAGGGAGGACAGGCTCTGACGACAGGGAGGGAGGACAGGCTCTGACGACAGGGAGGGAGGACAGGCTCTGACGACAGGGAGGGAGGACAGGCTCTGACGACAGGGAGGGAGGACAGGCTCTGACGACAGGGAGGGAGGACAGGCTCTGACGACAGGGAGGGAGGACAGGCTCTGACGACAGGGAGGGAGGACAGGCTGTGACGACAGGGAGGGAGGACAGGCTCTGACGACAGGGAGGGAGGACAGGCTCTGACGACAGGGAGGGAGGACAGGCTCTGACGACAGGGAGGGAGGACAGGCTCTGACGACAGGGAGGGAGGACAGGCTCTGACGACAGGGAGGGAGGACAGGCTCTGACGACAGGGAGGGAGGACAGGCTCTGACGACAGGGAGGGAGGACAGGCTCTGACGACAGGGAGGGAGGACAGGCTGTGACGACAGGGAGGGAGGACAGGCTCTGACGACAGGGAGGGAGGACAGGCTCTGACGACAGGGAGGGAGGACAGGCTCTGACGACAGGGAGGGAGGACAGGCTCTGACGACAGGGAGGGAGGACAGGCTCTGACGACAGGGAGGAAGGTTGACGACAGGGAGGACAGGCTCTGACGACAGGGAGGGAGGACAGGCTCTGACGACAGGGAGGGAGGACAGGCTCTGACGACAGGGAGGGAGGACAGGCTCTGACGACAGGGAGGGAGGACAGGCTCTGACGACAGGGAGGGAGGACAGGCTCTGACGACAGGGAGGGAGGACAGGCTCTGACGACAGGGAGGGAGGACAGGCTCTGACGACAGGGAGGGAGGACAGGCTCTGACGACAGGGAGGGAGGACAGGCTCTGACGACAGGGAGGGGGCAGGGGGGGGGGGGACAGGCTGTGACGACAGGGAGGGAGGACAGGCTCTGACGACAGGGAGGGAGGACAGGCTCTGACGACAGGGAGGGAGGACAGGCTCTGACGACAGGGAGGGAGGACAGGCTCTGACGACAGGGAGGGAGGACAGGCTCTGACGACAGGGAGGGAGGACAGGCTCTGACGACAGGGAGGGAGGACAGGCTCTGACGACAGGGAGGGAGGACAGGCTCTGACGACAGGGAGGGAGGACAGGCTCTGACGACAGGGAGGGAGGACAGGCTGTGACGACAGGGAGGGAGGACAGGCTCTGACGACAGGGAGGGAGGACAGGCTGTGACGACAGGGAGGGAGGACAGGCTCTGACGACAGGGAGGGAGGACAGGCTCTGACGACAGGGAGGGAGGACAGGCTCTGACGACAGGGAGGGAGGACAGGCTCTGACGACAGGGAGGGAGGACAGGCTCTGACGACAGGGAGGGAGGACAGGCTCTGACGACAGGGAGGGAGGACAGGCTCTGACGACAGGGAGGGAGGACAGGCTCTGACGACAGGGAGGGAGGACAGGCTCTGACGACAGGGAGGGAGGACAGGCTCTGACGACAGGGAGGGAGGACAGGCTCTGACGACAGGGAGGGAGGACAGGCTCTGACGACAGGGAGGGAGGACAGGCTGTGACGACAGGGAGGGAGGACAGGCTCTGACGACAGGGAGGGAGGACAGGCTCTGACGACAGGGAGGGAGGACAGGCTCTGACGACAGGGAGGGAGGACAGGCTCTGACGACAGGGAGGGAGGACAGGCTCTGACGACAGGGAGGGAGGACAGGCTCTGACGACAGGGAGGGAGGACAGGCTCTGACGACAGGGAGGGAGGACAGGCTCTGACGACAGGGAGGGAGGACAGGCTCTGACGACAGGGAGGGAGGACAGGCTCTGACGACAGGGAGGGAGGACAGGCTCTGACGACAGGGAGGGAGGACAGGCTCTGACGACAGGGAGGGAGGACAGGCTCTGACGACAGGGAGGGAGGACAGGCTGTGACGACAGGGAGGGAGGACAGGCTCTGACGACAGGGAGGGAGGACAGGCTCTGACGACAGGGAGGGAGGACAGGCTCTGACGACAGGGAGGGAGGAGGCGCGAAGTTTACAGTTGCGAAAGTGGTCGCAAGGACAAGCGGCACACGCACAGACAGCAGCAGCTATGTTGGAAAATACGCGTATTGCGTTTTATACGCTAGCGTATATACGCTTGCGTATATACGCTATACGCTTGGATTTGGGGTCCAATACGGCAGGAATACGGCTGCCCGGGCAGGCAAAAAAATTTTGCCCGGGCAGGGAAAAAAAACCGGCGGGCAGCCGGGAGAGGGGGGGTGGGGGCCCGGGGGGCAGGGCATCAAGTTTGATTTTTTCTTCTTCTCCATTAAAATAACTTAACACAGGCATTTGTCACATCAAGAGCTTACTGCTAGCCCCTACCACTGCTATCACTGCTGCTACTACTTCTACAGCTGCTGCAGCCACTCTCGCCCACTGCTGCTGCTGACTGGTCCACTGCTGCTGCTGTTACTCCCACTGCTGCAGCTGCCTGCCCCCCTGGTGCTGCCGCTGCCACTCCCCCTGCAGCTGCCTCTGGTGACGGGTCTACTGGTACTCGTCCTCCATGACGAGATCCTCCCCCTCCTCCTCCTCCAGGTCGTCCTCCAGGTTGTACCCCGTGGGCACAGGGGCCTCGGAGCTGCACCCAGGAAGGACCAAGGACCCCCCGTCCTCCTTGTGCCAGTTGTGGACCTGGTGCCAGTTGTGGGACACATAGACCAGGTCCCGACACTTTTCGGCACCGAGGCGGTTGCGCTTGGCAGTGTGGACCGCCTCCCACACTGCCCAGTTACGCTCGCATGCGGCCGCTGAAACGGGCTGTGAGAGCACCCGACAGGCCAGTGCGGCAAGCTCAGGGTAGTCGGACCCATGCCACTGCCACCACCGCGCCATGCTCTGCCTCCCCTCCTTCACTGCTGCACGATCAGCAATGGCGGTGGGGAGCCCGAAGCTGCCCTTCAGAGTGATGAAGGCGTCGAGGCCGTCTTGCATCACGAGGGTTGCACGAATGGGCTCGCCATCCCTCATGAACTCTTTGTCTTCGTAGTGGCGGGCGATGAAGGCTTTGAATACCCTCGTGCACTCCATGTCCGAGGGGAAGATCCCCTCCTCCTGATTGGCCGGGTTTAGGATGCGGCCAACCACATGGAGGGGGCACGCCATGCTGCCGTCCCACCTCCTTTTCACCATGCGGCGGATGGCATTGGCGTCCGCAGCGGTGAGCCCCTCCAGCCGCGCCTCCTCCAGCTTCTCATCGACATCAACGGTGAGCTGCAGCATGAGGTCGTACATACGACCCATCATGCCCTTCGCCGACGAGTCGGTGGCGCGCATTGCCATGAACGGCAGCCGCATGAGGTTGACAAACTGCAGGGCCTTGGTCCACCAGTCGGAGTCGAGTATGGCAGCGCTGAACGCCTCGCTGCCCGGCTTCCTCCCCCCATCCGCGAACCTGGCCCACTCCTCACTCAGCACAAGCTGAGTGAGAGACATCCGCACCTCGCACAGCCGGGACACGGAGATGAATTGGGTGCCGAAACGCGTGCCGGCCGGTTTCAGCACCTGTTTCCCCTTGCCCCCCTCCACCTTATCGCTCCGCATGTAGTTGCGGGTGAGGTGGTGCTTGCGGACGAAGGAGGTGATGATGTTGGCCTTCTCCACCACCTCCTTCGCCCACGCCATCCTCCCGATGTCCTCCATGAGGAGGTCGAGCACGTGCGTGGCGCATGGCACGTGCTCGATGTGGGGGTGCTCGGCGATTAGGATCCTGCAGGCCGCGGCGTAGTTCGAGCCGCCATCCATGCAGAAAGCGACGACGTTCTCCGGCCCAACGCGCTGGATAATAGGGCGGAGAATACCGGCAATATAGCCGCCGGTCTTCATTTCCATGTTTGTGTCCACAGCATCAGTAAAAACTGCTCCGGAGTCGTTGATAAGGAGGACGTTGGCGATGGGCCGGCCGTTCTGGTCCGTCATCATATCGCTAGCAATGGTGACGCCGCTCCGCCGCCAGCTGCTGGAGATGGGAACCAGCGCGGCCTCGATACTGGTGCGGCAGTCGCGCAGGCCGGCACCGCCGATGTACTTGCGCTTCGGGGGAACGTAGGAAGTGCCGGCGCGAGCGATGGCGGAGACCGCATTCCGGAAGAGGACGTGGTCCGCGTGATGCTCCGGCAGGCGCAGACCAGCGAAGAGGAGGCAGAGCGCCCGGTCCGCTTCCTTCTTACGGCAGGCGGACTCGTCACCGAAAAAATTGGTGATGCGCCCCTTTTTGCCGCTGCCGCAGCCGTTAACCGCAGACAGCGCTTGCTCCTCCGCCTCGCGCTTCCCCTCCCGCTCCCTAATTCGTGCCTCGTACAGCGCCTTAACTCCGTCGCGCACGTCTTGCGTCACCGCGGTGCAGAGGGTCACATCGCGACGACGAAGTTTGTTCCACTCGGCGAGGTGCTGCGCGCAACGCGTCATCCCGCCATTGAAGGTGTGCCCGCAATAACAGCAGCGGCGGTTTTCCGTAGTCTTGCCGTCCGCATTAAGCGCGGTTTCGAAATGCTTAAAAATAGGATGCGACGCATCCGTAACGTAAACAGTGCCGGAGGAGGAGGCAGCCTCGCCATCGTTAGTAGGTGCGGGCACGCTCGGGGGGGTTGATGGGGTGGACGACGCCATGACCACTACGGTGAAGTAAGAGGGGAACTGAGCTAAGCTAAGCTAGGGGAGGGAGAGGTTGGAGTTGGAAAATGAAAGGAGATGGTGATTCAGATCTAAACTATGGCGGGAATGGGGGACGACAAACACGGGATGCCTTCCCTCCACGTCCACGGCTGGTGAGGGGTGGGCGAAAAACCGCGGGCGAAAATTTCTGAGAGTTCGCGATGTCGCGAACTCGGCAAAAAAATTTTGATTTTTTTTTTTTTTTTGCCGGGCAGCCCCGATATTGCGTATCGCGTATTCCAAGCGTATCAGCGTATTGCGTATATTCGCAAGCGTATATACGCAATACGCAAAGCTTGCTGTGCGTTTTTTCCAACATAGAGCAGCAGGCACAAGGCACACACATCGCGGGCCGAGGCGGGCGAGAGGATGCGGTCGGGCGGCAAGCCGCGATCCGCTGCCAGCTGTCCCACCGCGGTCGGCTGCAGCTGCCCCTTGCTGCGCCCCCTGCCTCGACTAGACGGCGGCTGGGTGACCACCGCCGCCACCTGCAGCACGGGCGGTGCGGGGGACGGGGGGGGAAGGAGGGGGGGGAGGAGGGGGAGAAGGAGAGGGAGAAGGAGGGGGAGAAGGAGGGGGAGAAGGAGGGGGAGAAGGAGAGGGAGGAGGGGTGGAGGAGGGGGAGAAGGAGGGGGAGAAGGAGGGGGAGAAGGAGGGGGAAAAGGAGGGGGAGAAGGAGAGGGAGAAGGAGGGGCTGCAGCTGCAGCTCGCTCCACTCGCGGTTGGCCCTGATCGAAGGGACCAAGGGACGGGCGGCCCCTGCTCTGCTCTCCCAGAAAGCAAGGTGAGAGCCCTGTGGCGCTAGATAGCACGGCCAAATGGCGAGGGGGGAGACGAAGCACGGGAGAAGGAAAGGAAATTGCAAGGAGCCACCCGCATCCGACTCTTATGGTCGGCAGAGGTCAAGAGCCGCCAACCCAGTGCGCATGGGGACTGCTGGAGAACTGGTGAAAACCACTGCCCCTGCCACCAATGCATGCCCTCCTGCTCCCCCCACGCCCTGCGCGCACCCCCCCCACGCCCTGCGTGCACCACCCCCACGCCCTGCGTGCACCACCCCCACGCCCTGCGCGCACCCCCCCCACGCACTGTGCGCACCCCCCCACGCCCTGCGCACACCCCCCCCACGCCCTGCGCGCACCCCCCCCACGCCCTGCGCGCACCCCCCCCACGCCCCGTGTGGGGACGCACCTCAAACAGCGAGTGGGGCTGCTGAGCCGCGTCTAGCAGCTGACCCAACACGCGCGCTGCCACCTGGCGCCGGGAGAAACAGGGAGAAAGGGGATGGGTTGGGGAAGGGGGGGAGTGAGAGATGCAGGGATGGGTTGGGGGGGGGCAGGTGCGGTGCATTGCAGGGGGAGGATGAGAGGGGCGCAAGTGTGGCACACGGGGAATGTGGTGGTTGGCGCAACGCCTCGTGGTGCCTCGTGGTGCCACGTGGTGCAGAGGAGAAACGGCGCATGTGACCCGCGGAGATGTGTGGGGGAAGACGCGAGGAGAGGAGTGTGAGGAGGGGGGTGAATGTGGGGGGGAGATGTGAAATAAATGCAGGGCAGTAGAGATGGGGAGGGGGGAAAGGGAAGGAGGAGGTGGTTTGCTTCCCAAGGCGCGGAGAGCAACAACAGGGAGGAAGAGAGGAACGCAGCGTGGAGAGAGGAGGAGAAAGGCGGAGGAGGAGGAGAGAGGAGGAGGCGGAGAAAGGAGGAGGAGGAGGAGAGAGGAGGAGGCGGAGAAAGGTGGAGAAAGGAGGAGGAAGAGAAAGGCAGCCTTGTAGCAGGAGGCGGTGGTGGCGGAGAGCAAGGAACGCAGCACCGCCGTACTGAGAAAGACTGCAGCCCGCTTTTTGCTTGTTGCTTGTTGTTTCCCAGTCTCTAGCCATCCACCGCCTTGCTTCTACCTCCTCCGAGTCTCACCCACCTCAGGCGACCCAAGAAACACGAGCTTCTTCTTGTCCGCGCTATTGGCACCTTCGCTATGCGCTTTACAGGAGAAGTCTCGACGCATGCAGCCAGCGGGTACCGGACGCGGCCAAATGGAGTGCGCGAGAGTGCGATAGGAGAGCCTTCTGTAACCGTTGGTTGCGAAAGTCGATGAAAATGAATAATTTCGATTGTGAGAGGGTCTGTCCGCGATATGGACGGGCTTGTGCATGCTGCTAGGGTAGCCGAGATGGGCTCTGACGGCGGGCTGGACGGAGACGGCTAGCCGACAGATACTCCGCTGGAGTTCCATGGTTGCCAGAGGCGCTGGCGGTGCCTGACGCAGTCAAACAAAATCAGCAGCAAAAAACAGCAAGCTGCGCCAGCTGGAATGCTGGAGCCTGAAGGTTCACTCAACACTCACTTGGCCGACGAACCGAGCCAGCGTTTGTAGGACCCCGATACAGTGGCGAGCGGCGGCAGAAACATTTTGCGACGTGTGCTGCAATGGGAACGTTCGAGCCGTCTGTGGTGCGTGTTTTCGGCCTTCAAATGCACATTTTTCGATAGAACGACGAAGCGAATTCACGACACTCGCGGATATGGTTACCGTAGAAAAAACCGAACTAGTCAAATGAACCGAGCAGCTACGACTGAGGGCATCTGGGCACTGTATGGAACCCAAGCGTAAATTTTATGCCCTGAATCCAAGTTGGAGCTTCGGAAAGGTTCTGCCATCTAGCGCAAGCACAGAACACGCCTCTCGCTAAGGCCTAGGGTATTCCGTTAGGTGACTAAATTGGCCCAGACTTACCCGCTAGCGGACGGAATCGCCGGCAAACTACCCGTTAGCATACGGATTCCAGAGACTAGAACTGCCGGCTTAACCCCGTGTTTTCCGCAACCGCACGCTAACGCCATGGCGGGAGTCAAGCGGGCTCGGCGCGCAGCGGTGGGGTCGCGGTCGCCGTCGCCCGAGATGGACGCTGTGTACTACAACCTGCTGCTCGCTGCGCTGCGCGCCCGCCAGGACGCGGGCGTTGCCTTCTACGGCGCGTTCGTCGCGGACCCCGAGCCCGTGCCGCCCGCCCTCTACGCGCACTGGGTGCCGCCGCCCGGGTCGTTCGCCGTGCAGCGCGGCGACGGCGACGAAGACGACGAGCGACGCTGGGACGAGGACGACGCGGGGAGGGACGGCGAGGAAGACACGGACGCGGACGCGGGGGAGCACGCCGGGTCGGAGGGCGAGGGGGGAGCGGAAGGCGCATCGGCGGAAGCGGTGGTCGCGCGCAGGGGCCCAGGCAGGCCGCGATCGGCGCGGAGCCGGCCGTCCGCCGCAGCAGGGGGGGCAGGGGGGGGCGGGGAGAGCGCGGAGTTGGCGAGCGAGGAGACGATGATGCCAGCGTGGCTGCAGGAGCTGATCGCCGCGGACGCGGAGGAGGGCGCGCAGCAGCGGGGCGAGGGCGAGCAGGGGGAGCGGCAGGGCGGGGCGGCGCAGGACGCGCCGGCCTTCCCCGTGGTGGACGGCAGCTCGACCCGTGGGTCGTTCCCCGCCGCCGTGGCCGCCGTGCGATTCGTGGAGAAAGCCAGGCGCCGCCTGGGGGGCGTGCCCGGGCCCACGGGGGAGGTGGAGGGGGGTGGCGGGGTGGGCGGGGAGGGGGAGGTGTGGAAGGACAGGCTGGCGGTGGAGATGATGATGTCAGCGCTCGGCGTGAAGGGCACGCTGGGGGCGCGGGAGGGCAGCGGGGAGCGGATCGAGCGGTGGACGCCCACTGAGGACGCGGTCCTGCTGGTGGGGCGCGTGCTGTTCGGCACGCGGTGGGTCAGCATCGAGCGCATCCTCCCTGGCAGGTGGGTCAGCGTCGAGCGCATCCTCCCTGGCAGGTGGGTCAGCGTCGAGCGCATCCTCCCTGGCAGGTGGGTCAGCGTCGAGCGCATCCTCCCTGGCAGGTGCGTCTTGCTCCTGTTGCACCCAATTGCCAATTCTTCTGCTTCTATCTGGCTCGCTGTCTGTTGCTGCCATGCATGCATCATCCGTCCCCTCCGCCATCCCCGTCCCCCCCTTCCCCCCCTCCCCACCTCCCCACCTCCCCACCTCCCCACCTCCCCCCCTCCCCCCCTGCAGGTCCATCCAGGCCATCAAGACGCGCTGGCTCAACTACCTCAAGGGTCTCTTCCGCCGCCACCGCTGGTGCACCACCGCCCTCGCCCCGCCGCTCTCCAAGGACGCCGCCGCCTTCCTCCCCCCACCACCCTCGCCGCTGCCCACCCCTCCCCCCGCCCCCGCCACCTCAGCTGCCGCTGATTCTGGCTCAGCAGAGCGACGCGCCTCAACCCCTCCGCCCTCCGCTGCTGCCACTCCTGCCCCCCACGCCCGCCTCTCCCTCTCCCTGCCTGCCCCTGCCGCTGCTTCAACGCCTCGCCCCACTGCCTCCGCCCCCCATGCCCCTCCCACTGCTCCCCACTCCTCCCTCCCCGCCTCTGCCAATGCGCGTTCCTCCGCTGCCGTTGCCACCCCCCCTCCATCCGCCCGCGCCCCCCATCCTCCCCAGCCGCTAGCCCCTCTCATGCCGTCAGCGCCTGAGAGGACTCCAGGCAGGCCGCTCCTCAGCATGCCTGCTGCCGCACCACCAGCAGCAGCAGCAGCAGCAGGTGGCAGTGCAGGGGGAGCAGGAGGGCCATCAGGTGCTGCGTCAGGTGGTCGCCCAGGTGGTGGCATGGTGGCATCAGGAGTGTCGTCCACACCAACCAAGCGATCCCGATCCCAGCCGCAGTCCCAGGCGCAGTCCCAACCGCAGTCCCATTCCCAGCAGTCCCAACCGCAGTCCCATTCCCAGCAGTCCCAGTCCCCAGCTGCACACGCCTCACGCCCCTCTCTCCCTGCCAGCAACCCCCCTGCCTCCCGTCCGCCCTCCTCTGCCGCAGCAGGGCCTCCAGAGGAGGTGGGCAAGGAGGAGCGCGTGCGGCGCCACGAGCGCTACCTCACGTGCCTCATGCTGCACGCTGAGAAGGGCCCGCCGCCTGCCGCCCTCTCCGCCACGCACGAGCTCTACTGCTTCGCCTGCAAGTCTCCCGAGGGACAGCTGTCGCCTTGCTATTGGTCGGAAGAGGCTGTGGCGGCCACAGCGGCGGAGTGGGGCGGGGGAGGGGGGGCGGTGGTGGGGCTGATACCGTGTGGCAAGGCGTACCATGCGAGATGTGTCAATGCGCCAGTCAAGGTGGGTGGGTCCACGTGGCAGTCATGGTGACCCGTTACGCCTGTATGGTGAGACGGCCCTGTTGCCTTGCTCATTTGCACCATCACCCACCTACCTTCACCTCATTGCCACTCTCTCACCCCTCCGCTACCTTCCTTGCATTTTTTCCTTCCGCATTCCTATTTATTTTCAGGATGGCTGCCCGTTCATCTGCCCGAGGCATCAGTGCAAGCAGCGTGGGTGCCGTGCCAGCGTGGCCGCTGTGTGCCGCAGCTGTCCCTCCTCCTGGTGCTCTCTCCATGTGCCGCCCGCCTCTGTCGACTGCGAGCCCTCGTTTCTGAGAAGGTTCCAAGTCAGACCTCAAGTCCGCATTGCCATATGCCCTTCGTGCCAGGTGTGTGGGTGGATGCGTGGGTGTGTGTAGGGGGGCGGGGGGGCATGTTTGTTTGTGTGCAAACGTGCGTGGCGTTGTGTTGTGTACGGCGGCGCGGCGTGCACACTCACTGCTTCCACAGGTGCGCTTCTCATGAAGCGCGCCACGGCCATGCCGCGGATTCACACATGCCGCGCATCCAGTCCAGAGCGCCTGCACCAGGTCACTTCAATGCTGCGTCCACCGCAGCATCACTGCCTCTGCGTGCTTCTCATAATTGCGTGTCCAACCATCCGCTCCCCCACCCCTGGCCATCCTCCCTGTGTTGCCTCTGGCAGGAGGTGGAGCAGAGAGTGCCCTACCTCGGCCACAGCACGCAGGGGGGCGTGGGGACCGCAGGCGCTGCTGCTGTGGCGGCAGCAGGTGACGGGCAGGCGCAGGCGCAGGGAGCTGAGGAGGGAGGCAGCGGTGGCAAGGCAGGGGTGCAAGGAAGCGGGGAAGATGAGGGAGGGGGGGCAGTGAAGGGGCGGAGGAAGGCAGTGAGCGTGCTGGTACCATCCATACAGGGGAATCCACAGCCGCAGCAGCAACAGCACCAGCACCAGCAACAGCAACAGCAACAGCAACAGCACCAGCAACAGCAACAGCAACAGCAACAGCAACAGCAACAGCAACAGCACCAGCAACAGCAACAGCAACAGCAACAGCACCAGCAACAGCAACAGCAACAGCAACAGCAACAGCAACAGCAACAGCAACAGCAACAGCAACAGCAACAGCAACAGCAACAGCAACAGCATCAGCATCAGCAGCAACAACAGCAGCAGCACCAGCAGCAGCAGCAGCAGCAGCAGCAGCAGCAGCAGCAGCAGCAGCAGCAGCAGCAGCAGCAGCAGCAGCAGCAGCAGCAGCAACAACAGCAGCAACACCAGCAGCACCAGCAGCAGCAACAACAACAGCAGCAGCAGCAGCAGCAGCAGCAGCAGCAGCAGCAGCAGCAGCAGCAGGCAGGTGGAAGGGCCATGAGGCCAGGTGTTGGTTCCATGGGAGCAGGTGTGGGTGGTGTGGCGGCAGATGGGGGCCCACGGGGAGTGGGTCACCTGCATGGGATGGCAGGGCTGCCCATGGCGGCGCATGGGGTGATGGGCCAGTATGCGCCTGCCATGGGGCAGCATCACGCCATGGGCCTGCAGCAGCAGCACGTGATGGAGCAAGGCGCAGCCCCGACATCAACCCACCAGGGCCAGATCATGGGTCTGCGTACACCTTCAACTGCAGGGGTGGGAGCAGCAGGTGTGGCAGCAGCAGCAGGAGCGGGAGCAGCGGCGGCACGGGAGTGGGCGGAGGTGCTTGAGGAGATTCGTTTTGTGCCCACGGACCGCCCAGCTGACATCTTCAACCGCATCCAGCAGGTGACATGCTCAACCGCATCCAGCAGGTGCCATGCTCAACCGCATCCAGCAGGTGACATGCTCAACCGCATCCAGCAGGTGCCATGCTCAACCGCATCCAGCAGGTGACATGCTCAACCGCATCCAGGTGACATGCTCAACCGCATCCAGCAGGTGCCATGCTCAACCGCATCCAGCAGGTGACATGCTCAACCACATCCAGCAGGTGACATGCTCGACCGCATCCAACAGGTGCCATGCTCAACCGCATCCAGCAGGTGAGGGCGATGGTTGGTGAGAGGCGATGGCTGGGGAAGAGGCGATGGATGGTGAGGGGTGATGGATGGTGAGGGGTGATGGATGGTGAGTGGTGATGGATGGTGAGTGGTGATGGATGGTGAGTGGTGATGGATGGTGAGTGGTGATGGATGGTGAGGGGTGATGGATGGTGAGTGGTGATGGATGGTGAGTGGTGATGGATGGTGAGTGGTGATGGATGGTGAGTGGTTATGGCTGGTCAGGGACAGTTGACTGGTTAGGGGGGCGGTTGAGTCGTCAGAGGCGGTTTCTTATGACTCTCGGCGGACTCGCATGTGATTCTCCTCACTCTCCATAGACTGCCCATAGACTGCCCATAGACTGCCCACAGACTGCCCATAGACTGCCCATAGACTGCCCATAGACTGCCCATAGACTGCCCATAGACTGCCCACAGACTGCCCATAGACTGCCCATAGACTGCCCACAGACTGCCCATAGACTGCCCATAGACTGCCCATAGACTGCCCATAGAAGACTGCCCATAGACTGCCCATAGACTGCCCACTGCCCATAGACTGCCCATAGACTGCTCATAGACTGCCCATAGACTGCCCATAGACTGCCCATAGACTGCCCATAGACTGCCCATAGACTGCCCATAGACTGCCCATAGACTGCCCATAGACTGCCCATAGACTGCCCATAGACTGCCCATTGGCAGCCCATTGACTCTCCGTAATAAAACATATTTTTCTCTTTCCGCTGCCCTGTGCCCCAAGCAGGCGCTGCCTCTCGCGCGGGCGCAGGGCGTGGCACCGGAGGCTCTGGCGGTGTTGGAACGAGCTGCCTCCGCTGCCGCTGCTGCCACCTCCGCCGCCTCCCTTCCTGCTGGCCCCAGCCCCGGTTCGCACCGCCCCTCCGGTGCTGCTGCTGCTGCCAAGAACATGGCGCTGCAGGTAGGCAAGGCACAGGGGAAGGGCATGTGGGGAGGTGAGGGGGGGGGAGAAGAGAGGGGGAGGAGCAAGAGGAGCAGAGAAAGAGAAGGGGGATGATTGCAGTGTTAAATGTTGTGGTAACTGCAAATGGTGCATGTGCGTGTATGCTGCATCGGCATCGACCATCTGTGTGCATGTTGCCTGGTGCATGGTGGATGGCCATGTGCATGTATGTTTCTCAACGCATGGTGCATGACCGTGTATGCTACTTGGTGCATGGTGGCAGGTGATTGAGATGTACCGCAATGTGTCGTGGTCTCGACTCCCACAGCCTGCACCACGACCACACCCGTACTTTGGCTTCCCTGGCATGTAGTCGCCGAGCAATACGGTATCTTCTGCCATTCGGCACTGCTCATGTTTATTCCATGTTTATCAGGGCGAATTCCTCTGACCTCGCACCCGACCACTGTTAGAATACTAGAATCTGAAAGAATTTGAAAGGTGGTGCAGGAGACTATAGAATCTGGAGACACAAGTACCGTAATCACCCGGATAGACGCCCCTAGGGGCGTTTACTAGACTGGTTTGAAAACGTGGGGGGGCGTTTAACGTGGTTTGAAAAATATAAGCCCATGGGCGTTTTAAAGGGATTATATGGAAAATACAATTTTGACATCGACATGTAGCTGCTGGTTTGTCGTGTGCAATGGGAGTAATTTTAGGCGAGGATTAAAGTCAATCGCGTTGGAAGTCCAGTCAACGCGGTGCCAGGCTGGAAACTTCCTTTTCTGATACGAATCGTGCTGGCGCGAGGTGTCAGGGAGCGTGAGTTCCGCCTCTGACGGGCACGAAGCGAGATGCCTCGGTATTACCTGCACCCGTTCGGTCTATTTGTACAAAGTTTCAACTGAATTTCTGAGGGGGCTTATAGGGTACATGTTCTGAAAAAATAGGGGGGGCCTATAATCGAATAATGCCTATAAGTCCCAATGCACGAGTTAGAGCCCATGGGACTAATCCTACGGAGGGGCGTCTATCCGGGTGATTACGGTACTTGAAGTAGAAAGTGTTAGAATGCGAGAATAAATGACTAGTGTGAGGAACCTAGAACATATACCTGTTTGGGTTGTACTCACTAGAAGCACACACCTAGGCTAGCCTACAACTTCTACATACAGCATATGTATAAGTTGACACACCCCCTAGGCTAGAGAAGGGGTGGTGCTAGCCAAGAAGTACACATCTCAAGGTGGTACTACTACTCCAACCACTGAGGCAGAGGTCTGGAGACCAGTCAGCAAGAGTACAAACAAGACTAAAGCAAGCCAGGGCGGCACTACTAGTCCGGCCACAGGAGGTAAGGCCACAAGGCCAGTCAGACAGGTATATATATAGTAGGGAGTACACAATCAGGGTCCTAACAGGTGAGTAGCTACAGGAACAAGACCAAGCTGTACACAGTGCCGCTGATGATCTTTAGGCGCAAGCGCCTTCGTAAAGATATCAGCTGTGTTGGCACCGGAGGCCAAGTGAACTACGCGGGCCTGGAGACGCTGCTATAGCTCGTGCATGAGGAAGTACCGCAGCTGGATATGCTTCGCTCTGCCCTCAAGTCGAGGCTCCTGGCACAGGAGAATTACAGCGACGGAAAGTATTGCCCGGATAAAGTCCAATTTTAGGTTCAACACATGATTTGAATGCTTTCACCCGATGTATCGTTGAATGTTCATTGCTGACTAATAAGTTACGCGTGCCAGTTACAATAGGGTAACACGTTTGCAACCTGAATGGGTCGCACTAATAGCGTGGCCAAGATTTCAGTCGCGTGAGTGCATCCGGACAGTTTTGGCCAAGCAGCGGACTAGATCCGTTTTCGACTAGAGCATTCTCTCCATAGTTCCTAACGCAATCGTCGAGTAGTCAGAATAAAGTTTATACCCGAGGCGTAGACTACGCCAAGATGAGACCGATAGATGAGGCTCGTCGCGCCCGGATCGTGGCCCTGTTGCGTAGGGGGTTCAGCACGAGGCAAATCGCGAAACAGGTTGGCGTTGGGAAAAGTACAGTGCATGATGTTGGGCTCAAGGCGATTTCAGAGACTAGTCCCGAGGACGTACGTCCTACAATGCCCACTGCTGGTCGTCCACGCGTACTAACGAGTAGAATTCGTCGTGGGATCGTCAGGGCGATCACTAGCGGCGAGGCGAAAACCTCGAGGCATGCGGCCCAAATCGTCGAATCCCAGCACGGCATCACGGTGCATCCTAGGACGGTGCGTAATGCGCTCAAATCCAGCGGCCTTATCGCAGTTCAGCAGCCTAAGAAGCCGCGACTCACCAAGAAAAATATCCGCGATAGGCTGGCGTTCGCACGGGCCCACGCGGATTGGACCATAGATGATTGGCGACGGGTCATATGGTCGGATGAGACGAGGATTAGTAGGTTCGGCTCTGACGGCCGCGCGTACGCCTGGGTTCGTGAAGGTACGACTCTCCAACACCACCATATCAAGCAAACCGTCAAACATGGGGGCGGCGGCTTGATGATCTGGGGATGTATGACGTTTGAGGGGGCGGGTTTCATGTGCAAAATCGATGGTCGGATGGACGGGCCGCTGTATCTGAGCATTTTGCAAGACGAGCTGAAAAAAACCATCGACTTTTACAAGCTAACCCCCTCGGCTGTGATCTTCCAGCATGATAACGACCCCAAGCATAAGTCCCGTGTGGTGCAGCAGTGGCTTCAGGAGCAGGAGTATGGGGTCCTGGAGTGGCCGGCAGGAAGTCCTGATCTGAACCCCATTGAGCATCTGTGGGCTCATCTTAAAAGGGAGCTGGGAAAGCATGAGACACCTCCCACTGGTATGGTGGACCTGTGGGAGCGTGTACAAGAGGAGTGGGAGAAGATCCCATCAGAGGTGTGCTCCAATTTGATCGACAGCATGCCCAGGAGGGTGAAAGCAGTGATTAGGGCTAAAGGGCGGTGGACCAGGTACTAGTTTAAGGGTTTTTCAAGTTGCTGCTTCCGCCTGGAAATAATTGTCCACATGCACCGTGTTTGGTTATGTTTGCTGTTTACTGTTAACGATAGTAGTTTCATCAAATGTGTAGCATTTTAATGTCTCCCTAGATTGGCCTGCATATAGTGGGTAATGCCTCCAATTAAGGCTTAATGTTCAAATGCCCTTTAACGGTGGAAATTCAAAAAATTGCCAAACATGTGGACAATTCTTTCCGTCAGTGTATGGCCCTGTTGTCAGCGAACAGGACTGGGGCAGAGCTAGGCCGCTCACCTAAGTCTGTGAGCAAGAAGGTCAGCCAGCGGAGCTCCTATGCTGCCATGGCACCGGCGTAGATCTCAGCCTCACAGCTGGACTGAGCAACAGACGACAAGCGAGTGGATCTCCAAGAGATAGCACCCGAACCAAGGCTAAAACAGTAGCCCTGAGACGACCAGAGAGTCTCAGAGTCGTCTGCCCAAGAAGCGTCTGTGTGCCCAGTGAGGACCACTGGCATGCGTCCTCCAAGCACTAACCCCATGCCCGATGTACTTGCTAGATATCGCAAAACCCTCTTAGCGGCCGACCAGTGCTGTGGTCGGTGTCTGCCAGTGGCCACAAAGCGAGCTAGAATGCTGAGAGGGTATGCGAGATCTGGGCGAGTGCAAGTCATCAGGTATATGAGGCAACCCACCAGCTCTGCGTAGGGGCCGCTGGGCTCTACTGGCTCCTCAGGAACGGGAGCGGAGAGCACATGGTCTACAGATAGAGGTGTGGGCTGTGCAGAGGAGAACTGAAGATCGAACCTCTAAAGGACCTGACGCACCAAGTGTGACTGTGTCAGAGTGATGGTGCGTGCTGCTCTGTCCCTGGAGATCTGCAGGCCAAGATAGCAGCGCAGCTCTCCAAGGTCAGTGCACGTGTGTCTCTTCAGCAGCTCGGCCTTCACGGAGGCCAGTGCGTCCCTGTCAGCAGTAGCGAAGACCAGGTCATCTACGTAGACAAGGATGTAGGACGGAGTCTAGCCGGAACGCACAAACAGTGAGGTGTCACCAGAGGACGGAAAGAACTGCAGGTCTGCTAGCGTGGCACGCAGCGTGTCGTGCCACTCGCGGGGAGCCTGGCACAGGCCGTAGACTGGGCGCCTGAGAAGCCACTGGGTCCCAGGGGGGAAGGTACCAGTGAAGCCCTGTGGTTGGTGCAGGTAGACATGCTCATGTAGGCTGCCCTGAAGAAAGGCAGTAGAGAAGTCGAAGGAGTGAAGCTCGTAGTCGCGCTGTGCTGCTATGTGTAGCAGCACCCGAAGAGTAGTCATCTTCGGGGTCGGGACGAAGGTCTGGAAGAGGTCAACCACCTCGCGTTGGCTGAATGCTCTAGCCACGTAGTACGCCTTGAAGACAGGCGGCTCTCCAAGGGGGCGCTTCACCTTGAAGAGCCACTGACCATCGACTACGTTCACCCCAGGAGGGGGAACTGCGTCGACATAAGTGCCGGTGGACCTCCAAGATGCCATCTCCTGCTCCATGGCAGCTATCCACTGAGAGGCCCAGGGTCCCGAGGTCGCCTCGGCGTAGGTGCGAGGGGTCGGGATGTCGAAAGCGTCTGGGTCACCCTCTGGGACTAGGAGCATGGAGCAGAGATGAGGAGCGGCCTCGAAAAGGAAAGCAAGCTCGTACTTCCTGTCCTCTAGAACGTCACTGCCAAGAGCAGGTGCACCCCTGACGGACGGAGGACGGGCAGGGTCAGAGACCAGAGCGGTAGCGTAGTCAAGGCGGCGGGTAGAGGCGAAGTCAGCGACAGCAGCAACAAGCGCGTCAAGGCGCGAGACAGGAACAGACGGGTCTGTAACAAGAGAGGCAAGAACCCGAGGGACAAGGGGACGAGCGGCACAGAGGTAGTCTAACAGCAGGGGAGGTGCAAGAACAAGCGACGAGGGAGGAGGCGACGGGAGGAGGGGAGGACGAGACGAGTGGGAACAGAGCAACATAGGGTGGGAGCGCAGGAGAGGAGAGACGGGACGAGCACGTGAGGGACGGCGAGACCAAACGTGGGATGGAGGTGTAGGGTCAGGAGACAGCGGAGGGGACACAAAAGGGGAACGAGGAGGAAGACGGGCCGGAGATGAGTCCGGTGGCGGGAACACAGGGCCGTAGACAAGAAGGTGAGAGGGTGGTGGGGGAGACACCGGCGAGTGGTCAGGGGAGGGAAAGCCGAGCAGGCGAAGAGCGGAGACCGGCGGCGACGGCTGGGGTGGCTGCTGCGACGGCTGGTGCTCGACCCTCGGACCGGCAGGGGCACGACGACCGCCGGTAGAATACTCAACGGCAGCACCCCTAGAACCAACACCCCCAGAGCTAGAACTCCTTCCAGCTCCAGCGGCACCCCTAGGGGCCAAGAGCTGCAGCGGCAGCGGCGGCGGCAGCGACTGCGACAGTGGAGGCGGAGACACCGGGGAAGGGGGAAGCGGCAAGGACGGGCTGGGGGGACCACCAGAGTCAGCAGACTCCTCAACGCGGACAACCGACGGGAGGGGAGTGACATGAGAGACACCAGACGGGGCAGGACGAGGGGGGAGGGGAGGAGGGGCTACCAGGGGTGAGGGAGCAAGGAACAGGGGGAGGAAACCGGGAGACCTCGGTGAGGAAAGCGGCGGTAGAAGGAGACAGACTCGTCAAAGGCGATGTTACGAGACTGAAGGAAGTGGTGAGACTGGTGGTGGTAGAAGAGCCAGTCAGACGAGTCCAGGGGGAAACCGAGGAAGACACAGGGGACAGTGCGTGCAGTAAGCTTGTCCGTGCCAGAGACACGAACGTGAGCAAGGCAACCCGAGACGTGGAACGCAGACGCATCACTGGGGGACCCGGTCCAAAGGAGGGTCGGCAAAACCTGCGGCTGCTAGGAGCGTGGCTACAAGTTAAGCTGGTGAGCAGCGTAGCGAACAACGAACGGCCAGAGAAAATGGGGGGCATCGGCATGAATCATGGAGGTACGAGCAACCTCCATGACCATGCCGATGCGGCGCTTAGCAACCCCATTCTGATGTGGCGAGTCCGGCAAGGTGTACGACTGGGTGATGCCCTCCGCACGACAGAACTGTCCAAGCCGACCAGAGGCGAACTCGCCTCCACGGTCAGAGTGGAGACACAACACGGGGAGACCGCTGTGAAGACGCGCAGCCACAACCCACGGGAGAAGAACGTCGGGTACGTCGGCCTTCCGCTCCAGGGGAAACACCGTAGTGTAGCGCGTGTAGTCGTCGACGAGCACAAGAAAGTAGCGCTCACCGCGCGGTCCGGGGACGGGGGCTGGGCCCCAAATGTGACATGAGAGACACCAGACGGGGCAGGGGGGAAGGGGGGTTTTTGTAATGCGAGAGCCCGAGGGACCGTCTGTAATGCGAGAATAAATGACTAGTGTGAGAAACCTAGAACATATACCTGTTTGGGTTGTACTCACTAGAAGCATTAACCTAGGCTAGCCTATAACTTCTACATATAGCATATGTATAAGTTGACAGAAAGTAATATTGGAATCACCACCAGTAACTGCAAGTACTAACAAGTTGTAACACCAGAATCAGTGTTAACAGCCTTGCGATACTTCAAGACTTAACCAAGGATCTTTGCTGGAATGGTAGACTAGTAAGACAGGGGAAGGCTTAGAGCTTTTAAAGAGTTGAAAAGAATTACTGAAGAACAAGTTAACAATTGAAGTTGTACAAGCTACTTTTGTATATGCTAGAAGTACCTATTCGATGATGTACCTGTTCAAGCTATTTGCGCTATGCGCTCTAACCGCTATTGAAAAGAGCGCGACTGTTCGCATGACTGCAACGACTTGCTGACCTAACCATCCAAACGAGCGCTATTTGCTAACGTCATTCTATGGATGCTAACTATAGTGTAACTCGACAATATCTATCGGAACTACTTACAGAAATGCTTAAGTACAATTTTATCACAACACTCCCCTTCATTTTTGGAAGTCCGATAGTGTCACTTCTTGATAATCCCGCAGAGTTCGTTGCAGTATTGAAACTTCTGACGTGTCAGCTTCTTGGTGAGAAAATCTGCAGCCATTTCATTGGTCGAACAGTAGACCAATCGCATTCTCCCCTTCTCGACTTCATCTTTGACGAAAAAGAACCGCAGCGAAATATGTTTCGTCCAGTTGGCGAAACCAGATTGATGCGCAATTCTAATTGCACTTTGATTGTCGCACTGCAGGGTGAACTGTGTACTTGTCGTTAATTTCGCTTCCTCCTGTAGCTTCTGCAGAGAGAGACCTTCGCGAGTAGCTGTGCAGGCAGCTATAAACTCGACTTTAGCGAATGAAAGAGCTACTAGCTCTTGCTTTGTAGAATTCCACAAGAGAGTCCCAATAGGTTCAAGACAATAGATGAATCCGGTGCGAGATCGTCGACTAGTAGTATCTGCTGCATGATCAGCATCGACGTACCCGTTGAGATATAAGGTTTTCGTAGTAGTAACTTGGTAGGTAAGTCCGACTTCAGGTGTCGAAATGAAATACTGCAGAGCGCGAAGAAGATCTAGCCGATTCTCCCCCTCAGGTCGACGCAGAAATTGCGTGATCTGGCTAGCGGCATAGGCGAGATCCGGACGACACGTAACAGCTGCGAATAGAAGACAACCTAGTTGTTGCCGATAAACCTGTAGGTTCGTGTTATCAAGTGGAGTAGTATCCGGTTGATAGTTAGTCGGTAGAGATCGGTAAGGAGTGGTTGCCGTTGAAGCTATCAGATTAAAACGCGCGGCTAGAGTAGCTGCATACTTTGAAGCTGTAAGATGAATAGCAGTTGCTGTTTTGTGGATGATAAGTCCGAGAAACTGTGTGACTGTAGGAGCGATAGTAATCTGTAGATGCTGTTGGAGTTTCTGTTCGAAGATAGTAGTGAGAGAATTCGTAGAGCTGATATAAAGTAAGTCGTCGACATAGGCGACGAGTAGAATGTAGCCAGGACCGTCGGTGAGAAGGTACATTCCTTGGTCGTGTGGAGCTGACAAAACCCGGTAGTTAACAGTTGACGGTGTACATATTGCTGCTAGAGTCGTGGTGCCTGTTTGATGCCGTAAAGAGATTTTCTAAGACGACATACGCTTGGAGGGTTAGTTTCGTAAGAATGCGGATACTTGACCAGGATTAGTGCATCGACAGGTGCATATAGAAAGGCATTGGCGACGTCAATTTGACGGAGTCTGAAATTCCGGTAGGCCGCGATGCAGAGGAGAATTCTTACACTAGTGTGTCTGCCGACAAGAGCAAAGGTAAGTTCGTAGTCAAGCCCAAAAGTTTGCTCGAAGCCACGGATGATTCATCGCGCCTTGAACTTTTCGAAGGAACCATCGGCATTTGTCTTCATTCGGAAAACCCAGTTTCCGGTAAGAACTCTACTCCCCTTTGCTTCCTTCAATGGGATAAGATCCCAGGTGGAACGCTTTTCCAGAGCCGCTAACTCTCGGTCCATGGCTTCGCGCCATTTTTCCCTGTGAGGACTTGTCAAAGCTTGTCGAACTGTTTTCGGCTCCATAATTTTACTGCTGTTTGGCTGTACTGCGACGGCAAGTCCCAAAACTTGTAAACCAGTTTCAGTAAAATGCTGACGGTTTGAGTTGACACCGGAGAAGTTGTGTTCTGATCCCTGTTCCCCCCCAACTTCTTCAGGTGTTACACGGATCGCTGCTTCGGAGACAACTGGCATGGGCTGCTGCTGACGATCGCATTCGTAATCAAGAACCACATTGCGAACATCCTCTGATTCTGCTTCACTGAGTGGGATAAACTCGGCAGTTCCAGCTGATGTGGTTGGCACGAGGATGTCTATGGCAGCTTCGGATGATTCAGCGATAGATTCGTCCTGGACATCTGCCTCGGCCTCGTCGGTGGCAAAAGCATGCGAGCCCTCGAACAGCCTGGCAGGATTGGCAGCTGCAGCCTGGTGAGCACGAAAAACAGGTAAGGTGAGTCGTTCGTAGAAAAGACAATCATGTGCTGGTACGATTTGACTCGTGTGAAGATCCATAATGTTCCACGCGTAAAACTGCTTCTTGATGCCAATATGTATTCCCCACTTAGCGCGTTCAGAAAATTTCCCCAGTGCTGCTGTCGGAGGTCGATATTGGACGATGCACCCAAAAACTCTTAAAAGTTTTGTGTTGCCAACTGTTTTTGTCCACTGCAGGTGTGGTGAAGAAAATTCCGGAAGTGAAGTTGTCGACAGTGAATTGTGCAGAACAACTACATGGTCCAAAGCGTAAGTCCAAAAATGTGGTGGCAATGCTGCCTGAGTCAGCAAGACTCGCATCTTCTGTTGTAGAGTCCTGTTCATTCTTTCTGCTACCCCCATTTGTTGGTGTTGATGTGGCAGGGACAACCTGCGCTTGATGCCGAGGGTTTGCAGGTACTCTGTGAAATTTGTGCTCGTATACTCTCCTGCGCCGTCACTCCGAAATTCTTGTAACTTCTCCCCCGATTCTCTTTCAGCCACCGTGAGCCACGCGACGAAGATAGAGTGAGCCATATGTCGAGCTGTGATGTTCGCCGTCCAGACATATCGAGTAGAAGCCTCTATGAAAGAGATCATGTATAACTCCCCCTTAGGTCCTGCTTCAGGTAAGTTGAGGATGTCGCTGTAAGCTTTCTGCATAAGTGAGTATCGAGTTGAACCCGGAAAGTGACTTGGAAATGGTTCATGCGGAAGATTTGCAGTTGTGCACGTAGTGCAGACTGCTGGTCTTGACGACGGCTTCAGCTCAGTTCCATCCGGTAAGAGTAAACTGTTTTTGTCAAGAACTGAAGCTCGGATAGTATGATTAAGTATTCCTGGTGAAGGATGTCCTAACAGTTGATGCCAAATATCTTCTGTTGCTTTGTGTCCTGTTGATCGCAGATAAAAATCAGCGTTAGTATAAAATAAAGAAACGATGAAAGGAGAAGAAGCTGGTGATTCGTCGAGGTGGCCAGGAACGAAGCGAGTAAGAGGTAACTTCGTGGTTGTAATTTCCACATCGAGAACTTCTTCCGGCTGAAGAACTAATTCCCCTTCCTCAATTTCCGTTACCGTTGAATCTGCTGCAGGTTGACCGACGAGAATCCCTGTTTCTGCTTCCCCGCTACTTTGCTGCTCTGCTTCCTTTGCTTCACTGCTGCTGCTGGGTCCCCAAAGTACTGTAGGTTTATTTTCAAGTTGTTGTCAAGTGTCATAGTAATTCCTCCATGCTGATGTATCTTCCTCGGCTGTATTTGTTGGCCAGGAATCAAGAGCTGTTATAACTGCTGCTGCTATACGAGATCCTGATGGAATTGCAGTTGCACGGAAGTCTCCGTCCACCTTCTGAAAATCAGTTTCTTCGGGATGTTGCCAAGGTCCAAGAGTTAACACTTCCTCAGAAGATCTAGAAGTCCCTTGCGACTCGAATCGAAGAATGGAGACCCCATACTAAGTGGCGGCTCTCCCGATGTAAGTGTTCGTATCATTGTGATAAAGTTCCTGATCCATCGTCTCACAATTGCCTTGTGTTCTTATCTTATGCCGCAGGAGTTGAGCCGTTGAAAGGAGATTAAAGCCAAGTCCTTTGATGATGAGAACATTCGTAACGTGTAAGGAAAATCCGGGGTCAACAGAATCCAGCATGACGCTTCCAATTGATCTTGCCACTATTGTTTGTCCATTTGCAATTCTGACAGGAACTGGACGTCGAAGCGGAAGTTGATGAGTGATGAAGAGCGTCTCGGCAGAACACATGCGTTGACCATAGCAACTGTCAAGATACCAAGTGTTGGGTCCTGCGATAACCCGAGCAAGATTAGCATATACTTGAGGTAAAACCATATTCTCAGGTTGCTCGATGGAGTTTTCGTCGTCTTCATCATCGAAATCTGAGTCTGTTGCATGAACTGTTGTAACGCAGCTAAAAACTTGTTTTCCTGATGTTGCAGGAGTTGTTGGTGGATTCTGCTCCACGAGTTGCCTTGACTGCTGCAAGTGCTGCTGCAATCCTCTCTTCCGATCAGCTTGAAGCTTGTTGCAAAATTTTATGATGTGTCCATTCTTTTTGCAGTAGTGACAGAAGAATTTGCAGCTTCGTTTTGCAGGCGTTGAATAAATACTGATGTTAACTGCTCCCCTTTTGTTACGTGCTGACTGCAGGTCAAGATCTTGCTGCTCTGCTTGAAGGATTGAGCAGGTTTCTGTTTCCAAAAGATTTGGTTGAAGACGAAGAAGAGATCGACACTGCCGCCATTCTGCTCTAAGACCGACAAGAAGGACTGTTACAAACATGTGGTGGTGGTGTGGCCAGCGGCACCAGCTGCGGCGGCGGCGGCTTCGACAACAGCTAACGGCGGCGGCGGAGCTCGCAGCACTTGGCGGCTTGGCCGAGCTCTGCGACGGTGGGACGGCCAGCGCAAGTCAGCCGTCGGCTACGGCGAGTAAGAGGGGACGCAGGGGAAGGGGGCGGGGCTTCAGCAGCGGAGCCTGGGAGCATGCCGCCTCGTGTGGCGCGCTGGCTGCATGCGGGTGTGCTGGGCAGCGCTAAGACGGGGCGCTGGCCACTGCCGTCCGTGCCGTCCGCGCGCTGGCAGCACATCGCCACGGCAGCACGACGGCGCCGTCACGCCGTCACGGCTTGAAGTCGACGCCACGACAGCGCGACTCCACGGCTGCGCGTTGAGACGGCCGCGGCAATACGACGCGGCCGGTGGGACGCCGCCGCCACAGCAGCACGACGCGGCCGCCATGGCAGCGCGAGAGAGAGAGGAGTGCACGGCGGAAGCGTGATAAGCAGGCCTAGGAAGAGCAACCTGCTCTGTTACCATGTTAGTGTCAACTTATACATGTGTTATTATGTAGAAGTTATAGGCTAGATAGGTGTTTGTTCTTAGAGAGTACAACTCCAACCCTATACCTTGCTTGTTCTCTCTTGTTTTCATTCATTCTAGTATTCTAACATGGTATCATGCGTAGGTTAGGTCCCCCCACCCGCTTCCGCCCCGCGCCCTAGACTATCGCGCCTCGCCAGCCCCTAGCGCGCCCGTTATCCTCTCGCGCCGTAGCCGGCCCCTAGCGTTCTCGTCGGCCCCTTCGCGACCAGCTGGCCCGCCCCTCATACTGTCGCTAGCCCCTCGCGCCTTTGCTAGCCCCTCGCGCCCTTGCTGCCCCCCCCCCCTCGCGCCCAGCCGGCCCGCCCCTTGCGCCCTAGCTGACCCCGCGCGTTGTCGTCCGCCCCTTGCGGTCAGCCAGCCCCTTCGCACCAAGCCGGTCCGCCCCTCGCGACCTCGCTGGCCCCTAGTGCCCTTGCTGGCCCCTCGCGACCTCGCTAACTCCTCGCGCCCTAGCTGGCCCCTCGCATCGTCACCCGCCCCTTGAGCCCAGCCGGCCCCTTCGCGTCCAGCCGGCTCACCCCTCGCGTCCTAGCTGGCCCCTCACGCCTCATCGGCCCCTCGCGCCTAGCCAGCACCTCCGCCTAGCAGGCCCCTCGCGCCAGCCAGCCCAACGTGTCTAGCCGGCCCTTACTACCTAGCCGGCCCCTACCACCTAGCTGGCCCCTCTCCTGCGCACGCGTTCTGCCGGCTCCTCTCTACACGCTGGCCCCGTGTGCGCCTCGACTCCCCACGCACCCTTCTCGGCCTTTCCTTTCCGATCAGTTTCGGAGAGTCCTGCCGTCGTGCCGCTGAGTCTCTGTGCCGCCGTGCTGCTAAGTCCCTGTGCCACCGTGCCGCTGAGTCCTTGTGCCGCCATGCCGTTGTGTCCGTGTGCCGCCGCACCGCTGTGGTTGAGCGATGGCGGACGCCAAGCTTCGTCTGGACGCGGAGGGACAAGCGATCGACTTCGCCGCCTGGCTTGTCGATCTCCGCCGGCACGTGACAGGTCAACGTCAAGATGGGCACTCCTTGGCTATGCATGTTGATGGCTTGCTTCTCCGCCCTCCCGCCCCTCTTCCTCTCCCTGCTGCCCCCACCACTGCTGAGAGTGAGGCCTTTGCTGCTGCTGCGCTCACTCGCGCTATCTGGGATTCTCACGATGCTGTCGCGCAGCTTGCCATTATTCATGCCCTTCCCCTTTCTGAGCGTCGGTGTTTCACTACTGTCGCGAATGCCAAGGATTTCTTAGATGCTGTAGTTGCCCGCTACTCCACGCCTACCTCTGCCTCAGCTGGCCGCATGATCCTCCCCATGCTCTTCCCAGATCTCTCTGCTTTCCCCATTGTTGCTGATCTTGCCACTCACCTCCGTGCACTAGAGACTAGCTACAGTGACGGAAACAATTGTCAGGATTTTTTTGCATTGATTAGGGTTTTTGGGCTTTCCGACCACCATACATAAAGTCTTAATGTTGAATGGTGGTACGCTTTGGATGGGGCACATGGTGGATATGTTCACAGCACTAAAATCCATAATAGTACACTGTATCTAACTTAGTGCCAAAAGATATGCAAAGACTACATCAAGACAATTGTTTCCTAGGACAAATAGCAAACTTCCGAGCAGCGTTTCTAGTACCTAGTCCACCAACACTTGGCCTTGATCAACACCCGCACCCTCCTAGGCATGTTATCTACGAGGCTAGTGCAAACCTTTGCAGCGATCTTCTCGCACTCTTCCTGGACCCACGCTTTTGCATAAGGGGGTGAGCACTAGGAAAATTGCGAAGAATTTGAGCGTCTGCAAGAGTATTGTGCACGATTTCATATTGAATGTTATCTCTGAGACTAGCCACGCTGAGGTGTGGCCAAAGATGCCATAAGTGGATTGGTCCCGTCTTATCATGGATAGTCTTCTTCGTACCGCTGTAGGGTAAATTTACGAGCAGACTGGCGAAAACTAGCGTATCTGCCGTGAAACTTGGGGTAACATAGCACGGCCGACAGTGCACCCTTGCACTATAAGAATCACGCTAGTATCCATAGGTCCCGTCACGGTGCAATAGTCGAAGAAGTCGCAACTGTTTAGAAAGAATATCCGGGTTGAGGTCTGGTGAGGAAAAGGGCCACTCCAACGCAACATACTCATGCTCTCCAAGCCATTCTAAGCCATGTGTCCCACCTAGGCTTGGAATGGCTTGGAGAGCATGAGTTTGTTGCACTAGAGTGACCCTCTTCCTCACCAGACCTCAACCTGAATATTCTTCCCCACCAATTGGGGCTTCTTTGACTGTTGCACCGTGACGAGACCCATTTATTTTAGCGTGATTCTATTAGTGAAAGGGAGCACATTCGAGCGTGCTATGTCACCCTAAGTTTCATGGCAGACACGCTAGTTTTCGCCACTCTGCTCGTAATTTTACCCTACAACGGTACGATGAAGACGATCCATGATAAGATGGGACTAATCGACTTATGGCATCTTTGGCCACACCTCAGCATGGCTAGTGTCAGAGATAACATTCAATATGAAATCGGGCACAATACACTTGCATATGCTCAAATCCTTCGCAATTTTCCTAGTGCTCACCCGCTTATGCAAAAGGGTGGGTCTAGGAAGAGTGCGAGAAGATCCTTCCAAAGGTCTACACTAGCCTTTTAGATAACATGCCTAGGAGGGTGCAGGTGGTGATCAAAGCCAAGTGTTGGTGGAGTAGGTACTAGAAACGCTGCTCCGAAGTTTGCACTTTGTCCTGGGAAATAATTGTCCGGATGTACTCTTTGTATATCTTTTGGCACTAAGTTAGATACAGTGTACTATTATGGATTTTAGCGCTGTGAACACATCCATTACGTGCCCCTCCCAAAGCGTACCACCATTAAACATTAAGACTTAATGTACAGTGGTCGGAAAGCCCAAAAACCCTTATTAATGCAAAACATCCCGACAATTGTTTCCGTCACTGTACCACACAGCTAGCACTACTGCCCAGCTCGCTGCCTTCCCCCCACCGTTCTGCGCTACACTATACCTTATTGACATGCGCCTCCCTGACCGCCTAGCCACTGCCCGCAACCACTTCCTTAGCCAGCACCCAGGTGACCTCACCCTGACTGCCTTTGTAGCCACCCTTGCTGAGATAGAGACTCGCCAGACACTATCGCCCAGTCGAGCCATGTTGCAGCAGTCCTTATCTTTCAGGGCTGTGCTCCTTCCCAATGCACGTACGCGGACGTCTTCGCTACGGTCGCCACGGCTGCTCCTGCTCCTGAGACCGCAGCGGCGGCCTTTCCACAGCGGCAGCACCAGCGTCGGGGCCGTTGCGGCCCCAAGGGAGGAAGTGGTGGTGGTGGTGGTGGTAGTGGTGACAGTGGTTCTGATGAGGGGGCTGGGACGGGTGCTCAGGAGCCGCAGCAGCCGCTGTAGTCATAGCAGGAGCCACAGCAGCAGCAGCTGCCGCAGCAGCAGCAGCCGCAGCCGTAGGCCCGCCTCCCGCCAGGGTGGCCGGGAGCCCCTGGAGGTGGTGGCCAAGGCGGCGGCCCACGCAGCTCGGTGTCTACCGGCAGCCTCGGTGGTGTGGGCGGCCAGTACCAGCTCCAGACTCGGCCCCTTTGTGGCACTGTGTGCCCCCGCCCGCTGCTTCCGCTGCCTCGACGACCTCTTCCGTCGCCGCTTCGGACCGGCCCCGGACCTCCCCGACTAGCCCAGTCTGCTGCGCCACGGTGTGCCTGTGTTTGACTTAGACATGGATCAGATTAGTTATGCCTTGCATTCGCTGTGTGCTGACGCTTCTAGTGTGTTTGGACCTTATTACTCTGTGTTTGCTAGCTTAGGCATAGAACCTGTGTGTAGGACAAGCTTCCCTGGTGCGTTAGGCATAGGACCACTTGCTTTGTCTAGCCTAGACTCCACACTCGCTCCTTCTTTGGCTGCCGGTTCTCCCTCGCTGTCCTTCACACTGGACTCCGGTGCGTCTGCCTGCTTCTTCCGCGACCATGCAGCGCTTATGCCGCTTGCCGCGCCTGCCGCTGTCGCCCTTGCTGACCCCTCTTCTGGTCGTATAGTTGCTCGCAGCTACACTACCCTTCCTTGTCCAGCGGTTCCCTCAGGTTCCCTTACAGGCCTGCACATCCCCTCGTTCTCCCGGAACTTAGTTGGTGTCGGCTGTCTTCAGGACCTCGGCGTCACCACTACGTTTCCGGGTCACGAGCAGTACGCGGCCTGTACCGAGACCACCTTGCTACGTTTCCTTGGGACCCGGTGTCTGGCCTCTTTACGCTGGACACTGCTTCCCCCCCGGGTGGACCGTCCCCTCCGCGTCCTGTGTCTACACCGTTCGCCACTGCGTGCTCGTGTCGGTCGCTCACTCACCCGTCGCTTCTGTGGCACAACCGCCTAGGTCATCCCGCGCTCTCGCATTTGCATCACATGTCTCAGCACGGTCTCGTCCTAGGCCTCCCTGTGTTGTTTCCTGCCCTCCCTCCCTCGCCTGCGCCACCGTGCACGCACTGTGTCGAGGGCTGGCTCCACCGTGCTCATCACTCCTCCTCGCTTCGTCCTGCCACCGCACCCCTCCAGTCCTTGCACCTGGCTGTCTGGGGCCTAGCCCCTGTCCCCGGAGCGCGTCGCGAGCGCTACTTCCTCGTGCTCGTCAACGACTTCACGCGCTACACCACAGTGTTTCCTTTGGAGCGGAAGGCCGACGTGCCTGGCGTTCTTATCCCGTGGGTCGTAGCTGCACGCCTCCACTGAGGTCTCCCTGTGTTGTGTCTCCACTCCGATCGTGGCGGCGAGTTCGCCTCTGGTCAGCTTGGACAGTTCTGTGGTGCGGAGGGCACCATCTAGTCGTACACCCTACCGGACTCCCCGCAACAGAATGGGGTCGTTGGGCGACGCATTGGTTTGGTCATGGAGGTAGCTCGTACCTCTATGATTCATGCCGGTGCACCCCATTTTCTGTGGTCGTTCGCCATTTGCTACGCAGCTCACGTGCTTTACCTTTGGCCACGCTCCTATCGGCCGCAGGTTTTGCCGACCCTTCTTTGGAACGGGTTCCCTAGTGACGCGTCTGCGTTCCACGTCTAAGGCTGCCTCGCTCACGTTCGTGCCTCTAGCACGGACAAGCTCACTGCCCGCACTGTCCCCTGTGTCTTCCTCGGTTTCCCCCTGGACTCGTCTGACTGGCTCTTTTACCACCCGCCATCTCATCGTTTTTTTCACTCCCGTGACGCCACCTTCGACGAGTCTTTCTCCTTTTACGATTGCTTTCCTCACCGAGGTCTCCTGGTTTCCCCTCCCCTTTTTCTTGTGTAAGAAACAGAACTTTGATTGATTAAAATGAGAGAGAGCATACAAGCTTAAGTACTAACCATAGGAGAGGGTTGGAAGGGATAAGGGGAATCGGAGGGAATCCCAAGGGAATCCTCCCAAATCGTGGGGATTTGGGATGGATTGGGTTGGGATAGGTTGGAGATTAAAAAAAAGCTACTCCCAACCTAACAAATATTCCTAACCCTAAACAAACAAATGACTAACACACAAATGTGCAACATTGCAGCCTATCTCCAACACACCCCCTAGGCTACAACGGCTGAAGTCATCCGGACGCCAAGACCCATAGCACGAAGGAGGCGGTAGTGGTCACGACGTCCAAGAGACTTGGTGAACAGGTTTGCGAGGTTGCAGTCAGAAGAAATGTGCTTCACCCACAACTGCCCACGAAGGACCAACTCGCGCATAAAGAAGTGCCGAAGCTCGATATGCTTGGTCCGTTGGTGGAAGACAGGGTCTTTGGTAAGGTGTATAGTGCTCTCGTTGTCACACCATAGGGTCGGGGTCCGCTGAGGATACCCGAGCTCAGCCATGAGATACGTAAGCCATCGGGCTTCTTGGGCTGCCATGGTGCCTGCGTACAGCTCTGCTTCGCAGGACGACAAAGAGACGGACGATGAGCGTGTAGATCGCCAGCTGATGACACCACTACCAAGGGTGAAGCAATAGCCCTGGGAGGAGCGTCAATCAGCTTGGTCGTCAGCCCATGAGAAATCACTGTACCCCTCGAGGTGAGGAGGGGACGTGCCACCGAGAGTGAGGACTAAGTCCTTGGTGGCTTGAAGGTAGCGAAGGACACGCTTAGCAGCTGACCAGTGGCGATTGGTGTAACGACCAGCAGCAACGTAATGTGAGAGCACGCTGATGGGATAGGCCAAGTCGGGCCTTGTGCACATCATCGCATACATGAGTGAGCCGACAAGCTCGGGATAAGCTGCATCACAAGGCTCAGGTGATGGAACTAACGGGGCAGTCAGATCGTGCTGCAGGGGAAGCGGCGTAGCCACTGACTTGGCTTCGTCCATGTCAAAGCGCTTGAGGACGTTGTTCACGTAGAACTCTTGGGAGAGAGTAATGGTTTGGGCTTCACGATCTCGCGTGATTTCCATCCCAAGGTAGTTCTTGAGTTCGCCGAGATCCTTCAGCGCGAGCGCGTCCCCTAGGGCTTGCTTGACTGCTGCCAGCTGATCGGAGTCCTTGGAGACGAGGATCATGTCATCAACATAGACGAGAATGAAGAACGGCTTCTCGTTCTTGCGAATGAAAAGGCTCGGATCGGCGGCAGAAGGATGAAAATCGAGTGACTCGAGGGTGGCCTTCAGCTTCTTATGCCATTCGCGAGGAGCTTGCTTCAGCCTGTAGACGGGTCGATTCAACTTCCAGACTGTTCCGGGTGGAAAGGGTAAGGGGAACCCTTGAGGCCGTTCCATGAAAATATCCTCAGGAAGGTCTCCTTGCAGGAATGCCGCTGAGACATCCATAGAGTTGACCTCGAAGTTGCCTCGAGCAGCGACATCAAGGAGAGTGCGAAGGGTAGGCAGTTTAGCCATTGGGGAGAAGGTGTCAAAGAAATCCATCCCCTTTTTCTGTGTGTAGCCTTTGGCACAGTAACGTGCCTTAAAGACCGGAAGTTCGCCAGGTAGCTGTTTGACACAAAACTCCCATTTGCCGCGGACGATGTTCACTCCTGGAGGAGGAGAGACGTCGGTGAAAGAGTTGTTGCGAATGAATGCTTCACACTCGGCGATCATAGCTGCGAGCCACTGCGGGGAGTGCGGCCCAGAGATGGCTTCATCGTACGTGTTCGGGGTCGGGATGGATGGATTCTATGAGAAGTTGAGGGTTGGAGCGTCTGCAAGATCGGGGAAGAGATAGCAGAGCTGGCGAATGGCAGCATCGATATCAATCAGCTCCTCATGCCTATCCTCCAGCATGCCAGGCATGAGTGCACCCCCGGCAGGAGGAGGCGGATTGAGGGAGATGCGGACGGAGAGAGCAAGAGGCTAGATGGGACCATGAGAATAGGTACGATGAGCGACGGGGGAGGAAGGAGGCGGCGGAGGAGTAGGTGGGACGGAAACATAAGAACGACCTTGGCGACGACGCTGATAGGTGACGGGTGGGGCGGCGGGAGGGGGATCGGCAGGTGCGGATGCCGGAGAAGGGGGGGAGGAGGGCGCAGGCAATGGTGATAGCGCCGGAGGAGGGGAAGAGGGAGCACCCGAGGTGGCGGGGGAAGGAGGGTGGGAAATAGCGGAAGGAGACGGAGCGAGTGAGGAGGAGAGGGTAGATGAATCAGGAGTGGTGGCAGCGGGGATGGAGAGCGAGGTGTCGAAATCAGCCCAGACGAGCGAGGGTGGAGCGGGGGCGGGAGACGAGTGAAGATAAAATGGGCGAGTCTCGTCAAAAGCGACATCTCGGCTACGAATGAGTTGATTAGTGGATGGATTGAGAAAAATGTAGGCTGGAGAATCGAGGTTGTGACCAAGGTAGACGCATGTCTGAGTCTTGGGAGCGAACTTGCCGCCATGGGCGCGGCGATCATGAGGATTGAGGAGGACATAAGCGGTGCACCCCCAGATGCGGAGCGGGCGTGCACTTGGCTTGGAGCCTGTCCAGAGCTCGGCAGGCGTGACCTAGGGACGAAGGGGATGAGGTTGAAGGTTGTAGAGGAGAGTGGCGTGAAGGAGAGCGTATCCCCAAAGGGAGGGTGGAGCGGCAGCGTGCGTGAGAAGACAGCGGGCAATTTGCACAAGAGTGCGATTGCGGCTTTCCGCGATGCCATTCTGCTCCGGGCTTTGCGGAAGAGTGAAGGTTTGGCGAATTCCTTGCGAAGCGCAAAATGTGTGAAGGGTATGATTGCAGAACTCGCCATCGCCATCAGAATGGAGACACTTGACGGAGGTGCAAAAGTGGGTTTGAGCTTGCCGAACCCAGGCAATGACGGTATCAGGGACCGCCGCTTTGGAGGAAAGGAGGTGGACGGATGCGTAGCGAGAGTGATCATCCACGAGTACCAAGAAGTATGAATGCCCGCCACGGGATTGAATAGGTGCCGGCCCCCAGAGATCCATATGGATGAGATCGAGGGGGGCGGCTGTGGCGGAGGGTGATGGAGGGTGAGGCAATTGACGCAATTTACTTTGTGTACAGTCCAGACAGGGAGGCGCTGGTGAAGGCGATGGTGGGGGAAGAGAGTCGGGAAGATGGAGAAGGAGTTTCTTGGAGGCGAGCACTGAGAGGGTGTGAAAATTAGGGTGCCCAAGCCGGTGGTGGAAAAGCAAGGTGGGGTCGGAGAGGTGGAGACACGAGCAAGTGGAGGTTGTGTGAACTTCAGTGCGAGGTGGAGGCACTTGAAGCGTGTAGAGGTTATTGGAGGAGAGAGTGAAGCACGCGAGATGCGTGTTGGAGGTTGGATCAATGAGATCACAGTGGTTGGAGTGAGCGGGGAAGATGGTGGTGACCCCTGCGCGCTGAATTTCGTGCTGTGCGAGGAGATTGTGCCTTAGCGTGGGAAGGCATATACCAGTGACAGAGCCGGAAGGGAATGCTGGGCATGGAAGTGTGGATGAGCCATGGGCGAGGGTGGTGAAGCTCGAGTCGGCACCAAGTAAAGGGATGGGTGCTTGGTATGGTTTGAATGACTCTTTGTCGTTGAGGACGGTGTGGGTTGCTCCGCTATCAAGGACGAATTCGAGTGTCGAGGAGCGTTCAGGCGCCGAGTACTGCGAAGTGGTTTCATTGATCATGGCAACGCCTGGGAACAATAGGTTGAGACGAACATTAGGACTAGAGTTGTCAACAGTTGCATCCTGACTAATCTGAACTTCAAGCTCGTTGGCCTGGCGCATGCGGAGCCAATTGGGTGGCTTGGAGTTGACGCCATTCTTCGCAAACCACTCGTCGTCTTTCTTTTTGAAGCACGTGGCGAGTGGATGATTGGTGCCACCGCAGACCTGCCCGGCGCGAGGGCCCATTTTAATGACGTAGGGGCAAGGCGGGTAGCGGTTACGAGCTGGAGGCGCATTGGGATGTGCAGTTGGGGAGGAGCTTGGAGCGCGAAGTGCATTTGCTCGAGCCTGGGTGGTGTTGTCTTTCTCGGCAGAAAGAAGCGCAGAGGAGACTTCAGCGAAGGTGAGCTCTTCCGGCGGGAGGTGGAGGAGCATGGAGCGGGTGACATTGTAGGACGGAGTCAACCCAACGAGGAGAGCTGCGGCAGGGGCTTGTTCTGGGAAAACAATGCCAAGCTGCTTCAGCTCCTGATGAATACCCTGAATCTCCGCCACATAGTTTGCCATGCCAGGGCATTCCTCCAAGCGCACTTAAAACTTGCGAGGAATGAGGATTGCCACCCACACAGCAGTTTTGTAGAGGAAGTGGTCGTTGAGGTACTCCCAGATGGCATCGGCGGACGGGTAGTTATGATACGTTTTAACGAGCTCGGAAGGAGTGGTGCTGACGAACACGCCAATGATAGCAGCGTCGGCCTGCTCCCACACACTGTAAGTTTCCTCGTGCTTGGTTGTCAGATCTTCGTGCGCCTTGGATTCTTCTTCAGTGGCAGCAGCATCTGCCAACCAAAATGACTGACTACACAACCACATCTGCCTACGTGTAGCCCAGACTGCACTCCAAATCCTTGGCCTTGATATCACAGTTCAGAAACTAACGGCAGGGATCAAGCCCAAAACTAGAGAGATTTTCATGTATTACGGAAAATCGCATTGTCTTTGGCTACATTAGCATCGATTTGCAATAGTAGCACAAACATTTTTCGAAAATTTTGGTGTAGAATTGACTCGGTTCTCTGTATAAAATTTCGTACACCTAGCAAAATCTCTACCACACAAGAATTTTCTGGATTTACGGGCAAAATATATAAAAACCGTATGGGCCCGTGCACCATTCTGGGTGTGTAAACCCTAAACTCACTACCATTCTGTGAGTTTAGGGTTGATGCTTCCCTAGTCGTATGCCATGCCCCTACGGGTTTTATATTTTTTGCCCCAGCGTGAAGCCGCAGCTCCATACATATACAAAAATTATGTACATGTACAGCAATTTTTGTACACGGAATCGAGTCGTTGCTACTCCAGCAATTTTGAGAAATTCCTATGCTACTACTGCAAATCGATGCGACCAGAGCCAATGACAATGTGATGTTCTGTGAACTCTGAAAATCTCTCCCAAAACTATCAAGCATGTTCTCTTCGGCCCTCATGCAGCCAAGTGGAAGATTTCTATGGATGCAAAAGTAGACGCTCTCGAACAGCACAAAGCTCGGCTTCATCAACAGGTTGAAATATACCGCCTTCTGTTACCGTAATCACCCGGATAGACGCCCCTCCGTAGGATTAGTCCCATGGGCTCTAACTCGTGCATTGGGACTTATAGGCATTATTCGATTATAGGCCCCCCTTATTTTTTCAGAACATGTACCCTATAAGTCCCCTCAGAAATTCAGTTGAAACACTGTACAAATAGACCGAACGGGTGCAGGTAATACCGAGGCTACTCGCTTCGTGCCCGTCAGAGGCGGAACTCATGCTCCCTGACACCTCGCGCCAGCACGATTCGTAACAGAAAAGAAGTTTCCAGCCTGGCACCGCGTTGACTGGACTTCCAACGCGATGGACTTTTAATCCTCGCCTAAAATTACTCCCATTGCACACGACAAACCAGCAGCTACATGTCGATGTCAAACTTTAATTTTCCATATAATCCCTTTAAAACGCCCATGGGCTTATATTTTTTATTCAATTAAACGCCCCCCCACGTTTTCAAACCAGTCTAGTAAACGCCCCTAGGGGCGTCTATCCGGGTGATTACGGTACTTCTTCATCAATAACGATATCGACAAAGGAAAAGTCATCCTGGAATACAAGAAATGGTCGTTGTACACTTATCAGTCGCTATGGCTTACACCATCCTTCTCCACAAATTTTCGCCAACCAAGCAGCAGAGCATTAGGACCTACAAAGGATATGGAAACTCAGCAACGCTCGTTTGGTATTACCTTAAGAGCATGTAACAAGCATGAGACAGTGTGACATAATCCCGACTCATGGCACAGCTAACAACGATCCAAATGCAATCTAGGAAAAAAATCAATAATATTGTATACATGAGCTGATGCACAGGAATACACGACCGACTCGTGTGGAGTGGAGGAAACTTATCAGAAGAAGCCTTCATGACGATTTTCCTCATCAGTCCCAGTCCTCAGTGGTGCACGCTCTCTTCATCGAGCTTACGGCAAGGTCTCAATGATGGATATACATGTCCAAAATCGACATGTCCATTTATCCATCCAACAGATTGTCTCTGGAATGTGACAGCAACGAAAGGGAGTTTCGGTTATACCATGAAAAAGGGGGCCTGTATATCAGAAAAGCAATACTAAAATCCCGTGTCTTAATCCTCGATTTTGAACTTGATCGTGGAACCGCCGATAGTGACCGCATTTTGTTGTTCACGAGTTGGATGCACCCTCTCGATCTTGATCCTGAATTCAGTCCTAGCGGATCCTGATATTCCAACACAATTCCTGAGGCATAACAAACACGAGCATTTGTTGCCGTCGTAGGTTTCGAAACAACAATGGCACCAGCTCTTGAGGAAGCACAAGAGGAAACTTCGACGCCACAGGCCGGTCCTTCGATGGTCGCAGTTCCTCCCCTGATTGAGCAGTTGCAGAGCGAAGCAGAACAGATCCGCCCAACAACTTGGGAAGTCCAACAGAGAGCCACGACATTCTCACACACAAAACTTCAGCACGTTTTTTGTTTCATGGTACAGTACCGCTCGCACATTGCAAGAGATGGAAGATTTTTGCAGCAAGCACAGTGGAGAATACACCTCGGCATAAAGAAAACATAGTGCATCATGCATGGAAGATTTTCAACATTGACGACAAAACAAAAGTGGTAGCTCGCGACGTCATCTTCTACGAACGGCATACCATGCAGCATTACCAGGACAACATTGCCGCAACTCGCAACCCTACTAGTGGCTTCACCGACAATCGCGCATTTGCCTCGTCAACAGAGAAAGTAGGTTTGGATGAGCATAACATTGCTCGAGCCTTAGAAGTAGCTGGACCCCTGCCGTACAGTTCCGTCCCAATCAAGATGGACAACGAAGACCCTCGCAAATGTGCCAACGCAGACGCTTACTACCGCTTCGCCGACCATGGTTACATTACCCCATAAAAGGTCAACACCAACATTTCAGAACGCAACACACTTGACTTCTTACCCGATCCTGAGCGGGACCTGGGGGATTTAACCCCGAGGATCCAACTCTTCTACGTTACACTGCAAGTGGCCTGCAAATTCTTGGTGCCATCGCTATTGTTAATGCACCGCCAAAGCCGCCACACATCGTCACAGAGAATAATGGAAGGAGGCAATGGAAAAGGGGCTCAAAGCACTGCATGAAAGGAACACTTGGACACTTGTCCTTTTCCCGAAAGTTGTGGGCAAGACAATCCGCTTTGGCAAAAGGATAATTCGGGGAAAAACGAAAGCGGATGCGACCATCACACCTTTCAAGGCTTGATAGATAGTGAGAGGGTTCGATTAACAGCATGGTCATGATTTCACCGAAACATTCGTTCCTGTGAGCCGGCACACTTCACTTCGGATTCTACTCGCCGTCGCCATCGCCCGGAACGTCCCACTGCAATAAATCAACTTCGCCAATGCCTTCCTCTATGCGCTAGTCGATGCAGATTTCTAAATGGAACAACCACATGTTTTAACCAACGACCCTACCCAGATCTGCCAGCTCGTCAAATTCCTGTACGGGATCAAACAAGCCCCTCGACTTTGGCAGCGGCACCTTCACAACCGCCTCATTCGCATCGGGTATTTTTACTCGACGATTTCCTCTAGCAAAGTCCAGTTGTGAGGTGAAAATTTCCCTCATCATTTCCTCCTACTCGCAGCGAATTATGTATATCTGAAAATTTTATCCTGGAACTCGCGGCCGCTTCCGGGTCTTCATTTTTTACTTGTGAGTCTCTTCTTTTGCCTTGTGATTGGCTGCCTAATTTTCTCCATTGTTGTGCACGCGTTATTCGGCCCGTGCTGCTTTCATTATATTGCACGCCGCAAAAAATCGCACGTAGAGCTTGTGCTTTTTAATGACGTGGCCGCCCATCGAATCGGTCGATCTCCATCGGATCAGCGAACGTGGGGAGTCCTAAGCAGTTGCCCTGTTGAGTGCACCCCTCGTGTTCCGTCGTTGACCAGGTCAACTGTTCAGCGGTTGATACGACGTCACTAAAGCTCGCATAATTTGTCACTGCCACTAGTCGCTTGACTTCAGTCTTGAGCCGGGCGAGGTAAGACTATAATTTTTCCTCTACAGCCAGATCCAGAATGTGGTTATAAAATTCCTCCAACTGCTGTGTGTACTATGCTACACTCCCGAACGGTCAACGATGATGATTTTTCCCCCACAAGGAAACCAGAATTTATCGACTTGAAACGTTTGAGCAGGTTGGTATGGAATGCTGCTGTTATAATCACAATAGGCTCAGATGTGCCTAAAATGAGAGAAATTGTGCACAGTCAGAATTCCGTTAGACAGCTTCAAATATTTATGCCGATCTGATCTGTGCCTCAAACGGTAATCTGTAAATTGTATCTAGAGCGCGTTGCTGTCACCTATCAGCAGCAAGTTAAATCATAAGATTCCATGAAGATTTGACGACGCTATGGCGGTTTGACTGGCAGGAGGTACAGTAGCCACTATAGTCTTAGGAGTACAAACTTAGCAAGAAGAGTTCGAGGTAGGGATGGTTCCCAGCCTCTACATACCCCAAGAGCCGAGGTCCAAGTTGGTGGTACACCACCACAGATTCCCCAACCATGAGGAGACTCGAAACAAACCCAACAAGGGGCTACACCAAGTGAAGTGTAACACTACTTGAAGTAGCATTACTATTTTCACTATTTTAATATTTCTCCATGTCCCTTGGGCTTGAAATCTTGAGCTCTTGGTCTTGGTTCAGCAAGATCAAATCTTCTTGAGATGATGCGGGCTTGCTGCACACACCTGCTATGAGATGGACACTTCACAATCGACAAAATAGAGAAAGCACATGCGACGCGCAAACGACGACTTGATATGCGAGTTGTGAAAACTCGCTAATGTCTTGACCAACACAAACCACATTGTGATACACCATTCAAACACATACACAAGCACTAGATAGCAATGACATGACTCACAAGTCATTCCATGCCATGCATGCACACACACAAACAAGGACGACAAGCCAAGTGCAAGCCATAGGGTTGCACCAACAAACTCCCCCTCGGATTGTTGGCCTTAGAATCTGCTCCCCTTAGTTCAGAGCCATCCCAGCAAGCTTGCAACACTTCCAATGCTACTGCTCAACCAGCCTCTTGGTCATCATATTGTTGTGTGATGTCATCATATGCTATCACACTCTGTCTGCCTCCCATCCCATGTTTTCAACTTGCATGTGTGGTTTGAACATGTGCAAGAATTTGTGTGTGGTGTGTTCTGGAGTTTGGGAATGTGTTTTGTGTTATTTTTGTTTGAGCAGGTATTTTTGATGATAGATCTTGAGAAGATCTTTCCGACGCTACAAGAATCGCTTCAATCGGAGCAAGAACGCGAAAGCTATGAAGATTCAAAGTTCATGAGCTTGCGTTACAATTGCGACGGTTACAAAGTGAAGTTGTGGGGTGACTCTATATGGAGTTGGGACCTTTGGGGTTGGGGAAATTTGTCACTCTACTGTAACAGCTGCAAATTGGTTGGGAACAACCAAGCTAGGTTGGCAAGGGTGGCCAACTTGGATGGATTGGTTGGGAAGGGACAAATGTCAAAGTTGGGGTTCCTATAGAGGGGGAATCTTTGTGCTTATGGGGTTTCCTTGGTTGGGGACTCTCTTGGGACCTTCCTTCTCATCCCTCTCTTTCTATCCCAACCTTTCTCTTGCTCCTCTAATTCCTTGTGAGATTCTTGAACTTTGATTGAACTTTTGAGATTGAGTTAAGTTCTCCTACAGCTTACCCCCTAATGCGTCGAAAGCCATAGCGTCGCGAATACTTCATCAATCAACGTGATTCGAATTGGTAACGGCAGCTGAGATTAAGATCTACAACATATCCAAGTTTCGCGACATTCCAAAGGCAAGGTTTTCGTCGACGTCGTTTCTTGTGAAGACGACTTTTCTGTCCAGAATTTCGGATTTATATTTTGAGTAATTCTAGCTCCTAAGTTCACCTAGACTCCGTCCTTAATTCTAACAAGTGGTATCAGAGCGATATTAAGGACATTGAGAGGAGTCTACAGAAGTGTGAAGACCCTTCTAGACCCACCATGGCCTGTGGGTGTGCCTAAGTGGTGTTCTAAAGGTTGGATGTGTCTTCCGCTAAGGGGAAACTCTGCCGAAATTTCGTGGACGCCGATACTTGTGAAAATATCGAGGGAGCTGAGTGTGGACAGCAAAGGGGAGCTGAAATTCGTCATTTCTCAATGAGAAGATGAATGAGAGAGGAGGAGATGCTAATGGAAGAGGAGCTGTAGCTGAGAAGACAAGTGAGCCGCCGCCATCAAAAGTTGAAGCTTTGGATGGCTGCAACTATGAGGAATGGAGTGGACGGATGAGGAGTGCCTTCAAATGCTACAAGCCACTGAAGATTGCTGTTGGGGAGGAGAAGTTGCCGGAAGAAGACGAAGCACGTGAACGGTGGATTGAGAAAAACGCGGTGCTTTTCGACCTCATCCTTCAATCGGTCAACAAGGAGATGTTCGAGTACATCAAGGATCTTGTGGAAGCGGATGATTCGGGTCCAAGGGCGTGGAAACTACTACGCGATGTGATTCAGCCCAACACTCTCCCGATGGTAGTCGTGCTCGAGAAGGAACTTGCTGCCATCTCCATGCGACCAGGGGACAATGTGAAGCCGGTCCTTGACAAGATCAAGGACACCTATGCAAGGATGGCAGCAGCGGTCAGCAGTGTATCTCAGCTGCAGCAGTGCACCAAGATCATCTCGGTGTTGGACAACTCTTGGGACAACCTCATCCCCACCCTTAACTCTCAGCAGGATCAATGGACACCTGAGTGGCTCAGACAGCAGATTCTGCAGGAGGACTTCCGCAGACGCCATGTGGGAGGTGGTGCGTCTACTAAGACTGCTGAGGGGTATGGAGCTGCAGGGCGCAGCAGAGGAAGAGGGGGTTGGAGAGGCCGAGGCCGTGGGAGGAGCTTTGGCAGAGGTAGAGGCCGAGGTGACTATAATGAGGGGCATGGGAGCTCCAGTGGCAGGGGGAGTACCAGAATGGAGGGCACCTGCTGGTACTGCAAGAAGGTCGGGCATCCTTGGTTAAAGTGCTTCAGCAGGCCGGAGGGATGGGCACCTCCAGGCATGAAGCCGCCCAGTGGTGAACGCGCACAAGGTGGCGCTGTGCAAGGCTCAGGTGCACAAGGTGAAGGTGCACAAGGTAATGCCTACCCTGGGATGTTTCTCATGGTTGAGGATGTGCATGGGCATGAGGGTGATGTGGGATCTGTGGGAAAGGTTGTGATGCACCCTCTCACGCACTGGGTGATTGATTCGGGTTGCACCAGTCACATGACCCCACGGGCAGATTTGCTTGATGAGGTAAAACCCCCTGGGAAGATTAAGTATGTGGCAGCAGCGTCAGGTGCTTTGCTCCCTGTCATTGGTGTTGGGAATGCCAAGGTTAAGGGAGCTAATGGGGAGCTTGTGGGGCTTGGGAATGTTCTGCTAGTTGAAGGCTTGTCTGCTAACCTTCTCTCTGTGCGACGACTGCAGAAGAGCAAGACCGAAGTGACCTTTGGACCAACCAGCTGCCGTGCTAAGCTTGGGAAGAAGGTGCTGTGGAGTCTGGAAGAGGAGACCAGCTGCATCAAGGACCTGTGGCAGCTGCCCATCATCCCTTGGAATGGGAAGACTCCAACAGCAGCAACGGCAGCAGCTGCAAAGGCAACAGCAGGAGGAGATGCAACTGCACCAACTGATGAGGTCCTGGAAGCATTCAAGCAAGAGCAGCAGACACATGGTGAGGTGCTTGCTGGTGTGGATGCGAGTGCGGCATGGGCTAAGGCTTCATCAAGGAGTGGTGAGGCCGATTGGGAGACATGGCATGAGAGGCTATGTCACGTGAACTTTCCTATGCTGCAGAAGTTGGTGAAGAATGGGAGCCTGAAAAGATTGGAGATGAAGGGGGGAGTGAAGGAGATTGGGAGCTGCCCTACATGCTTGGAGACCAAGTTCTCTAAGTTCCCCTTCAACAGCACTACAGGACCAGCCAAGATCCCACTTGCACTTGTGCACATCGATGTGGTGGGGCCCACAAGAGCCGCTTCCCTATCAGGTAGCCGCTATTTTTCTTGACAATTGTGGATGACCACACTCGGGCAGTGTGGGTTTACCCTTTGAAGAGCAAGGGAGAGGTGGCAGTGGCTGTCCTTAAGGAGTGGATGCCTAGAGCTCAGAGGGAATGTGGACACAAGGTGAAGGTGATCCGCAGTGACAATGGTGGGGAGTTCATTGGAGCTGATTTTGAGGGGGAGTTGAAGAGGAAGGGGATCCAGCATCAACTGACAGTGCCCTACAACCCGCAGCAGAATGGCGTGGCTGAGAGGTTCAACAGGACCCTGCAGGAGGGGGCACGCACTCTCCTTGGGCGTGCAGGGCTGCCTGATCCGTTTTGGGTGTCTGCACTGAGGCAGGTCGCCCTTGTGAAGAACAGGGTGCTGGCTACAGTTGGGGATAAGGAGTGGATCCCATATACCAAGTGGTATGGGAGTGCTCCAGCTGTGAACATGCTGAGGGCATTTGGGTGCATGGTGGTGTTTCATGTGCCCAAGGAGAAAAGGGGGAAGTTGGAGGCTTCTGGAAGATGGGGTGTGCACTTGGGGATTGCAAAGGATCACAAGGGATGGCTGCTATGGGACTTGACCACCCAGAAGCTGACAGTGTCAAGGGATGTGAAGTTTCTTGAGTCCCTGTACTACAAGGAATGGAAGCAGCAGCAACAGAAGCTTCCATCTACACCGCTCATTGTGGAGGTAGATGAGGTGCAGCGGCCTTCAAGACAGGTGGAGGTTGCAGTGCCTGAGGGGGAGATGTCTGGGGTGATTGAGGAAGGGGGAGCAGCTGAGGTGGAGCAGCAGCAGCAGCAGCATGAGTCTCCACCTCGAGTTCCACACCCACCTGAGCGACCTAGGAGGGATGTGCGCCCTCCGGTGAGGCTGACCTATGGGGGAAGAGGCAAGCCGAATGTGGTGCAGGCTGGGAGTGTGGTTGAGCAGATTGAGGAAGATGAGATCGCTCACTGCTACTGGGCACCAATCCCTGAGCCCAAGACTCAAGAAGAGGCCTTGAATGGACCAAATGGGGAGAAGTGGAAGGCGAGTGAGGATGAGGAGTTCGGGTCCCTGATTGAGAACGAGACATGGGACCTGTGTGACTTGCCTCATGGGAAGAAGGCAATCACTTCCAAGATGATCTACAGGCACAAGTATGGACCTGAAGGGGAGCTGACCCGCTACAAGTCTAGGCTTGTGGCACGGGGGTTTCAGCAGACAAAGGGGAAGGACTATGATGAGGTGTTTGCTCCTGTGGGGAAAGGAACAACACTGAGGGTGCTGTTGGCGATAGCTGCACTCCTGGGATGGAAGATACGGCAGATGGACATTGTGACTGCCTTTCTGAATGGGATCATTCTGGAGGAGGTGTACATGAAGCAGCCAGAGGAGCTGGATGATGGGAGCAGCAGGGTCTGCAGGCTGAAGAAGGCCATCTATGGCCTTAAGAAGGCGCCTCGTGCATGGTATCACAAGTTGGAGGAGGCGCTGTTGGCTGGGGGTTTCAAGAAGAGTGAGTGTGACCCCAGCCTATTTCTGCTGCAGGAGAAGGATGAAATCCTCATGCTCTTGGTGTACGTGGATGATATCCTTCTCTTTTCTGCATCAACTGCTTTGCTGGACAGCGCAGAGCAGATGCTGGAGATGCAGTTCAAGTGTTCCAAGATGGGTGAGGTGAAGTACTACTTGGGGATGCATGTGGAGAGAGATGTGGGGAAGGGTGTGCTGAGGTTGCACCAGAGGAAGTACTGTGAGGGGCTGGCTGAGAAGTATGGGCTGCAAGATGGGGGAAAGCCAGCAACACCACTACCTTCGGGGTTCACTGTGGAGCCATGTGCTGATGAGGAGGTAGTGGGTGAGAGTGACAGGAAGCTGTTTCATTCGATGGTTGGGTCGCTGAATTATGCTGCAAATCATACACGGCCTGACATTGCATTTGCTACATCACGGTTGGCTAGTGTGGTCTCACGCCCTAGTCATGAGCAGTTGGAAGCGGCCAAGAGGTTGGTCCGCTATGTGAGCGCTACGACCTCAGTGGGATTGGAGTACAGTGGAGTGAGGCAGCAGTTGCAGAGAGGTGCTGCAGATGTGAAGAGTGGAGAGATGCTCTTGAGTTGCTATACTGACGCTAGCTTCAACTTAGTGAAAGCGGATGGCACCAGCATTGGGGGTTATGTGTGCTTGCTAGGAGGTGGTGCTGAGAGCTGGCGCAGCAAGAAGCAGAATGAGGTGGGATTGTCCTCATGTGAGACAGAGTACATGGCCTTACACCATGGGGTCAAGGAAGTGGTGTGCCTGAGGCGTTTGTTGGAGGAGTTGGGAGTTGGTCAGGAGGAGCCGACAGTTGTGTTTTGTGACAATGAGTCTGCTGTGAAGCTCGCCAAGAATGCTTATCTGCATGGGCTGACTAAACACATAAGGCCTAAGTGGCATTGGGTGAGGAGACTCCTTGATAAGGAGGTGCAGCTGGAGATAGTGAAGACCCATCAGCAAGCAGCAGATATTTTCACTAAGCGTCTTGCGGAGGCGGATCATTGGAAGGGCATGAAGCTTGCTGGGATGAGTGTGCATTGAGTATGCATGCTTGAGATGTTGGTATGGTGGATGATGGTTGGCAGCCAGAGGGGGAGATTGTTGTGTGATGTCATCATATGCTATCACATTCTGTCTGCCTCCCATCCCATGTTTTCAACTTGCATGTGTGGTTTGAACATGTGCAAGAATTTGTGTGTGGTGTGTTCTGGAGTTTGGGAATGTGTTTTGTGTTATTTTTGTTTGAGCAGGTATTTGTGATGATAGATCTTGAGAAGATCTTTCCGACGCTACAAGAATCGCTTCAATCGGAGCAAGAACGCGAAAGCTATGAAGATTCAAAGTTCATGAGCTTGCGTTACAATTGCGGCGGTTACAAAGTGAAGTTGTGGGGTGACTCTATATGGAGTTGGGACCTTTGGGGTTGGGGAAATTTGTCACTCTACTGTAACAGCTGCAAATTGGTTGGGAACAACCAAGCTAGGTTGACAAGGGTGGCCAACTTGGATGGATTGGTTGGGAAGGGACAAATGTCAAAGTTGGGGTTCCTATAGGGGGGGAATCTTTGTGCTTATGGGGTTTCCTTGGTTGGGGACTCTCTTGGGACCTTCCTTCTCATCCCTCTCTTTCTATCCCAACCTTTCTCTTGCTCCTCTAATTCCTTGTGAGATTCTTGAACTTTGATTGAACTTTTGAGATTGAGTTAAGTTCTCCTACAGCTTACCCCCTAATGCGTCGAAAGCCATAGCGTCGCGAATACTTCATGAATCAACGTGATTCGAATTGGTAACGGCAGCTGAGATTAAGATCTATAACATATTCAAGTTTCGCGATATTCCAAAGGCAAGGTTTTCGTCGACGTCGTTTCTTGTGAAGACGACTTTTCTGTCCAGAATTTCGGATTTATATTTTGAGTAATTCTAGCTCCTAAGTTCACCTAGACTCCGTCCTTAATTCTAACACATATGAGCAGGCTGCGCCATCCTCTTCACGTAGTGCAACTCCAATTCACCCGCGGTTACCATGCTCCTCACCCAATGCCACTTCACCTTCATGTGATTGGTAAGGCCATGAAGAACGGGGTTTTGAGCCAGTGCAATAGCACCCTGGCTATCACAGTAGAGTGGGGTAGGTCCTTGCTGCTCCTCCCCCAATTCAGCTAGCAAACGCCGCTGCCACACAACCTCTCTTATGGCACGGAAGAGTGCCATGTACTCGGACTCCACCGAGCTCAATGCTTGGTCCACTTGTTTCTTGCTCTCCCAAGCTGTTGGTCCTCCACCAACACAGCAGATGAAGCCTCCCACACTTGTCATGTCCTCTGGTTCTGATGCCCAAGATGCATCAGACAAGGCGGTGAGAAAGAGCCTCCCGGGTTCGACTCCATCCGCACCCTTTTGACGCCTTTGTGCCACCGCGGAGTATTGCAGTCCAACAGTTGCTGTTTGGCCAAGGTACTTGGCTACCCTCTCTCGAGCTGCTACCTGTTCTTCATTAGGGCATTGGACAGCCCCAGCCAGCTGCCCGGTAGCAAAGGCTGCATCCGGCCTTGTGTGAACGGCCGCATACATGAGGCTGCCCACTAAGGAGTGAAAACGCCGCCTCTCCTCTTCACCAACACTTTCCTCCACTGGTCCTTTCACACACTTGAACCCTGAGGGAAGAGGAGTAGCCACATGACCTTCACTCTTCCCAAAACTTGCAGCCAATGCCTCCAAGTACTTCTTTTGATGCACTCGCATCCACCGCGAATCCACATCTCGCTCAATGTGAAGCCCAAGGTAGTAGTTGACGTCACCAAGGGTCTTGCACTTGAACTTGTCTTGAAGCTTCAGCATCACCTCCTTCACAAGGTCAGAGGAGGGTGAGAATATGAGGATGTCATCCACATAAACCACCATGAAGCTCCTCTGCTCCCCCTCGCCAAGCATGAACAAGGATCGATCAGCCGTTGAGGGAGTGAAGACGATCGCCTCCAAGACTTCCCGCAGCTTGATGTACCATTGCCTAGGGGCTTGCTTGAGGCCATAGAGTGCTTTCTTCAGCTTCCACACTCTGCCACTCCCATCATTGTACCCCTCTGGCTGCTCCATGTAAGTCTCTTCCTCCAAAACTCTGTTGAGGAAGGCTGTTACAATATCCATTTGCTTAACCACCCATCTTTTGATGGCCGCCGCGGCGAAGAGAGTTCGAAGGGTTGTACCCTTAACCACAGGGGCATATACTTCATTGTAGTCCTCCTTCTCCTACTGCTGTTATCCCTTGGCTACAAGTCTGCTCTTGTATCGCTCGATGTTGCCATCGGCGTCGGTCTTGCGCTTGAAGATCCACTTGGAAGAGATCGCCTTCCGCCCCAGAGGTAGATTCACCAAGTCAAATGTGTCGTTCTCTATGATGCTCCCCATTTCTTCATCTGAGACCTTCTTCAACTCCTTCCCATTGGGGCCCTCCTAAGCCTCCTTGGGATTTGTAGGCTCCCCCGGCATCTCCACCGGAGACAAGAAGGCAAAAGCGCACTCCTCGCTTTGATCTTCCACATCATCGCCTAGCATGAGAGCCGAACCGGTCAAGGTTGAGTTGGCTGGTCCTCCAAGCCGTTCATAGCTCAACCTATTGGGGGGCTGAGTCTTCCTTCTCCCCCTTCCTTCCTCCTCTGCTGCAGGGACCTGGATGCTCTCATGGCATTGCTGCAAATCTAGTCGGTTTCCGCGAGCACTTGTAGCACGAGGCGGAAGTGACGGTGCACGCTCATCACCTTGCTGCACCTCCTCCTCCTCTTCTCCCCCATTCATTTGAGGAGATTGCCTTGTGATTGTGCTGCTGCTACTCAGCTCCAAGGGCAGCTCCACATGCTCCAAGCCGGTATTCTTCACCTTTCCAAGCCGCACACCAATCTTCGCTTGGTTCTCCGCCTTCGACTCATTGTACGGTAAGTTCTCCATGAACATGCAATCTCTGCTCACCAAGAACTTCTTGGTAAATGGGTCCCAAAGAATCCATCCCTTGCTTTTTTGAGCCATGCCCAGGTGCACGGCCCATGTTGCCTTGGCATCAAGCTTGTTGTGCCGAAGTTTCTTAGGCACAAGTGCCATGCACATGCACCCGAACACCCGAAGCATATCCACCTTCAGCTTCCTTCCAATCCACTCCACATAGGGCACCCATTTGTCGTCTCACACATGATTCAAGGCTCTGTTCTTGGCCACACCAGCATGCCGCACCGCATCCGGCCAAAAGTAATTGGGAAGACCGGCTTCAATGAGAAGTCCCCGAGCCGTCTCCGTGAGTGTCCGATTCGCACGCTCGGCGGTGCCGTTCATTGCAGGAGAGTAGGGCATGGTAAGAGAGTGCCTTATGCCCTGCTTCTTTAGCCAAGTTGAGAAATCCTTGCTCAGGAACTCTCCCCCACGGTCAGTGCGAATCGCCTTCACAAGCCGGTCTTTTTGCCGCTCCACCATCGGCAACCAATCGGTCTTCACCGCCTCAGCTACATCACTCTTTTTGGGCAGCACATACACCCAAGTCATGTAAGTGTAGACATCCACAATTGTGAGGAAGTACTCAGCTCCAGCAGCTCCAAGCTTCAAGGGGCCCACCACATCCATCACCACCTCATCAAGTGGTGCCTTAGCCGTTGTCTCCGAGCTATGGAACGGGTAGCGGGTGAACTTGGCTTGCATGCATGTTGGACAGCCAAGCACCTCATTGGGCTCCCCCTTAACACGTATCCCACTGACCATCTCTTGCTTAAAAATCTGCTGCGAAATGGGGAATGCCACATGCCCCATTCGCCGATGCAAGGTCAGCCAATCACACTCTCCCGTAGCGGAAGTCGGGTTGGAGAAAGCGGCAATCGCAATTGTGCCCCACAAGCTCTCTCCTTTCTCCTTTGCCGCTGCTGCTTTGCTGATCTTAGGCTTCTCCTCCTCATTTCCACCACCTTTGGCTGCTGCACCACTCTCCTTGGGTTCACACGCCTTACTGGTCCTCTCCAAGATAGCATTCCTTTGAGTCACACTTGGTGTCACTTTGCTTTCCTTGATCACCGCCACCAACCGCTTCACTCTTGGTGATGACACTTGCTGCCACTTGCCTCTCTTTAGGCATAGGGACCACTGGGATTTGCCACATCTCATTGTAGATGTCCCTGTCCTCATGAAGGTCCCAAAGCTTCCGCTCTCCAAGCCTTGCGGTATAGGTTTTGGATCCCTTGGAAGATGTGTCCATGCCGGCCTTTTGCAAACGCCGCACGGAAATCAGGTTGGCTGCTACGTTGGGCACCCAAAGCACGTTCGAGGCCGACCATCTTCCCATCAGCACCCTTGAACATGGCCTTGCCCATGCCTTTCACCTCTGCTAGCTGCCCCAAAGCCGATGTAACATGCTTCACCGGCGACGGTTCGAGCTCGGTGAGCAAGTCCGCACGAGATGTCATGCTATAGGTGGCGCCGCTGTCAATCACCCAAAATTCCAGAGAGTGAAGAGTGACCTTTCTCACAGTAGCTGGCTCCTCAAAGCCTTCCACAGCTCCTGCTGCTGCTGCCGCTTGTGTGGAGACAAAGAAGCATTGGCCCGGGTATCGATCTTCACTCGTGCCCATCTCGTAGTCTCCACCTTTCATGCTTGCCGCTTTGCTTCCACGACCACCACGGCCTCCACGACCTCTGCCTCTTCCTCCCCTTGCTCCTCTGCTCTCTTGGCCTTGAGAAGGGGTCCAAACATTAGGCAGTTTGAAGCAATCTCTCCACATGTGGCCGGTCTTGTGGCAAAAGTGGCATTCACCATCAAATCGACCGCGCCCACGTCCGTAGCCATTGTTGTTGTTGTTGCTGCCATATCCTCCATTACCACGGCCTCCATTGAATTAGCTGCTTCCAAATCTAGCTCCTCGCCCTCTGCCCCTTCCATGGCCGTGTCCATGGCCCATGCTTGCAACTCCGGCACCATCGGGGCCCGCCAATTCACGACGGCGGATATCTTCTTGCAAGATTTCCCGCTTCACATCTTCGAGCGAGAGGCGGGGCAGATCTCGATTTAGGTTGATGATGAGCGAGGACCATGAGTCTGGAAGTAAGGCCAGCAGCTTGGTCTTCTTTTGAAGGTCACTGTAGTTCAGCTCAGCTCCTTCGAGCCGTGTCAACAAGTCGAAGAATTTCTGCACTCCTTCCTCCACCGGTTCGTCTTCGTCAATTCTATCTGCTGCCATTTGCCGCTCCAAGACCACAGCCACCGCCGCTGTTGCAGGAGCGTGTACACCCTTAAGAGAAGCCCATGCCTTTGGTCCCTTTGCTGGTTCATGCTAAAAAGGCTTGATGTGGCGGATTTGGCTGCTCCCCAACGCCTGCCCGAGTAGAAGATAGCCTTGTGCGCTCTTCCGCACCCACGAGCTCTTCTCCGGGTCGTTCTCGGGGCGCTTCTCCGTTCCTTCCATCACCTCCAGCAGATCATAGTGGTCAAATATGTTCTCCATCTTGAAGGACCACTCAGCAAAGTTGTCACCGTTGAACTTGTCAAGGCCAAACACTCTAGGCTCATCCCTAGAGGGGACAAGGCTCGGTTGCACGGGAGCAATGGGTGCATCTTGGTGTTGGCCTTGTACTTGGGCGTCTTCTCTGCCTCCAGCACCTCTGCCAACTGCTTCCCCAGATCTAGGCATGGTCGAAATGGCTCCAAGGGGCTCTGATACCACTTGTTATAATCACAATAGGCTCAGATGTGCCTAAAATGAGAGAAATTGTGCACAGTCAGAATTCTGTTAGACAGCTTCAAATATTGATGCCGATTTGATATGTACCTTAAACGGTGATCTGTAAATTGTATCTAGAGCGCGTTGCTGTCGCCTATCAGCAGCAAGTTAAATCATAAGATTCCGTGAAGATTTGACGACGCTATGGCGGTTTGACTGGCAGGAGGTACAGTAGCCACTATAGTCTTAGGAGTACAAACTTAGCAAGAAGAGTTCGAGGTAGGGATGGTTCCCAGCCTCTACATACCCCAAGAGCCGAGGTCCAAGTTGGTGGTACACCACCACAGAGTCCCCAACCATGAGGAGACTCGAAACAAACCCAACAAGGGGCTACACCAAGTGAAATGTAACACTACTTGAAGTAGCGTTACTATTTTCACTATTTTAATATTTGTCCACGTTCCTTGGGCTTGAAATCTTGAGCTCTTGGTCTTGGTTCAGCAAGATCAAATCTTCTTGAGATGATGAGGGCTTGCTGCACACACCTGCGATGAGATGGACACTTCACACTCGACAAAATAGAGAAAGCACATGCGACGCGCAAACGACGACTTGACATGCGAGTTGTGAAAACTCGCTAATGTCTTGACCGACACAAACCACATTGTGATACACCATTCAAACACACACACAAGCACTAGATAACAATGATATAGACTCACAAGTCATTTCATGCCATGCATGCACACACACAAACAAGGACGACAAGCCAAGTGCAACCCATAGGGTTGCACCAACAGCTGCGACGTGGCTTCACCATAGATAAAAGCACTGTTGCCGCCGATCCAATCGAATGCCGGCCCTTGCATTAATGTTGCACGCCTTGTCCATCCCAAACCAGTGAGCTCCATCTAACGGCTGCAAAATATATCTCCATACTGGCGATACATCAGCGAACATTAGAAAATTGATCGCTTGGATCAAACAGTTTAGGTGGACGCGGCGTCGGAGCCTTGAGAAACTGTTTCGACTGTTGTGTTATCAATGTCATTTCGTGTTGCAAATCGGCAAGGCAAGTTATATGCTCGAACTTCGCTCACCACGCTTTGCGATCACATCACATCTCCTCCTCAAGGACTGTATTGCGGACAAAAAGCTGCTGGGTAGCCTCGGCGTCGCCTAGCAGCGTTCACCATCCTGTTCAAAACCACGCGAGGTGGTTAATTAAAACTAACACAGAACTGGTGCTTATCAGAATCGACGCCAAGGCAGGCTTTTCCGCTGCTGCTGCATAGCTGAGACTGGTCGAGTGGGAAAGGCTCTCATTACGAAGTGTTATAGGATCAAAATGTGTTAAGGAAAAGTTGCACTATCAATCGATACAGGGCGTTCTTATACTTCCAGGGAACTACAGGTAACCAGGTTTATCCCATCCAAAGAAATAGACCCTTTTATAATATAGAATCGCTTTGCATACAGCCATGGAAAGCTATTGACTTTAAGGGATTACGACAAGATTACGCTTGATACCGTTAGCTAGTACACGTTGGGGCCTGGCCGGTAATATAATGATAATGAGGATAAACCAAATGATAATGGAAAGGGAGGAATAGAGACCAAATGAATCAGGGTATAATGAAGAACAAGGTATAGAAAAGAAAGAAATAACATGATCCTACTCTCACAAAGTAAGTACTGATGTTCCAGAAGAAGCAGTCAGTACTTGCAAGTCATAGCACCAGAAATAGTACAGCCTTGTCCACTTCAGAACATTAACAAGGATATTTGCTGGAATAGTAGACTAGTAAGACAACAAAAGTCTTTTGAACTTGATAATTTTGTTTGAATGTTACTAGAGATCAAAGTTGATAATAAAAAGTATACAACCTGCTTTTATATCTAAGAGAAGTACCTTTTCAGATTGTATCTGATTGTGAGTTGCGCGCTATGCGCTCTATTCGCTACTTAAAAGGACGCGATTGTTCGCATGACTAGAACAGTTTGCTGACATAAATGTCAAGAAGAACGTTATTTGCTGACGTTAGTCTACAGATGCTACCTAAAGTATGCTTCAATAAGATCTATCAAGAAGGGGATTTTCGCACGACCAATCATAGGGCATGAAGTTTTTGCAAGGTGAATGAGTACAACACGTGGCAATCGTGGTGCATGAGGATTCGTCGCCGCTTTGAACACGTCAACACAAGCAGTGATGTGTGTGACCGCCTTCACACATGGCGCCAACTCGGATCGGTCTAGGCTTACACCAGCAGCTTGAAGAATTTATGAAACCAGGTCGGCTACATGCACCCTGATAAGAAAATCGACAGATACATCAGGGGCCTTTGACCGGATCTGCGCCAAGACTTCACCTGCGGGAAATGAGATATTTAATGGAGGCGCGGGGATTGCAGAGCTGTTGGATTCATTCGACAAACCAAGGGTGGGTTCCTATGGTGGAAATCGCACTCGGAGACCAATCGAGTGTGCCAATGTACAAGCTGTTACAACCTCAAACACAGCAATTACAGCCTTTAAGGGTCATTGTTTCAGGTGTAACAACCTGGGACACCGCAAGTCGGAATGCCTAGAGGAGCGAAAGGAGCGGAATCAGGGAATCACTTGAAGCCAGTAGTTAACAGGCCTAGTACTGATGGAACCTGCTCGCCGGTGACCGATGACCCTCATTGAATTCCGGTACCGATTCATGCAATTGACCAAACCTGGCTGGATAAGGAGGGTGCAGCGGCGGATTACGCCATCTATTTAAAGGGTAGGGTTCAAAGGGATTTTTTTTTTTTTTTTTTTTTTTTTTTTTTCACGGAGGTGCTAGCCATAGCCTCATCAGCCTAGCCATGGCCACAAAAATAAAGTTACCCCTAGATAGGTGTCTATCGAAGATTGATGCCCGACTAGTCAATGGGACCCCATTAGAACAAAAAAGAGAACGGACGGGGAAAAAAAAAGGGTTAAGTGTGGAGCGAACTTCAAAAAATTTATGGGGATGCTGGCTACTACACTCGACAGTTCTGACATGTTGCTGGGATGGGATTGGCTGCAACCCCATGTGAGATTGGACAACCAGCAGCTGTTTTATAAAAATCAACGGCCACAGTGGAGTATTGCCAAAATGGGCGAAGGAGATCACATAAGGAATTATGCAGGTCAACTCAGTGGCAATAAAACAAGCAGTTGCACGGGGAGCACAAGTCTTTCAGTAGTCATGCGTATAATCGACGTGACATTGCAACTGTCCGATGTAGAGAAGTTGACAGCAGTAGTGCAGCTGCTGCGCATTTTTTCCGAAAACATCTCCAGACGACCTGCCTGAGGGATTACCACCGGAACATACTTTTAACCATCGAATAGAATTAGAACCAGGGACATAACCCATAGTTCAGTGGCAATTTCAACTAACACAAACGGAGTAAGAAGAATTACTGAAGCAGCAGAACTACTTACTCAAGAAAAAAATCATCCGCCTAGTTTTTACCATTCGCGGCTCCCATACAGTTCACCCCCAAGAACGACAGAGGTTACGGAATGTTTAACGATTGCCGAGCACTACACCGAGTGACTATCAAGTCACATTACCCCATCCCTCACGCCGACAAACAGATCGATCAACTTCGCACAACTCGATTTTTCTCGAAAATAGATTTACGAGGGGGTTACCACCAGATTCATGTAACCGCCGCCGACTGTCAATACGAGTATGTAGTTTAAAATGGCCATGATCCAGATTTTCATCTCGCTCGTAGATTAATGTGTAATAGTTTACCTGTACGACATCATGATTTATAGAGAGACCCAAGAGCAGCATTTAAAGGATCTTGGAACTGTTTTCACACTACGGCAGGAGCAAGGATTGCTCACAAAGGGGGCGAAGTGCGAGTTCTTTAAAGGCAGGTTAGACTTTTTAGCTCATGTTATTTCCACAAGCGTGTCGAAATGTACCCGCGTAAGATCGAAATTGTGGAAGCCTTGCTACCGCCGTCGAACCTACAGGAGATGCAGCGTTTTTTAGGGTTTGTAAATTACATTCAAAGGCTTATCCCGAATATGGCGGGGGTAACTGCAGTACACAGACCTGCTACAGAAAGGGACTCAGTATAGGTGGGGGAAGAAAGAGCAAGCTGCCTTATCTGCGCTCAAAACTTTTATGTACTCAACCCCTGTCCTTCGCATCGCCAATCCCCACTGTCCATTCGAAGTCATCACCGGCCCAAGCCACATCGCCATCGGAGCAGTACTATTACATGACTTTCGGAAATTACGGCCTACAGCGAATCGCGTACGAGCTACGGAAGTTCCATCCGCCCGAGCGAAATTATCTGATACACGACAAGAAGATACTCGCAATCATGCACGCTTTCAAAGTGTGGCGGTGCTACCTGACAAGGGGGGGGGGGCATGACAGTACGGACAGACCATTGCATCCTATAGTACATTTGTGGGCAGCCACTGCTCTACCCTCGACATATTCGGTGGTTGGATCTTATGGAGTCCAACTTCCACTATACTGTCACGTACAAGAAAGGGGCATCCAGCATCGCAGACCCCCTTTCTCACCCATCCGCCTATCTCAACTCTATCATCCTCGCTCAAAACTCCTCGCTTTTAACAGGCCTATTTACCCACGGGTACTAGACAGACAGATTCTTCACATAGGGCGCGTAGGGACAGCTCGCAACAGCTAAGGGAGTTTGTTATGCAAAGACAGGGACGAACTGCAAATGGGTACCAGAGTACAGTTTATTATGGGAGCTATTACTGTAAGAAGCCCTTGACAGTGCGGTCTGAGGGCACTTTGGAGTGGAGAAAACATGACACCAGTAAATGCGATATTATTTCTGGCTTGACATGCAAGGGGACGTGCAGCAACATGAGGTTTCGTGCGGAACATGCCAAATTATGAAGTCATCAAAGCAGGAGCTAGCTGAGCATTTGCAGCCGATTCCACCGCCCGAGCGTGCGTGGTAGCAGGTGGTGATAGATTTCATCACGGGACTGCCTGTTAAGGACAGTTTGTGGAATGCTCGTGAGGGAGAAGCAGAAGCCATTTTCGCATGCGAATAATATTTCGGAACGCAACGAAGATTTATACCACCTAGCTGTAACTTACCGGGCCAGAGACTTAGTGTTGCTCGATACCCAGAACCTTCGATTACCCATAGTCCCAAAACTCCGCCCCCACATGATATCCATCGGTACAGTCCATCTACTGTTTCCTGCCACCTGGAATGTCAGCCCATCATTTCACGTGCGGCTGCTGCGACCATACATTGCCAACACCGGCAGATTTCCACGTCATAGAGCCAACCCAAACGTCCGACCACTCGCCGAGCCGACCATCGAATGTGAAAACAACTGGGTACTTCGGGAACTGATTGAGAATTGCTCGGCATTAAAAGTCTACCTCCAGTCACGCAATGTTCGTCATGTCAGCAGTCTTAGCTAAGACCATACCTAGGAGGGGGGAGAGTGTAAGGAAATGGTATTTCCTCGTCCCGTGTTTTAGTCAGTAAGTCGTACATGTTGGAATTGCGCAGAAAAAGTGGAAAAGGGAAAATGTCGAGGGAGTACAAGAGTGGGTTTTGTACCCTCTAAGAACTGGCCTAGCTATGCTATAACAAATATAACCCAACTAACATATAGATGTAAATTTGTTGACACACCCCCTAGCCTAGATAGTGGCAGTTTATAACAAGGCAGAACAAACCAGGGCAGCACTACTAGTCTGACCTCTGGTGGATGTAACAAAGCAACTCAATGCAGAACTACTAGTCTGACCACTGAGACATCGGCCACAAGGCCAGTCAGCAAGTGTAGCAAGACAAGCAAGTATAGCATAGCAAGTACAAGCAGGTATAGTATGCATCAGGATACAAGGATTGGTGCTGCTATAGTGACTAGATGAAGATCAGTACATAACCACTGATGGTCAGGAGGCGGTAATGCCTTGGTAAAGATATCAGCGGTATTGGCCTCTGAGGCCAATTGTACTACTAAGCCTGACCGCGCTGCTGCAACTCATGCAGCAGGAAGTACTGAGGCTGGATATGCTTCACCCCGCCCTCAAGTCAAGCCTCTTGACACATGAGGATCATGGCTCTGTTGTCAGCAAACAAGTCCAGGGCATACCAAGGCTGCTCACCTAAGTCGGCGAGCAAGAACGTCAGCCATCGGAGCTCCTGAGAAGCCATGGCCCCAGCGTAGATCTCTGCCTCACTACTGGACTGAGCTACTGTCGATTACCGAGTGGACATCCACGAGATTGCACCAGACCCAAGACAAAAACAGTAACCCTATGAGGACCTGAGCGTCTCCGAGTCGTCAGCCCACGACGCGTCTGTGTGTCCAGTGAGCACCACAGGCTCCCCTCCTCCTAGCACAAGCCCCAGTCCTAATGTACTCACTAGATACCGCAGTACCTTCTTGGCAGCCGACCAGTGGACTAATCGGTGCCTGCCTGTTGCTAAAATGCGAGAAAGGAGACAGAGAGGGTACGCATAGCTGGTCGAGCGCACGTCATCAGGTACATGAGGCATCCCACCAGCTCTGCATATGGACCACTAGGCTTGGCCAGGTCAGCCAGAACATGAGCAGAGAGCTTGTGATCCACAGCCACAAGGGTGGGCTGTGCTGAGAAGAACTAGAGATTGAACCGTTGGAGGATCTGTGGATCTGTGGATCTCAGCCTCCATGGCCTGTATCCACTGGGCTGCCCGGGGCCCCGACACCGCCTCAGCATAAGAGCACGGGATAGGGATGTCAAGGGCGTCTAGGTCCCCCTCTGGGGATACAAGCATGGAGCAAAGATGGGGTACAGGGGCAGCAAGGTAGGCCAATCTGTACTACCTGTACACTAGCACGCCACTGCCAAGGGTAGGTGCACTACCGACGGAAAGAGGAACGGCACTACCAGAGACCAAAGCGGCAGCGTAGTTAAGGTGGTGGCTATCAGCGAAGTCAGCAACAGGAGCGACAAGAGCAGAGATAGACTCATGATGAGCCGTAGGGTCAATGATAAGCAACGCGAGCATGCGCGAGGGGACTGGACGAGCAATGCAAGAAGCATCAGTGGGAGGAGAAGGGGACGTCAGGAGCGACGACCAGGGAGGTAACGAAAGGACTGGGACTAGAAAGGCACGCGAACGCAGGACCATAGGGTGGACACTAGGACAGGGAGAAACATGACGAGCACCAGAGGGACGGCGGACCCAGTGTGGAAGAACGGGTGACTGGGGACGAGGGGGAAAGGAGGAAAAGTCAGGGGACGGAGGAGAGCGTGGGGGAAAACGAGCCAGAGAGGAGTTCGGGGGAGGGAACAGCGGGCCGTACACAGAATAAGGCACAGGAGGAGGGATGGGCGGTCGGTCAGTGGAACCTGAGGAAAGACCAAGGAGATGAAGGGCAGACTGCAGCTGCTGTTGCTGCGGTGGCTGCTGTTGCAGCTGCGACTGCTGCTCCCTATCCTCTCCAGGACCTCCAGCTGCACCTCGGCTACCACCGGCACTCCCCAAAACAGCACCCCTAGGACTAGCACCCCCGGACGCACCACCCACAAAATCAGCACCCCCAGAGTCACCACCCCCACAACACGCACCCCCAGAACCAACAACCCCAACACCAACACCTCCAATACCAGCACCCCCAAAACCAGCACCCCCAAAGCGAGCACCCCCAGAGCCCATTCCCCCTGCTGCTGCAGCCGCTGAGTCTGGTGCGGTGGCTGCGGCTGCTGCTGAGGCAATGGGGGAGGCGGCTAAAGTGACTGAGGTACCGAGGCTGGGGGAGGTGCCATAGGGACAGCAGGCGCCCCCCCAGCAGCTAGGCCCCCAGAGTCAACCGACTCCCCCACGGGCCCAACCGAGGGGAACGGAGTGGCGTGGGAGACACCAGACGGGGTGGGGCGGGGTGGGAGGGGTGCGGCAGGTTGACAGGGATGATGAAGAGAGGGCGAGGAGGACGATGAAGAGAGGAGGAGGCACAGGAGAGCTGCAGTGAGGGAAGCGCCTATAGTAGGGGAGCGTCAAATCGAAGGTAACATCACGAGAGAGGTTGAAGCAGTGGTGTGTCGGGTGGTAGAACAGCGAGTCATGGGTGATAAGCGGAAGACACAAGGAAGGGTGCGGGTTGAGAGCTTGTCCACACCGAGGGTGCGAGCATAAGCAAGGCTGCCCGAGACATGAACCGCTGTTGTGTCACCAGGAGACCCAGTCCATTGAAGGGTCAGCGAGACTTGTGGTCGCTGGGAGTGCCGCCACAGGTCCTGACACCGCCTCAGCATAAGAGTGCGGGATATGCATGTTGAGGGCGTCTAGGTCGCCCTCTGGGGATACAAGCATGGAGCAGAGATGGGGTACAGTGGCAGCAAGGTAGGCCAACTCGTACTGCATATCCTCTAGCATGTCACTAACAAGGGCAGGTGCACCCCTGACGAACGGAGGACCGGCAGTACTAGAGACTAGAGCGGCAGTGTAGACAAGGCGGTGGCGAGCAGCAAAGTCTGCGACTGCAGCAACAAACACATAGACAGATTCAAGAGGAGTAGTAGGGCGACAAGTGACGCAAGCAAGAGCGATAGGACTAGACGATCAGTGCGAGCAGAGTCAGAGAGAGGAGCACGGGACGATGGGAGAGACAATCGGGGAGGTAACGGAAGGACTAGGACAGATGGAGCATGCAAACGAAGGACCATACGATCCTGTGACACTTGGTAATCAGAGCTTTTCTCACTCGGCCGCGCTCAACAAAGCAGCAGCAGCGGGAAAACCTGCCTCGAAAAACCGCCGGGGGCGACGAATTCGACGCCGATTCTGGTAAGCACCAGCTCCGCGTTTTTTCGAATCACCCCCTCCGCGCGTGTTTTGAACAGGATGGCAACCTTCGAAAATGCCGAGGTTACCCAGCAGCTCTTCGCGCGCATCGCAGCCCTTCAGGAGGAGATGCGAGCGAATCGCGAAGCGTGGCGAAACGAGTTCGAGCGAGTAACTCGACTCGCCGGAGTGCAGCACGACTCGACAACGGCGACGACGCAGCAGTCGCAGCAGTTTCTCGAGGCTCCGAAACCGCGCCCACCTGAGCCGTTCGATCCGAGCGATCGAAACTCCAACGCCCGCAGATGGATCGCCAAGATGGAGATCTAGTTCGCAGTCGTCGGATGGAGCTCGCCAGTCTGGGACGGTCAACGTGTACGACTCGCGGCAATACTGATGCGAGGGCCGGCACTCGAATGGATTGGCGGCAACAGTACCTTCATCCACGGTGAAGCCACGTGGCAGCAGTTCCGTACCGACCTGCTGAAACATTTCCAGCCGATAAATTCCAGTTTCTTTGCCCGGGAAAAAAATCATCGCCATCGACAGTTCGGGAGTGTAGCACAGTATACGCAGCAGATGGAAGAATTTTATAACCGTATTCACGACCTGACCGAAGGGGAAAAAGTACAGTCTTACCTCGCCGGGCTGAAGACCGAAGTCAAACGCCAGGTAGCAGCGTCAAACTACGCGAGCTACAGTAACGTCGTTTCGGCAGCGGAGCGCTTTGACATGGTCAATGCCGGGATACGATGGACGCACGTCGGCAGTACGCGACAGGGCGACCGCTCGGCTCACCCCACGTTCGCCGACCCGATGGAAGTCGACAGGTTCGAAGGGCGGCCACGTTCGAAAAACACCAACTACACGTGTGATTTCTGCGGGGTGCCGGGTCATCGAATCTTCGACTGCAACAAAATGAAAGCCGCACGCGCAAAGTATCGGGCACGCAATAGTGGCGGAAATCCTTCGGCCAATCAGAAGCCAAAAAACGGGAGTCGCCAGTGATTGCGGATCTAGCTGGCGAAAAAGAAAAGATCCGAAAGCGGCCGCGGGATTCCGGAAAAATCAACTTCGACGCAGCTGATTCGACGCGAACAGGAGAAAATGATGGGGGAAAATCTCCACCCCACGACCAGTCTTTGCCAGAGGAATTCGCCAAGGAAAAATACGACTCCGCGAAAAAGGACTCTGCCGAGACGGGGAAACTCCTTGAAGACCCAAGAAATTATAAGGATTCGTTAAAGTTATCTTATAAAGATGCTTTAATGAAAACTTATGATTCTCGAGGGGCTAGAGCCTAGGAGAAAATTCGGGAAGGACTCCAAAAGAAGCAGACAGCTGTGGAGATTATACCGGTACCGGACAACTTGGGGAAAAAATGAAGGAGTGTGGAAAGAAGCCGACCATTCCACGGAGTCAACGTCCTTTCCCGACACCAGCCCACAACGACTACCCATTCCCAAGGGAAGACGTCAGTGGAGCTGAAGCAGCTCAAGAGGAAGCTGGAGGTCTACAAGAAGCTGAAGAAACCCCAAACTCCTCCTCCGGATGCATCCAGTTCAGCAACTTCGGCATCAACGACGTGCACAGTCGTCAAGGAAACTCCGGGCCCTGGAGAAAAGCCGTACTCCAAGCAGCCTCGGTCAGCTGCCAGCCCAGGAGTAGATAGCAACGAAAAGGTGTGTACGGAATATTGGGATGTACCCTATGACCCAATCAATGAAACTATCTCTGGGTACTCCGAGCAACGCCTGCCCCTCGTGCTCGAGGTCATCTGCAAAGGACGACGCCTCCAAGCACTCATGGACAGCGGAGCATCACACACCGTCTGCGACAAGGTAGTAATCGACCAACTTCGGGAAGAGTACAAGCCTTCAGGATTCTCTGCAACGATGGTGGACGGCAGCAAGTTACCAGTACACGATGAAGCAGCACACCTACAAATCGGACCACTGCGTTGGAGACCTGCACTCCCCATCACCAACATCAAAGGGCTTGACTTGATCTTCGGGCGAGACTTCCTAAAAAGATTCAACCCCGAGATCAACTGGGTGAATCGCACCGCAAGTATCTACAACAATGGACAGAGAGTACAGCTACCCAAGTGGGACGATACAGGAGATATCCCAGTGGAGACACTCGCACGATTCGAGAAGGACGTGGAGCGAACCGACACTGGGTTCCTGGCGATAGCAACAGAGGTGGAGAACGACAGGGAGAAGACCTCGGAACCTCCAGGAAAGATCATGGAATTATTGAAGGAGTTCCAAGACATTCTTCCTGACGATCTTCCGAACGAGCTACCGCCATACCCCACACATCAACACGAGATCGTGGAGGAACCGGGTTCGAAGCCGACCTTCCGAGCACCATATCGGCTCAGCCCTACGGAGCTGACCGACATGAAAAAACAGATCGAGTATCTCCTAGCCAAAGAACTCATCCGACCATCCACTTCGCCATACGGTGCCCCAGTGCTCTTCACACCGAAACCGGACGGAAGCCTGCGCATGTGCATCGACTACCAAGCTCTTAACAAGCAGACCATCAAGAATAAATACCCGATACCACGAATCAATGACCTACTTGACCAGCTTCGGGGAGCTACGGTATTTTCCAAATTAGATCTGCGGTCCAGATACTGGCAGATACGGATGGCGGACAACTCTATCCACAAAACTGCTTGCCGAACTCGGTATGGATCGTACGAGTGTTTGGAATGCCGCACGGACTCACCAACGCACCGGCAACGTTCCAAGCCGAGATGAACCACATTCTACGACCACTTTTGGACGAGTGCGTGGTGGTGTACCTGGACGACATCCTCATCTACTCACGCGATATGAAGCAACACGTCGAACACCTGCAACGCGTCTTTGAAATTCTTCGACGAGAACAGTTCTACGTCAAACTGTCCAAGAGCGAATTCGCCCTTAAGAAGGTCCAGTTCCTATGACACATGGTGAGCGCTCAAGGAGTTCACGTCGACCCCAAGAAAGTTGAAGCCGTACGTACGTGGAAGACACCCGAGAACGTGAAAGAGTTGCAGTTGTTCCTAGGCTTCGCTAATTACTACAACAGGTTCGTGCCACAGTATGCGAAACTCGCAGCACCACTCACAAATCTGCTGAAGAAGAACACGCCCTACAAATGGGAACCGAAGCACCAGGAAGCCGTGGAGCAGCTGGAGCAAGCACTTACGTCCGCACCAGTACTCATCTTGCCAAATCCCGAACGCGACTACGTCATCGAAGCTGACGCCAGTGACCAGGCAGTGGGAGCAGTCTTGATGCAAGACCAAGGAAATGGACTGCAACCAATCGCCTACCTCAGCAAGAAACTGCACGGGGCAGAACTAAACTACCCGATACACGACAAAGAGGCCCTTGCCATCGTCATCGCCTTTAAAGCGTGGAGATGTTATCTTGGAGGACGAAGAACAACAGTCTACACAGACCACTGCAGCCTGAAACATTTGAACACACAACCCAACCTTTCCAGGCGGCAGGTCCGGTGGATCGACTTCCTCAAGACGCACTTCCACTACGACATCGTGTACAAGCCCGGCCACAAAAACAAAGCAGACGCCCTCAGCCGGCCTGCACACGTTGCCGCGATTCAGATCGAAGGGATGAATCCACTCCTCAAGGGACTCTTCACACACGGGTACATACTCGACCCCGAAATTCCCTTGGCAGAAAAACGACATCTGCTCCAGTGAGACAGTGACATCGCGTACCGGAAAGGATCAACAAAAATCTGGGTACCCAATTACCCTCCTGTGCGCCAGTTACTACTCGAAGAATACCACAACGTCCTCTACGCCGGACACTTCGGTAGCAACAAGACGCTGACCGGTATTGCAAAACACTACTACTGGCCCCACTTGGCAGAGGATGTTTAGAAATTTGTCACCTCGTGTGATACATGTCAGCGGATGAAGAGCAGCAAGCAGAAAAAGGCGGGACTACTGCAGCCTCTTCCTGTCCCAGAACAACCATGGCAAGTGGTTAGCCTGGACTTCATCACCGGGTTATGACGCAATCCTTGTCGTCATCGACAAGTTCTCCAAAATGGGACACTTCATCCCGACACACAGGACAGCACGCACCAAGGAGACAGCACAACTATTCGTTCGATACATCATCTCCCAGCATGGCATTCCAACCACACTTATCTCCGACCGAGACCCCAAGTTCACCAGCAAGTTCTGGGAGGAACTTATGTCTCTACTCGGGACCAAACTCGCCATGTCATCCGCTTACCATCCGCAGACAGACGGACAGACCGAGTGCCTCAACCAGATTGTCGAGCAACTCCTCCAAGCAGCCTGCAAGGACGAGATCTCCACATGGGACTTGCACCTGCCTGTTCTAGAGTTTGCTTACAACAACGCTACACATGCCGCTACTGGACAGACGCCGTTCTTCCTCTGCTACGGACGCCACCCACTCACACCACAAAAACCGACAACATCAACAACAGTCCAACCGGCACATGACTTCATCACAACCATGCATCAGCTTTGGGATCGGACCCACAAGCGCCTCCTTGACATTCAGCAGCAACAGAAACGCCAGGCCGATCGCCATCGCAACGACCACACCATCACGGTGGGAGACCAGGTGCTCCTTGACACCCACAACCTTGATATCAGCCATCTCCCATCTAAACTTCGACCTCGTTTCTGCAGGCCTTTTCTCGTTGAAGCACAGGTCACTCCTGTTACCTTCCGCTTACGCCTGCCAGCTACCTGGAAGATTCACAACGCCTTCCATGTCCAACTTCTGAAGCCCTATTGGGATCCAAACACGATCTTCGTCGGACGCCAACCGCCGCCGCCGCCGCCCGTCCTCGTCCAGAATGAACCCGAGTACGAGGTCGAGTCCGTGCTTGCACACCGCCGTCGTCGGAATGGCACCATGGAGCTTCTCATCCGTTGGAAGGGTTATGATCCTTCTGAGGACAGCTGGGTGCCTGAGTCCGACATGGGTAACGCCCGTCGTCCTCTGCATGACTACCTTGTCAAGCAGGGTGTTATTTTTACCACCCAGCTTTGAGGGGGGGGAGTGTGAGAGTACGACCCCGTTACACCACTTGGCCTTTCCTTATTTCCTTCCTATTTCATTTCTCCTTTTATACCATCTCATTTGGTTTCCTTATTTCGTTCCTATTTCATTTCTCTTTTTATCTCATCTCATTTGGTTTCCTCTTCTCCCTTTTCCATTAACCTTTGGTTTATCTTGCTATTATAATTATATCACCGACCAGGCTTGGGATGTACTGGTGCGCTATATCTAGCGTAATCCTGCCGTTATCCCTTAAAGCCAATAGCCTCGCGTGGGTATACACAGGGTGATTCTATATTCTAGAAGGGTCGATTCCCTTAGGATAAGATAAACTTGGTTACCTGATGTACTCTGGAAGTATAAAAGCGCCTTGTACTGATTGATAGTGCAATCTTTCCTCGAGTCATTCGATCCTGTGACAGGCAACCTCAGCAAATGCAACAACGGGCGGTGACTCGGTGTGCATGGTGAAGAGACCGGTCCCGCTCAAAAGTGGCTAGGTGGCGATCGGTGGTTGTGTCTGTGCAAGCTGCATGGCGCTCGTGGCCAGGGAACGTAATGGTGATGTCTCAGTCATGGAGGTGATTGACACCCACTAAGTTCCTGGCAAGTAAGGGGATGTGCAGACTAGTGAGGGAGACGGAAGGGACAGCTAGATAGGGGAGTGTGTTGGTTGTGCGTGCAATAGGTGTAGCTGAGGAGTCAGCTAGTGCGACGCGGACAGGTGCAGGAAGCTAGGTGAGAGCAATATTGCCTCTAAAGAAGCAATGGGACGTGCTAGAGTCTAGGATAAAGGCGAGGGCCGACACAGCGGGGCCCAGTGAAGTATATCTAACCGAGCCTATGCCTGACGCAACAGGGGAGTCTATGCCTGATGCATTAGGGGAACCTAGACTACACACAGCTTTGGCTCCTACAGACCTGGCCCGCCTACGTGCAGGTCACCGCGCCTCCAGTACCACCAACGCTCTGGCCCACAGAAGAGCCACTCGACCCCCAGGGTATTGACCGCCCTGGGGCCCAACCGCCACGGCCTCCACCATGACCACCACTCCCATGGCCCGCCGGCCCCCACAGCAGCTGCGGCTGCCGGTGCTGCTGCTGCTGCTGGCGGTGAGCTAGCTGGTGCTGCTGGCGGCCTGCGGATAGGTGTTGCTAGCGGCGAGCTGGCTGGCGCTGATGGCGGCGAGCTGGCAGGTGCTGCTGGTGGCTAGTTGTCCTAACCTAGGAATGGCGGAAGGGTGGCACTAGGAAGATATCCTAACCTAGCTCTATACCATGTGAAACTAGCGAGAGAAATCTTGACTAGAAAGTGGGACAGGAGATACAAGTAGAGTGTTGTCCTTTCTACGAGCTGATCTAGCTAGGGTATAAATATAACAAACATGTCTACCCTAACTAGATATATATATATATATATATATATAAAGTAATTTATGTTTGTTGGCAATTGGTGCTTAGTCGTTGGTTTTAGTAATTGTTTATCCTTCTATGCATCCTCTTCGTGGTTCATATTCATAATCTTTTATATTTGGTTCTTTCAATACTCTTGTTTTGCAGCTTTTCAAATCATGGCATCCCCCCATTAATCCACTGTGCATGCTCATTTGTTCTGGCCCTCTTGGTACTGCCCATTGTTCCGTCATATTTACGGCACGATGTCCTAGGACTTCCCATTCCCCTTCTCAACTTCCCTTTCCCCTTCTTCTGCAGACATTTTTTGCAAGATTTTTAGGACAGCTGCAACTCGGGAGGGACGGTGTTCTATTATGGGATTTGTGAGACTACAGTATATATTGTTCTGTTTTTCTCTTGCATTTCGTGATTGGTTTGCTCTTTCTTGCTGGTGTTCTCCACTCATCACCTACATTCTCTCCATTACATAAGCAATGCATGCCTGCTTTTTTTCAAAAAGTGAATCATTACTGATCATTTCACAAATGGTTCATTGGTGCAGCTGAAGTATATTTGATAAGTTGATTTCTCTTTGTGGATTGTATTGCTCCATGTCAAAGTTGAACGTGTGAAAATCCTCAGCCATCAGATCTAAGACCATCAAAGGGCTCGCCTGGTGTCCTGGAAGGATCGGGCGTCTTGATAAGGACTTGATTAGACTCGTTGAAAACAAACGGGATGTGATCGAGTGTTGACATAAATTTTGACAGCAAGACAAGTTTACGTTCTCCAAATTAGGCAAGCAATGATTCACCATCGGTTGCATCATTTTACATGTGATCTTATATTTTGTTTCGTCTTAAATTTTGTGTGAAAAAAAAAATCCCCTAAAATTGATCGCAATAGGTTGCTCCACAGTTAACTAAAAAAAAAAAATTATATATATCAACGAAATCGTCTTAGAGTTGCGAAGCTGTTAAATGAAGCACACACTTTTATTGTAGATTATCTCTGGTTTCTTTCGTCAAGCGTACATTATATAAATTTATATTAGCAGTAGAAAACCAGTCTAATTTCCCATATTATTAAAAATATGCTAAAACTGAACATTCATATAGGGAAATCATTGAATTTTGTTTATCATATTTTCATGCGAAGAACATTATATTTTGCATTGAAGTATAAATTTTATTGTCAGTTGCAACATAGTCAGGAAAAGTCTTGAACTATAAGGAAATGGTATTTCCTTATTATGGGTTTTTCTTAGTAAGGCGTACACTGGTACAGCATAACGGGGTTGCCACGCAGCTCTGCCACGAAATTCAAATCGCGGCACCCAAATGTGGTCTCCTGACAAGCCGCATGCATGTTGCTCGCCTTGCTGTTTCATGCCTAGATCTGGGCGCTCCACACCAGTTTACAAACCACACGTCTCAGCTCTGCCGAGCCTCGGCCATGTACTCTAGCTATATCCATACTCCCTGTTGTCTTGATGTTGCCTCATTGTACTGTTTTTGTGAGAGTACGACACCGTTACACCACTTGGCCTTTTTCATATTTCATCTTCATTTCATTCCTCTTTTTATCTCATCTCCTTTTGCCTCATATTCCCCATTTTCCATTATCCTTTGGTTTCTTCCCTTATTATAATTATATCACCGACCAAGCATGGAATGTTCTAGACACGCTATCTAGCGTAATCCTCTCGTAATCTCTTCAAGCCAATAGCCTCGCGTGGCTATACGCAGGGTGATTCTATTTTCTAGAAGGGTCTATTCCTTTAGATAGGATAAACCTGGTTACCTGATGTATTCTGGAAGTATAAAAGCGCCTTGTACTGATCGATAGTGCAACCTTTCCTCGAGACATTCGATCCTGTGACACTTGGTAATCAGAGCTTTTCTCACTCGGCCGCGCTCAGCTAAGCAGCAGCAGCGGGGATCCTGCCTCGAAAAACCGCCGGGGGCGACCAATTCGACGCCGATTCTGGTAAGCACCAGCTCCGCGATTCTCGAATTACCCCCTCCGTGCGTGTTTTGAACAGGATGGCAACCTTCGACAACGCCGAGGTTACCCAGCAGCTCTTCGCGCGCATCGCAGCCCTTCAGGAGGAAATGCGAGCGGATCGCAAAGCGTGGCGAAACCAGTTCGAGCGAGTAACTCGACTCGCCGGAGCGCAGCACGAGACGACAACGGCGACGACGCAGCAGTCGCAGCAGTTTCTCGAGGCTCCGAAACCGCGCCCACCTGAGCCGTTCGATCCGAGCGATCGAAACTCCGACGCCCGCAGATGGATCGCCGGAATGGAGATCTACTTCGCAGCCGTCGGATGGAGCTCGCCAGTCTGGGACGGTCAACGCGTACGACTCGCGGCGACACTAATGCGAGGGCCGGCACTCGAGTGGATTGGCGGCAACAGTACTTTCATCCACGGTGAAGCCACGTGGCAGCAGTTCCGCGCCGACCTGCTGAAACGCTTCGAACCGATAAATTCAAGTTTTCTTGCCCGCGAAAAAATTCATCGTCATCGACAGTTCGGGAGTGTATCACAGTACACGCAGCAGATGGAAGAATTTTATAACCGCATTCCCGACCTGACCGAAGGGGAAAAAGTGCAATCGTACCTCGCAGGGCTGAAGACCGAAGTCAAACGACAGGTGGCAGCGTCAAACTACGCGAGCTACAGTGACGTCGTTTCGGCCGCGGAGCGCTTCGACATGGTCAACGCCGGAACACGACGGACGCACGTCGGCAGTACGCGACAGGGCGACCGCTCGGCTCACCCCACGTTCGCCGACCCGATGGAAGTCGACAGATTCGAGGGGCGGCCACGTCCGAAAAACACCAACTACACGTGTGATTTTTGCGGGGTGCCGGGCCACCGAATCTTCGACTGCAACAAAATGAAGGCCGCACGCGCAGAGTATCGGGCACGCAACAGTGGCGGAAATCTTCCGGCCAATCAGAAGACAAAAAACGGGAGTCGCCAGTGATTGCGGATCTAGCTGGCGAAAATAAAAAGATCCGGAAACGGCCGCGGGATTCCGAGAAAATCAACTTCGACGAAGCTGATTCGACGCGAGAAGGAGGAAATGATGGGGGAAAATCTCCACCCCACGACCAGTCTTCGCCAGGGAAATTCGCCGAGGAAAAATCAGACTCCGCGAAAAAAGACTCTGCCGAGACAGGGAAACTCCTTGAAGACCCAAGAAATTATAAGAATTCGTTAAAGTTATCTTATAAAGATGCTTTAATGAAAACTTATGATGTTCGAGGGGCTAGAGCCTTGGAGAAATTTCGGGAGGGACTCCAAAAGAAGCAGACAGCTTTGGAGATTATACCGGTACCGGACAACTTGGGGACCAAATTATGGAGTGTGGAAAGAAGCCGACCTTTCCACGGAGTCAACGTCCTCTCCCGACACCAGCCCACAACGACTACCCGCTCCCCAGGGAAGACGTCGGTGGAGCTGAAGCAGCTCAAGAGGAAGCTGGGGGTCTACAAGAAGCTGCAAAAACCCCGAACTCCTTCTACGGATGCATCCAGTTCTTCGGCATCAATGACGCGCACAGTCGTCAAGGAAACTCCGGGCCCTGGAGAAGAGCCGTTCTCCAAGCAGCCTCGGCCAGCTGCCAGCTCAGGAGTAGACAGCAACACAAAGGTGTGTACGGAATATTGGGATGTACCCTATGACCCAATCAATGAAACTATCTTTGGGTACTCCGAGCAACGACTGCCTCTCGTGCTCGAGGTCATCTGCAAAGGACGACGCCTCCAAGCACTCGTGGACAGCGGAGCGTCACACACCGTCTGCGACAAGGCAATGATCGACCGACTCCGGGAAGAGTACAAGCCTTCAGGATTCTCTGCAACGATGGTGGATGGCAGCAAGTTACCAGTACACGGCGAAGCAGTGCTACATCTACAAATTGGACCACTGCGCTGGAGACCTGCACTCCCCATCACCAACATCAAAGGGCTTGACTTGATCTTCGGGCGAGACTTCCTGAAAAGATTCAACCCCGAAATCAACTGGGTGAACCGCACCGCAAGCATCTACAACAATGGACGGAGAGTACAGCTACCCAACTGGGACGACACTGGAGATATCCCAGTGGAGACACTCGCACGATTCGAGAAGGACGTGAAGCGGACCGACACCGGGTTCCTGGCGATAGCAACAGAGGTGGAGAATGACGGAGAGAAAGCCTCGGAAACTCCAGAAAAAATCAAGGAATTACTGAAGGAGTTCCAAGACATTCTTCCTGACGATCTTCCGGACGAGCTACCGCCATACCGAACGCATCAACACGAGATCGTGGAGGAACCGGGTTCGAAGCCGACCTTCCGAGCACCATATCGGCTCAGCCCTACGGAGCTGACTGACATGAAAAAACAGATCGAGTATCTTCTAGCCAAAGGACTCATCCGCCCATCTACTTCACCGTACGGTGCCCCAGTACTCTTCACACCGAAACCGGACGGAAGCCTGCGCATGTGCATCGACTACCGAGCTCTTAACAAGCAGACCATCAAGAATAAATATCCGATACCGCGAATCGATGACCTGCTTGACCAGCTTCGGGGAGCTACGGTATTTTCCAAACTGGATCTGCGGTCCGGATACTGGCAGATACGGATGGCGGACAACTCTATCCACAAAACTGCTTTCCGAACTCGGTACGGATCGTACGAGTATTTGGTCATGCCGTTCGGACTCACCAACGCACCGGCAACATTCCAAGCCGAAATGAACCACATTCTACGACCACTTTTGGACGAGTGCGTGGTGGTGTACCTGGACGACATACTCATCTACTCACGCGACATGAAGCAGCACGTCGAACACCTGCGACGCGTCTTCGAAATTCTTCGACGAGAACGATTCTACGTCAAACTGTCCAAGAGCGAATTCGCCCTGGAGAAAGTCCAATTTCTAGGCCACATGGTGAGCGCTCAAGGAGTTCACGTCGACCCCAAGAAAATCGAAGCCGTACGTACGTGGAAGACACCCGAGAACGTGAAGGAGTTGCAGCAGTTCCTAGGCTTCGCTAATTACTACAACAGGTTCGTGCCACAGTATGCGAAACTCGCGGCACCACTCACGAATCTGTTGAAGAAGAACACGCCCTACAAATGGGGGACGAAGCACCAGGAAGCCGTGGAGCAGCTGAAACAAGCACTAACGTCCGCACCGGTGCTCATCTTGCCAGATCCCGAACGTGACTATGTCATTGAAGCAGACGCCAGTGATCAGGCCGTGGGGGCAGTCTTGATGCAAGACCAAGGGAATGGACTGCAACCCATTGCCTACCTCAGCAAGAAACTGCACGGGGCAGAACTCAACTACCCGATACACGACAAAGAGGCCCTTGCCATTGTCATCGCCTTCAAAGCGTGGAGATGTTATCTCGAAGGACGCAGAACAACCGTCTACACCGACCACTGCAGCCTGAAATATTTGAAGACACAACCCAACCTTTCCAGGCGGCAGGTCCGGTGGATCGACTTCCTCGAGACACACTTCCACTACGACATCGTGTACAAGCCCGGCCACAAGAACAAAGCAGACGCTCTCAGCCGGCCTGCACACGTTGCCGCGATTCAGATTGAAGGGATGAATCCACTACTCAAGGGACTCTTCACCCACGGGTACGCCATCGACCCCGAAATTCGATTGGCAGAAAGGCGACATCTGCTACAGTGGGACAATGACATCGCATACCGGAAGGGATCCACAAAAATCTGGGTACCCAATTACCCTCCTTTGCTCCAGTTACTACTCGAAGAATATCACGACGTCCTCTACGCCGGACACTTCGGTAGCAACAAGACGCTCACCGGTATCGCCAAACACTACTACTGGCCCCATATGGCAGACGACGTCCAGAAATTCGTCACCTCATGTGATACATGTCAGCGGATGAAGAGCAGCAAGCAGAAAAAGGCGGGACTACTGCAGCCTCTTCCTGTCCCAGCACAACCATGGCAAGTGGTTAGCCTGGACTTCATCACCGGGTTACCACCTACCTCCAGCGGTCATGACGCCATCCTTGTCGTCATTGACAAGTTCTCCAAAATGGGACACTTCATCCCGACACACACGACGGCACGCACCGAAGAAACAGCACAACTCTTCGTTCGTCACATCATCTCACAGCATGGCATCCCAACTACACTCATCTCCGACCGAGACCCCAAGTTCACTAGCAAGTTCTGGAAGGAACTTATGTCTCTGCTCGGCACCAAACTCGCCATGTCATCCGCATACCATCCGCAGACAGACGGACAGACCGAGCGCCTCAACCAAATTGTTGAGCAACTCCTCCGAGCAGCGTGCAAGGACGACATCTCCAAATGGGACTTGCACCTACCCGTCCTGGAGTTTGCCTACAACAACGCTACACACGCCGCTACGGGACAGACGCCGTTCTTCCTCTGCTACGGACGCCACCCACTTACACCACAAAAACCGACAGCATCAGCAACAGTACAACCTGCACACGACTTCATCACAACCATGCATCAGCTTTGGGATCGGACCCACAAGCGCCTCCTCGATATTCAACAGCAACAGAAGCGCCAAGCCGATCGCCATCGCAACGATCACACCATCACGGTGGGAGACCAGGTGCTTCTTGACACCCGCAACCTGGACATCAGCCACCTCCCATCTAAACTTCGACCTCGCTTCTGCGGACCTTTTCTCGTTGAAGCACAGGTCACTCCTGTTACCTTCCGCTTACGCCTGCCAGCTACCTAGAAGATTCATAACGCCTTCCATGTCCAACTTCTGAAGCCCTATCGAGATCCTAACGCGATCTTCGTGGGACGTCAGCCGCCGCCGCCGCCGCCCGTCCTCGCCCAGAACGAACCCGAGTACGAGGTCGAGTCCGTGCTTGCACATCGTCGTCGTCGGAATGGCACCGTGGAGCTTCTCCTCCGTTGGAAGGGTTATGATCCTTCTGAGGACAGCTGGGTCTCTGAGACCGACATGGGTAACGCCCGTCGTCCTCTGCATGACTACCTTGTCAAGCAGGGTGTTACTTCTACCACCCAGCTTTGAGGGGGGGAAGTGTGAGAGTACGACACCGTTACACCACTTGGCCTTTTTCATATTTCATCTTCATTTCATTCCTCTTTTTATCTCATCTCCTTTTGCCTCATATTCCCCATTTTCCATTATCCTTTGGTTTCTTCCCTTATTATAATTATATCACCGACCAAGCATGGAATGTTCTAGACACGCTATCTAGCGTAATCCTCTCGTAATCTCTTCAAGCCAATAGCCTCGCGTGGCTATACGCAGGGTGATTCTATTTTCTAGAAGGGTCTATTCCTTTAGATAGGATAAACCTGGTTACCTGATGTATTCTGGAAGTATAAAAGCGCCTTGTACTGATCGATAGTGCAACCTTTCCTCGAGACATTCGATCCTGTGACAGTTTTCCTCGCTACTCAATTATTCGACACACACTCTTTGCGCTTCATTTCAGCTGGCCATCAGAGCCAACGATCTTCAGCCTTGCGCTCTAGTTCCGTTGGAATACCGACACTTAGGGAGGGTGACGCCCTGTGCATACTGCATATCCGTTGTTTCGGTAATATTAATCGATAATTACTTACAGCCACGACTGCATTCGCAGTGACAGTGTGCTGAAAGGTGGACCCGAAAACTTTCCACGAAATGATGGATCCGTCGTCGTCTAATGCCACGATTCCTGAAGAAAGGGCGGCAGCACTCGAAGACGTCCGTCTCGCTCACGAGTTGTACATGCGGGAGTTGGCGAGCTGAAACGGCCCAAGCTGAATCTGAGATATCTGCACTTCGGAGACGACTGCCTCAGGCACGACACGACATGATCCCGCCAATGACAAACCAAGGACAATAGGAGCAAGTAACTCAGCAGCATTCCGAAAAACCTAGCGACAATCAGCGACCCTACGCGGCTTTTCCCGAGGGTTCGACGAACAATCCGCCATGAGTCATTGGACGAGCGGAAGTTTGGCGAAGGGGCAAACATCAACCTGCCGCCCCCAATTACCTCTTCCTCCAGCCTGTAAACTGCGAATGTCAACATGGCGCCAGGAATTCTCAAGACGTAGAGGCCGCCCACATTCAACCCAAGCCAGCGTGGGAGTTAGTCCGTCAGCGGATGGATTTCCATTTGAATGTGTTATACGACAGCAACCTCGTCGCTGGTGATGCGCAGAAAATCTGATACGCCGTTTCGCTCCTACGTGAATCAGCGATGGATTGGTGACCATAGATAATATAGTCGCAGAAGCCGGATATGACGTCGCGCATGATCAGGTGTTTTCGCACAACCAATCACTAGGCAGGAAGTTATTGCGAGGTAGACAAGTACAGCATGTGGCAATCGTGGTGTGCGAGAATTCGTTGCCCCTTCGAACACTTCAATGCAAGGAGTCGATCGTGCGACCGCCTTCACACGTGGCGCCAACTCGGATCGGTCCATGACTGCACCAGTAGCTTCAAGAAAATGTGCGACCAAGTCGACTACATTCACCCTGACGAGATATTTGACACAAACATTGGGGGACTTCGTCTGGATCTGCGTCGTGAAATACAAGTACGAGAAATTATGGATTTATGGAGGCGCAGAGGGTTGCGAAGCGATTGGATTCGTTCTTCAAGCCAAGGGCGGGTTCCTATGACGCACTCTGGGACCAATCAAGCGTGCCACTCTACATGTTGTTACAACTTCGAACTCAGCAGTTACAACCTTCAAGGGTCGTTGTTTCGGGTGTAACAGGCGGGGACACCACAAGTCAGAATGCCTAGAGGAGCGGAAGAAGTGAAATCAGGGGCAGGGGAGTTCCAATGATCAGGGAAATGCTTAGTATCAGTAATTAACAGGCCTACTACTGATGGAACCTGCTCGCTTGTGACCGATGACCCTCATCGAGTGCTGGTACCGATCCATGCAATCGTCCAAACTCGGCTGAATAAGGAGGCTTTTGCGGCGGATTACCCCATTTATTTAAAGGGTAGGGTTCAAGGGGAAAAAAAAATATTTGTGGACGGGGGAGCCAGCCACAGTCTGATCAACCTCGCCATGGCCAAAAAAATGAAGTTACCCTTAGATAGGTGTCTACCAAAAATCAGCGTCCGACTAGTCGACTGGACCCCTCTAGTAATAAAGGACCGGGCGGAAAAGTTTAGGGTACACTGTAGATTTGACTTCAAACTTTTGATGGGGATGCTGGCAACTACACATGGCGGCTTCGACATGCTGCTAGGACAGGAATGGGTGCAACTTTCAATTCGTAAATCGATTGGACGACTGGTAGCTGTTCCGTGAAGATAAATGGCTATAGTCTAGTCTTACCAGAATGGATGAAGGGGATCACAGGGGGAGTGACGCAAGTGAACTCTGTGGTGATAAAAGAGATATCGCACGGGGAACGGAAGTCTTCGCTGTAGTCGTTCACTAGATTGGCATGGCATCACAGCCGTCCGATTTAGAGAAGTTGACAGCAGCAGTGTCGGCCGACCTCGCGCAACTGTTTCGCAGATTCCTGCAGATATTTCCAGACGACCTGCCCAAGGGATTACCACCAAAACGGTCCTTCGACAATCAAATAGAATTAGAACCGTGGACAAAACCCACAGTTCAGCAACAATTCCGACTAGCGCAGCCGGAGTTCCCACAACAGAATGGGGTCGCTGAGTGACGCATCGGCCTGGTCATGGAGGTAGCCCGCACCTCCATGGTCCATGCCGGTGCACTCCATTTTCCGTGGCCGTTCGTAGTGCTCTAGGCTGCTCACCAGCTTAATTTTGTGGTCCCGCTCCCAGCAGCCATAGGTTTCGCCGACCCTTCTCTGGACCGGATCTCCTTGTGACGCGTCGGCGTTCCACGTCTCGGGCAGCCTTGCTCACGTGCGCGACTCTTGCGTGGACAAGCTCTCAGCCCGCACCCTTCCTTGTGTCATCCTGGGGTTTCTGCTTGCTGCTACTGTCCCTGACTTTGCCGCTAGCCACCGCCTTGACTACGCTGCCGCTCTGGTCTCTGGTCCTTCCACTCCTCCGTCCGTTGAGGGTGCACCTGCTCTTGGTAATGACGTGCTAGAGGACAAGCAGTACGAGTTGGCCTACCTTGCTGCCGCTGTACCCAATCGCTGCTCCATGCTTGTACCCCTAGAGGGAAACCCAGACACCCTTGACATCCCTATCCCTTGCTCTTATGATGAGGCGGTGTCAGAACCGTAGGCAGCCCAGTGGATACATGTCATGGAGGCTGAGATAGCATCCTACAGATCCACATGCACTTACTGTACGTCGACGAAATTCCCCCGGCTGGGGGCGAACGTAGTCGATGGCATGTGGATCTACAGGGTGAAGCATGCACCTGGATCTACATGGTTAGAGGCTTTAGTCAAGGGGGGGGGTGTGGACTACTTCCAGACCTTCTCCCATACCCCGAAGAGGACTACTCTTCGGGCACTCTTCCACCTAACCGCGCAGCATGACTACAAGCTTCACTCATTCGACTTCTCCAAAGCTTACCTGCAGGGTAGTCTGCATGAGCAGATCTACCTCTAGTGCTCTCTAGCCTTCTCTGGGTCCTTCCCATGAGGGACCCAGTGGAGACTACGCCACCCTGTCTACGGCCTTTGTTAGGCACCTTGTAAATGGCACCACACTCTTCGCACCACTCTTGCTGAGCTGACGTTCTTTCCGTCCTCTGCTGACCCCTCTCTCTTTGTTCACGCGGGTCAGACCCCGCTCTACATCCTAGTGTGCATAGACGGTCTTGTCTTTGCTACTCCTTGCAAAGTCTCACTGGCCTCATTGAAGGCCTGTTTGCTTCAGAGGCACACATGTACAGACTTTGGGGAGTTGAGACGTTATCGGGGCTTGGAGACCTCTCGTGAACGTGCCGCTCGCACGATCACACTCTCCCAGTCCAAAATGGTGCAGCAGATCCTCCAAAGGTTCAGTCTCCAATTCTCCTCAGCACAGCCCACCCCCTTGCCTGTGGATCGCAAGCTCTATGCTCCTGTTCCGGCTGAGCCCTCAAGGCTAATGGTCCACACACAGAGCTGGTGGGGTGCCTCATACAGTATACCTGATGATGTGCACTCGACCAGATCTAGCATACCCTCTCAGTCTCCTGGCTTGCTTTGTTGCAACAGGCACGCACCGACCAGTCCACTGGTCGGCTGCCAAAAGGGTAATGCGGTATCTGGCGAGTACATCGGGACTAGGTCTTGTGCTAGGAGGACGGGAGCCAGTGGTGCTCACTGGACACACAGACACGTCGTGGGGTGACGACTTGGAGACACTCAGGTCGTCTCAGGGCTACTGTTTTTGTCATAGTGCTGGTGCAGTCTTGTGGAGGTCCCCTTGGTCGTCCTCTGTAGCTCAGTCTAGTTGTGAGGCAGAGATCTACGCTGGGGCCATGGCCGCTCAGGAGCTTCGCTGGCTGACGTACTTGCTCACAAACTTACAGTAGGTGAACAGCCTAGGTTTTCCCCGGTCCTGTTTGCTGACAACAGGGCCATGATCCTCCTGTGTCAGAAGGCTCGACTTGAGAGCAGGATGAAGGACATCCAGCTGCGGTACTTCCTGCTGTGTGAGTTGCAGCAGTGCGGTCAAACTCGTGTGGTAGAGGTGGCCTCGGAGGCCAACACCGCTGATATCTTCACCAAGGCACTTGCGCCTCATCACCATCAGCGGTTCTGTACTTAGCTTGGTCTAGTCACTATAGCAGCACTGCTCCTTGTATCTTGGGACATAATATACAGTGACGGAAACAATTGTTAGGAAGTTTCGCATTAATTAGGGTTTTTGGGCTTTCTGACCACTATACATAAAGTCTTAATATTTAATGGTGGTACACTTTGGGAGGGGCACATAATGGATGTGTTCAGAGCACTAAAATCCATAATAGTACACTGGATCTAACTTAGTGCCAAAAGATATACAAAGAGTACATCCGGACAATTGTTTCCCAGGACAAAGAGCAAACTTCCGAGCAGCGTTTCTAGTACCTAGTCCACCAACACTTGGCCTTGATCACCACCCGCACCCTCCTAGGCATGTTATCTACGAGGCTAGTGCAAATCTTTGCAACGATCTTCTCGCACTCTTTCTGGACCCACGCTTTTGCATAAGGGGGTGAGCACTAGGAAAATTGCGAAGGATTTGAGCGTGTGCACGATTTCTGATTGAATGTTATCTCTGAAACTAGCCACGCTGAGGTGTGGCCAAAGATGCCATAAGTCTATTGGTCCCGTCTTATGATGGATCGTCTTCGTTGTAGGGTAAAATTACGAGAAGAGTGGCGAAAACTAACGTATCTGCAGCGAAACTTAGGGTAACATAGCACGGTCCACTGTGCACCCTTTCACCCAATTTACAAAACCACTCGTCCCTTAGCTCTGCTATGATCTTGCCTCTTTGTATTACATCTTCGCTACTCAAATATTTGGCACTCGCTATTTACGCTTCATTACAACTACCGTAATCCCTCGGATACAGTACCCGCTGGAATTCAGTACCCTCTGGAATTCAGCACACTCGGATTGAATGAGCGGGAATGGGTATTAAATTAAACCAGATATAGATAACACCCTTTTTGGGTGTGGAAACATTTGAACACCCCCCTACCACCCAGAACCTTCATTTGAAAACGAACTAGTGGGCAACGCAATGCAAACAGTGCCGCTGATGATCTTTAGGCGAAGGCGCCTTAGTAAAGATATCAGCTGTGTTGGCACTGGAGGCCAAGTGTACTACGCGGGAAAGCGGCGCTGCTGTAGCTCGCGCAAGAGGAAGTACCGCAGCTGGATGTGCTTCGCTCTACCCTAAAGTCGAGGATCATGGCCCTGTTGTCAACTTACAGGAACCGGGCACAGCTGGGCCGCAAACCAAAGTCTATGAGCAAGAAGGTCAGCCAGCGGAGCTCCTGTGCCGCCATGGCACCAGCATAGATCTCAGCCTCACGGCTAGATTGGGCAATAGACGAAGAGTGAGTGGACCTCCACGAGATGGCACGTGAACCAAGGCTAAAGCAGTAGCCCTGGGAGGACATGATTGTCTTAGCGTTGTCTGCCTACGAAGCATCTGTGTGCCCAGTAAGGACCACTGGCCTGCGTCCTCTTAGCACGAATCCCATGCTCGATGTACTTGCTAGATAACGCAAAACCCTCTTAGCTATCGACCAGTGATGTGGTTAATGTCTCCATGTGGCCACAAAGCATGCCAAGATGCGGAGAGGGTATGCGAGATCTAGACGAGTGCAAGTCATCAGGTACATGAGGCAACCTACCTGCTCTGCGTAAGGACCACTAGACTCTACAGACTCCTCAGGAACTGGAGCTAAAAGCATGTGGTCTACTAGCAGAGGCCTGGGCTGTACAGAGGAGAACTGAAGACCGAACCTCTGAAGGACCCGGTGCACCAAGTGTGACTGTGAGAGAGTGATGGTGCGCGCTGCTCTGTCCCTGGAGATCTCCAGGCCAAGGTAGCAGTGCAGCTCTCCTAGGTCAGTGCAGGTCTGTCACCTCAGTAGCTCAGCCTTCACGGAGGCCAGTGCGTCTCTATCAGCAGTAGCAAAGACTAGGTCATCTACGTAGACAAAGATGTACAACGGGGTCTGGCCAGCACGAACAAAGAGCAAGGGGTCTGCAGACGACGGAAAGAACTGCAGGTCAGCTAGCGTAGCACGCAGTGAGTTGAGCTACTCACAGGCCGTAGACCGGACGCCAGAGGAGCCACTAGATCCGGGGGGGGGGGAGGTACTGGTAAAGCGCTGTGGACGGCGCAGGTGGACTTTCTTGTGTAGGCTGCCCTAAAGGAACCCTGTGGAGAAGTCGAGGGAGTGTAGCTCGTAGTCACACTGTGCTGCTACGTGTAGTAGCACCCAAAGAGTAGTCATCTTCGGGGTCGAGGCGAAGGTCTGAAAGAAGTCCACACCCTCTTGCTGACTGGAGCCTCTAGCCATGTAGCACGCCTTGAACACAGGCAGCTCTCCAGGAGGGCGCTTCACCTTGAAGAGCCACCGGCCATCGACTACGTTCACCCCAGGTGGGGGAACTGCATCGACGTAGGTGCCGGTAGCCCTCCAAGATGCCATCTCCTGCTCCATGGCAGCTATCCATTGTGAGACCCAGGGTCTCGAGGTTGCCTCAGCGTAAGTGCGAGGGGTCGAGATGTCAAGGGCGTCTGGGTCACCCTCAGGGACTAGCAGCACGGAGCTGAGATGGGGAGCAGCCTCAGACAGGAAAGCGAGCTCGTACTGCCTGTCCTCTAGGACGTCACTGCCAAGGGCAGGAGCACCCGTGACGGACGGAGGGCAGGCAGGGCTAGAGACCAGAGCGGTGGGGTAGAGGCGAAGTCAGCGACAGCAGCGACAAGAGCGTCAAGACTCGAGACAAGAGTAGACGGGTCGGTAATGAGGGAGGCAAGGACCCGAGGAACAAGAGGACGAGCGGCAAGAAGATAGTCAGACAGAGCAACAACAAGCGATGACGGAGGAGGCGAGGGGAGGAGGGGAGGATGAGACGTGTGAGAACGAAGCAACATGGGATGAGAGCACTAGACAGGAGAGACAGGACGAGCGCAAGAGGGACGGCAAGAATAGAAGTGGGATGGAGGTGTCGGGTCAGGAGACATAGGAGGAGACACAGGAGGGGAACGAGGGGGGAAACGAGCCGGGGGCGGGTCCGACGGAGGAAATACAGGGCCGTAGACAGGAAGGGGAGGAGGCGGTGAGGGAGGCACAGGCGGGCGGTCAAGGGAGGGAAGGCCGAGCAGGCAAAGGGCAGATACCGGTGACGACTGCTGCTGCTGCTGCTCCACGCTGACACCAGGACCGCCGGGTGCACCACAGCTGCCTCCGGAACGCTCCACTCCAGCACCCCCAGAACGAGAACCGACACCACCCCCGAGACCTCCGAGACAAGCTATGAGAGGAACCCCAGGAATAGCACCACCAGAACCAGCACCCCTAGAACGAGAACCCTCTGCAGCACCGGTGCCACCCCCAGGACCGCCAGGACAAGCCACGAGAGGCTTCCAACGAATGAGAAACTCCACGGTACCATTCCGACGATGGCGGTGTGCAAGCACGGACTCGACCTCGTACTCGGGTTTTTTCTGGACGAGGATGGGCGGCGGTGGCAGCGGTTGGCGTCCGACGAAGATCATGTTCGGATCTCGATAGGGCTTCAGAAGTTGGACATGGAAGGCATTGTGAATCTTCCAAGTAACTGGCAGGCGTAAGCGGAAGGTAACAGGAGTGACCTGTGCTTCAACGAGGAAAGGCCCGCAGAAGCGAGGTCGAAGTTTAGATGGGAGATGGCTGATGTCAAGGTTGCGGGTGTCAAGGAGCACCTGGTCTCCCACCGTGATGGTGTGGTCGTTGCGATGGTGATCGGCCTGGCGTTTCTGTTGCTGCTGAATGTCAAGGAGGCGCTTGTGGGTCCGATCCCAAAGCTGATGCATGGTTGTGATGAAGTCATGTGCCGGTTGGACTGTTGTTGATGTTGTCGGTTTCTGTGGTGTGAGTGGGTGGCGTCCGTAGCAGAGGAAGAACGGCGTCTGTCCAGTAGCGGCATGTGTAGCGTTGTTGTTAGCAAACTCTAGAACGGGCAGGTGCAGATCCCATTTGGAGATCTCATCCTTGCAGGCTGCTCGGAGGAGTTGCTCAACAATTTGGTTGAGGAGCTCGGTCTGTCCGTCTGTCTGCGGATGGTAAGCGGATGACATGGCGAGTTTGGTCCCGAGTAGAGACATAAGTTCCTTCCAGAACTTGCTGGTGAACTTGGGGTCTCGGTCGGAGATAAGTGTGGTTGGAATGCCATGCTGTGAGATGATGTATCGAACAAAGAGTTGTGCTGTCGTGTGTGTCGGGATGAAGTGTCCCATTTTGGAGAACTTGTCGATGACGACAAGGATTGCGTCATGACCGCTGGTGGTAGGCGGTAACACAGTGATGAAATCCAGGCTAACCACTTGCCATGGTTGTTCTGGGACAGGAAGAGGCTGCAGTAGTCCTGCCTTCTTTTGCTTGCTGCTCTTCATCCGCTGACATGTATTACACGAGGTGACAAATTTCTGGACATCTTCTGTTAAGTGGGGCCAGTAGTAGTGCTTCGCAATACAGGTCAGCGTCTTGTTGCTACCGAAGTGTCCGGCGTAGAGGACGTCGTGGTATTCTTCGAGTAGTAACTGGCGCAAAGGAGGGTAATTTGGTACCCAGATTTTTGTTGATCCTTTCCGATATGCAACGTCACTGTCCCTCTGAAGTAGGTGTCGCTTTTCTGCCAAGGGGATTTCGGGGTCGAGGATGTACCCGTGTGTGAAGAGTCCCTTGAGTAGTGGATTCATCTCTTCGACCTGAATGGCGGCAACGTGTTCGGGCCGGCTAAGGGCATCTGCTTTGTTTTTGTGGCCGGGCTTGTACACGATGTCGTAGTGGAAGTGCGTCTCGAGGAAGTCGATCCACCGGACCTGACGCCTAGAAAGGTTGGGTTGTGTCTTCAAATATTTTAGGCTGCAATGGTCGGTGTAGACGGTCGTTCTTCGTCCTTCGAGATAACATCTCCACGCTTTGAAAGCGATGACGATGGCAAAGGGCCTCTTTGTCATGTATCGGGTAGTTTAGTTCTGCCCCGTGTAGTTTCCTACTCAGGTAGGCAATTGGTTGCAGTCCATTCCCTTGGTCTTGCATCAAGACTGCTCCCACTGCCTGGTTGCTGGCGTCAGCTTCGATAACGTAGTCGCGTTCGGGATCTGGCAAGATGAGTACTGGTGCGGACGTAAGTGCTTGCTCCAACTGCTCCACGGCTTCCTGGTGCTCCGGCTCCCATTTGTAGGGTGTGTTCCTCTTCAGCAGATTCGTGAGTGGTGCTGCGAGTTTCGCGTACTGTGGCACGAACCTATTGTAATAATTAGCGAAGCCTAGGAACAGCTGCAACTCCTTTACATTCTCGGGTGTCTTCCACGTACGTACGGCTTCGATTTTCTGGGGGTCGACGTGAACTCCTTGAGCGCTCACCACGTGTCCTAGGAACTGGACCTTCTCAAGGGCGAGTTCACTCTTGGACAGTTTGACGTAGAACCGTTCCCGTCGAAGAATTTCGAAGACGCGTCGCAGGTGTTCGACGTGCTGTTTCATATCGCGCGAGTAGATGAGGATGTCGTCCAGGTACACCACCACGCATTCGTCCAAAAGTGGGCGTAGAATGTGGTTCATCTCGGCTTGGAACGTTGCCGGTGCGTTGGTGAGTCCGAACGGCATGACCAAATGCTCGTATGATCCGTACCGAGTTCGGAAAGCAGTTTGGTGGATGGAGCTGTCCGCCTTTCGTATCTGCCAGTATCCGTACCGCAGATCCAGTTTGGAAAATACCGTAGCTCCCCGAAGCTGATCAAGCAGGTCCTCGATTTGTGGTATCGGATATTTATTCTTGATGGTCTGCTTGATGAGAGCTCGGTAATCGATGCACATGCGCAGGCTTCCGTCCGGTTTCGGTGTGAAGAGCACTAGGGCACCGTATGGCAAAGTGGATGGTCGGATGAGTCCTTTGGCGAGGAGATACTCGATCTGTTTTTTCATGTCGGTCAGCTCCGTAGGGCTGAGCCGGTATGGTGCTCGGAAGGTCGGCTTCGAACCCGGTTCCTCCACGATCTCGTGTTGATGCGTTCGGTATGGCGGTAGCTCGTTCGGAAGATCATCAGGAAGAATGTCTTGGAACTCCTTCAGCAATGCCTTGATTTTTTCCGGAGGTTCCGAGGTCTTCTCTCCGTCGTTCTCCACCTCTGTTGCTATCGCCAGGAACCCAGTGTCGGTTCGCTCCACGTCCTTCTCGAATCGTGCGAGTGTCTCCACTGGGATATCTCCTGTATCGTCCCAGTTGGGTAGTTGTACTCTCCTTCCATTGTTGTAGATGCTTGCGGTGCGGTTCACCAAGTTGATCTTGGGGTTGAATCTTTTCAGCAAGTCTCGCCCGAAGATCAAGTCAAGCCCTTTGATGTTGGTGATGGAGAGTGCACGTCTCCAGCGCAGTGGTCCGATTTGTAGGTGTAACACTGCTTCGGCATGCACTGGTAACTTGCTGCCGTCCACCATCGCTGCAGAGAATCCTGAAGGCTTGTACTCTTCCCGAAGTCGGTCGATTACTGCCTTGTCGCAGACGGTGTGCGATGCTCCACTGTCCACGAGTGCTTGGAGGTGTCGTCCGTTGCAGATGACCTCGAGCATGAGGGGCAGGCGTTGCTCGGAGTACCCAAAGATAGTTGATTGATTGGGTCATAGGGTACATCCCAATATTCGTTGCTTCCTACTCCTGAGCTGGCAGCTGGCCGAGGCTGCTTGGAGAACGGCTCTTCTCCAGGGCCCGGAGTTTCCTTGACGACTGTGCGCGTCGTTGATGCCGAAGTTGCTGAACTGGATGCATTCGGAGGAGGAGTTTGGGGTTTCTGCAGCTTCTTGTAGACCCCCAGCTTCCTCTTAAGCTGCTTCAGCTCCACCGACATCTTCCCTGGGGAACGGGTGGTCGTTGTGGGCTGGTGTTAGGAGAGGACGTTGACTCCGTGGAAAGGTCGGCTTCTTTCCACACTCCTTAATTTTTCCCCCAAGTTGTCTGGTACCGGTATAATCTCCACAGCTTTCTGCTTCTTTTGGAGTCCCTCCCGAATTTTCTCCAAGGCTCTAGCCCCTCGAGAATTACGGGTTTTCATTAAAGCAACTTTATAAGATAACTTTAACGAATCCTTATAATTTCTTGGGTCTTCAAGGAGTTTCCCCGTCTCGGCAGAGTCCTTTTTCGCGGAGTCGAATTCCTCTGGCAAAGATTGGTCGTGGGGTGGAGATTTTCCCCCATCATTTTCTCCTGTTCGCGTCGAATCAGCTGCGTCGAAGTTGATTTTTCCGGAATCCCGCGGCCGCTTTCGGATCTTTTCTTTTTCGCCAGCTAGATCCGCAATCACTCGCGACTCCCGTTTTTTGGCTTCTGATTGGCCGAAGGATTTCCGCCACTGTTGCGTGCCCAATACTCTGCGCGTGCAGTTTTCATTTTGTTGCTGTCGAAGATTCGATGACCCGGCACCCCGCAGAAATCACACGTGTAGTTGGTGTTTTTCGGACGTGGCCGCCCTTCGAACCTGTCGACTTCCATCGGGTCGGCGAACGTGGGGTGAGCCGAGCGGTCGCCCTGTCGCATACTGCCGACGTGCGACCGTCGTGTCCCGGCGTTGACCATGTCGAAGCGCTCCACTGTCGAAACGACGTCATTGTGGTTCGCGTAGTTTGACGCTGCGACCTGTCGTTTGACTTCGATCTTCAGCCCGGCGAGGTAAGACTGTACTTTTTCCCCTTCGGTCAGATCGGGAATTCGGTTATAAAATTCTTCCATTTGCTGCGTATACTGCGCTACACTCCCGACCTGTCGATGTCGATGATTTTTTTCCCGGGCAAGGAAACCCGAATTTATCGGCTCGAAGCGTTTCAGCAGGTCGGCGTGGAACTGCTGCCACGTGGCTTTACTGTGGATAAAGGTACTGTTGCCGCCAATCCAGTCGAGTGCCGGCCCTCGCATCGGCGTCGGCGCGAGTCGTACGCGTTGACCATCCCAGACTGGCGAGCTCCATCTGACGGCTGCGAAAGAGATCTCCATCCCGGCGATCCATCTGCGTGCATCGGAGTTTCGATCGCTCAGATCGAACGGCTCAGGTGGGCGCAGTTTCGGAGCCTCAAGAAACTGCTACGACTGCTGCGTCGGCGTCGTTGTCAAGTCGTGCTGTGCTCCGGTGAGTCGAGTTACTCGCTCGAATTCGTTTCGCCACGCTTCGCGGTCCGCTCGCATCTCCTCCTGAAGAGCGGCGATGCTCGCGAAGAGCTGCTGGGTAACCTCGGCGTTGTCGAGGGTTGCCATCCTGTTCGAAACAAGCGCAGGGGGGGTAATTCATAAAACGTGGAGCTGGTGCTTACTAGAATCGGCGTCGAATTCGTCGCCCCCGGCGGTTTTTCGAGGCAGGTTTTCCCGCTGCTGCTGCTTTGTTGAGCGCGGCCGAGTAAGAAAAGCTCTGATTACCAAGTGTTACAGGATCGAATGTGTCGAGGAAAAGATTGCACTATCGATTAGTACAAGGTGCTGTTATACTTCCAGAGTACATCAGGTAACCAGGTTTATCCTATCCAAAGGGAATAGACCCTTCTAGATTATAGAATCACCCTGCGTATAGCCACGCGAAGCTATTGGCTTAAAGTGATTATGGCAGGATTACGCTAGATATAGCGCGTCAGTACATCCCAAGCCTGGTCGGTGATATAATTATAATAGCAGGATAAACCAAAGGATAATGGAAAATGGAGAATAGGAAACCAAATGAGATGGTATAAAAAGAGAAATGAAATAGGAAGGAAATCAGGAAAGGCCAAGTGGTGTAACGGGGTCGTACTCTCACATCCTACTCCATGGCAGCTATCCACTGTGAGGCCCAGGGTCTCGAGGTCGCCTCAGCGTAAGTGCGAGGGGTCGGGATGTCAAGGGCGTCTGGGTCACCCTCAGGGACTAGCAGCATGGAGCTAAGATGGGGAGCAGCCTCAGACAGGAAAGCGAGCTCGTACTGCCTGTCCTCTAGGACGTCACTGCCAAGGGCAGGAGCACCCGTGACGGACGGAGGGCAGGCAGGGCTAGAGACCAGAGCGGTGGGGTAGAGGCAAAGTTAGCGACAGCAGCGACAAGAGCGTCAAGACTCGAGACAAGAGTAGACGGGTCGGTAACGAGGGAGGCAAGGACCCGAGGAACAAGAGGACGAGCGGCAAGAAGATAGTCAGACAGAGGAGGCGGAGCGACAACGAGCGAATGAAGGCGCGTGAGAATGAAGCAACATGGGATGAGAGCACTAGACAGGAGAGACAGGATGAGCGCAAGAGGGACGGCAAGAATAGTAGTGGGACGGAGGTGTCGGGTCAGGTGACATAGGAGGAGACACAGGAGGGGAACGAGGGGGGAAACGAGCCGGGGGAGAGTCCGACGGAGGAAATACAGGGCCGTAGACAGGAAGGGGAGGAGGCGGTGAGGGAGGCACAGGCGGGCGGTCAAGGGAGGGAAGGCCGAGCAGGCAAAGGGCAGATACCGGTGGCGACTGCTGCTGCTGCTGCTCCACACCGACACTAGGACCGCCGGGTGCACCACAGCTACCTCCGAAACGCTCCACTCCAGCACCCCCAGAACGAGAACCGGCACCACCCCCGAGACCTCCGAGACAAGCCATAAGAGGAACCCCAGGACGAGCACCCTCCTCAACACCCGCACCCCCTGAGTCCACGGACGGCTAATGATGCGGCGGCGGCGGCGGCGGCGGCTGCTGTTGTGGCTGTGGCTGCAACAACGGCTGCGGCTGCTGCTGCGGCGACGACGGCTACGGCTACTGCGACGGCGGAGGAGGAGACACCGGGGGAGAAACAGGCAGCGAGAACTGCACCGCGTGGCCAGTAGAGTCAGCCGACTCCTCGACCAGGACAACCGACGGGAGGGGAGTGACGTGAGACACACCAGATGGAGCAGGACGGGGAGGGAGGGGAGCAGGGGCTACCGCGGGAGTGGCAACCAAAAACAGGGGGGGGGGAACCGAGAGACCTTGGTGGGGAAAGCAGTGATAAAAGGAGACAGACTCGTCGAAAGTGACGTCACAGGAGTGAAAGAAACGGTGAGACGGCAGGTGGTAAAAGTGCCAATCATACGAGTCAAGCGGGAAACCAAGGAAGATACACGGGATAGTGTGGGCAGTGAGCTTGTCCGTGCCTGCGGCATAAACATGAGCGAGGCAGCCCCAGACATGGAATGCGGACGCGTCACCAGCGAAGCCGGTCCAAAGAAGGCCGGTGAAACCTGCGGCCGCTCGGAGCGCGGCCACATGTTAAGCTGGTGAACGGCGTAGCGAATGGCGAACGGTCACAGAAAATAGGGTGCACTAGCATGGATCATGGAGGTACGAGCCACCTCTATTACCAAGCCGATGCGTCGCTCAACGACCCCATTCTATTGCGGGGAGTCTGGTAGGGTGTACGACTAGGTGATGCCCCCCGCACGACAAAACTGTCCAAGCCGATCGGAGGCGAACTCGCCGCCACGGTCGGAGTGGAGACACAGCACAGGGAGCCCATGGTGGAGGCGTGCAGCTATGACCCATGGGATAAGAACGTCAGGCACGTCGGCCTTCTACTCCAGGGGAAATACTGTGGTGTAGCGTGTGTAGTCGTCGACGAGCACGAGAGAGTAGCGCTCTCGACGCGGCCCAAGAACGGGGGCTGGGCCCTTGACGTCCAGTTGCAGGGTCTGGAGTGGCGTGGTGGTAGGGGGAAGCGAAGAGGAATGAGGGGCACTGCTCAGCTGGCCCTCGATGCAGGGAGTGCATGGCGGCCCAGGCGAGGGAGGGAGGGCAGGGAGTGACGCTGGGAGACCTAGGACGAGACCGTGCTGAGGCATGTGACGCAGACGCGAGAGTGCGGGGTGGCCTAGGCGGTGGTGCCATAGAAGCGACGGGTGAGTGAGTGACCAACACGAGCAAGCCGCAGCGACCTGGGTAGACGCAGGACCCGGGGAGGACGTGCCAACTAAGAGGGAAGCAGTGTCCAGCGTAAACAGGCCAGACACTGGGTCCAGAGGGAACGTCGTAAGGGGGTCACCTGAGGCAGCCTCGGTACAGACAGTGTACCGCTCGTGACCAGGGAACGTGGTGGTGACGCCAAGGTCCTGAAGACAGCAGACACTACCTAGGTTCTTGGAGAATGAAGGAATGTGCAGGCCTATAACAGAACCCGAGGGAACTGTTGGACAGGGAAGGGTAGTGTAGCTACGGGCAACGACAGGACGAGAGGAGGGGTCAGCAAGTGTGACAGCGGCAGGTGGTGCAAACGGCGTGAGTGTGGCGTGGTAGTAGAAGAATCAGGCAGACGCACCAGAGTAAAGAGTAAAGGACAGCGAAGCAGATGCTGTAGCCAGAGGAGCGAGCGTGGAGCCTAGGCTAGACAAGGCAGAAAGTCCTACGCCTGACGCACCAGGGAAGTCTGAACTACACACAGGAACTACACCTAAAATATATAACAGAGGGTAATAATATCCGGGCACAATAGAAGCATTAGCATACAGAGAATGCAGGGCAGAAAAAATCTGATCCATGTCTAACTCAAAGATAGACACACCGTGGCGCAGCACACTGGGCCAGTCAAGGAGGTCTGGGGTTGGGCCGAAGTGGTGACGAAAGAGGTCGTCGAGGCGGCGAAAGCAGCAGGCGGTCGGGTGCGGGCGACAACACACAGTGCCGCGGAGGGGGCCGGTCTGGAGCTGGTACTGGCAGCCCCCAGCACCGAAGCTGCCGGCCGACGCCGAGCTGTGAGGGCCGCCACCGCGGCGACCACCGCCAGAGGCTCCTGGCCACCCCGGCGGGAGGCGGGCCCACTTCCGCTGATGCGACTACTGCTTCTGCTGCTATTATGACTGCTGCTGCTACTGCTACAACGGCTGCTGCTACGGCGGCTGCGGCTGTTGCTGCTCATGGGAAGCCCCGATCCCCTCATCAGACCCACTGTCCCTGCCACCACCACCACCACCATCACCACCCCCGACTCCACGCCCCCCCTTGGGGCCACGACGGCCCCGGCGCGGGCGTGGTTGCATGGACGCCGCAGCTGCGATCTCAGCGGCAGGGGCAGTCGTGGCCACCGTGGCTGAAAGGTCAGCATACGTGCACTGGAAGGGCACACAATCCTGAAAGATAGGGACTGCCGCAGTACCGCTCGACTGAGCGATAGTGCACTTGCGAGTCTCTATCTCGAACAGGGCGGTGACAAAGGCGGTAAGGGTGAGGTCGCCTGGGTGCTGACTAAGGAAGTGGTCGCGAGCTATGACTAAACGGCCCGGAAGGCGCATGGCAATGAAGTACAGGGTAGCGCAGAACGGCGGGGGGAAGGCAGTGAGTTGGGAGTCAGTGCTAGTGGCACGGTAGCTAGCCTCTAGTGCATGGAGGTGAGTGGCTAGGTCAGCTACAGTGGGGAAAGCGGCAAGATCAGGGAACAGCATAGGGAGGATCAGGTGGCTAGCAGAGGCGGAGGCGGGCGTGGAGTAGCGCTCAATGACTGCATCTAAGAAATCCTTGGCATTCGCGACAGCAGAGAAGCGCGGATGCTCAGACAGGGGAAGAGCATGACTAAAGGCTAGCTGGAATCCCAGACAGCGCGAGCAAGCCATCAACATGCACAGCCATGGAGTGCCCATCCTGGCGCTGACTTGTGAGGTGACGGCGTAGATCGACAAGCCAGGCGGCGAAGTCAATCGCGTGCCCCTCCACATCCAGGCGGAGTACAGAGTCCGCCATTGTGCGACCTTAGCGACGCAGCTCCACGGCGGCACGGCGGCACAGCTACAGAGCAGCACAGCGACACAGCGGCACAGCGGCGCGGCGGCAGAACTCCCCGGCAGGATGACCGAGCGGAAGGTCGAGCGGGGCTCACAGGGCCAGTGGCGCGTAGGAGGACCGGTTGGGGTTCACGGGGCCAGCAGAGCGCGACGGGCCTGCAGAGCGCGAGGAAGGCCAGCGAGACGCGATGGGCCGGCGGGGCTCGAAGGGGCCGGCGAGGCGTTAAGGGACCGGCGGGCGCACGAGGGGTCGGCTGGGCGCTAAGGGCCGGCGGGGCGCTAGGGCCAAGCGAGGC
>BQMB01000879.1:85000-154852 GCA_027943415.1 Closterium sp. NIES-67 | reverse complement strand
AGCGTCAGAATACAAGGCATGCAAAGCAGCACCTATCTGATCCATGTCTAACTCAAAGATCGGCACGCCCTGGCGGAGCTGGCTGTGCCAGTCGGGGAGGTCCAGGGCCGGGCCAAAGCGACGACGAACGCGATCGTCGAGGCGGCGGAAACAGCGGGCGGCGGCACAGAGTGCCGCGGAGAGGCCCGGTCTGAAGCTGGTACTGGCAGGTCACAGCACTGGAGCTGCCGGTAGACGCCAAGCTGCGCGGGCCACCACCTCGGCCACCACCGCCGGAGGGTGCCGGGCCAACCAGGTGGGACACGAGCCCACGGCTGCGACGGCTGCTGCTGGGATGGCGGCAGCTGCTGCTGGGGCTGCTCCGGCTGCGAAGGCAACTGCGTCTGCTCCTGCCCACCAGTGGAAGTCCCCTCAGGTGGACTTCCGTCACCACCACCACTACCACCACCACCAGTGCCACCACCACGACCTCCCTGGCGGCCACGGCCACCGCGGCGCGGACGCTGCTGCGGGTGGACCGCAGCCGAAATGTCAGTAAACGTGCACTGGAGGGGGCACAGCCGCGAAAGATAGAGGCTGCCGGCGCACCGCTCGACTGAGCGATAGTGCGCTAGCACGTCTCGATCTCGGTGAGGGTGTCGACAAAGGCGGTCAGTGTGAGGTCACCCGGGTGCTGGCTAAGGAAGCGGTCGCGGGCACTAGCTAGGCGGTCCGGCAGGCGCATGGCGATAAAAAAGAGGGTCATGCAGAATGGGGGGGGAGCGCACTGAGCTGGGAAGCTGTGCTGGAAGTGCGATAGCGAGTCTCTAGGGCACGCAAGTGAGTGGCAAAGTCTGCGACAGTAGGGAAGGCAGCAAGGTCTGGGAACAGCATCGGGAAGAGCAGGCGGCCGGCAGAAGCGGATGCAGGTGTGGAATAGCGAGCAATAACAGCGTCTAAGTAAGCTTTGGCCGTATCAACCGTAGCAAAACGCGAGCGCTCAGACACAGGGAGGGCGTGACTGATAGCAACCTGAGATACTGCATCGCGTGAGTCCCAGACCGCACAGGCAAGCGCAGCAGTAGAGAAAGCCTCACTCTCAGCGGAGGTGGGTCAGCAGGGAGGGGAGCAGGTGCAGGGGGGCGGGGGAGCAAGCCATCAGCATGGACAACCAGCGAGTGTCCATCCTGGCGCTGACCTGTAAGCTGACGGCGGAGATCGGAGAGCCAGGCGGCGAAGTCAATTGCAAGGCCCTCAGCGTCCAGGCGGAGCACGAAGTCAGCCATCGTGCAGGGTCAGCGACACAGCTCCTCAGCGACACAGCGGCACAGCTCCACTGCTCGGCAGGAGCACAGCGGCACAGGGACACGCCGGCAGCACTCTCCAGTAGGGCGGCTGTAGGGGCGCCCCAGCGCGGGCTAACAGAGGACACGGGGCCCGAGGTGGCACGGCAGGCCGAGCAGGCACGAGGAGGGGCCGGGCGGGCAGGAGGAGGGGCCGGGCGGTCGCACTGGGACCGGACGGGCGCTAGGAGGGGCCTAGCACCCGCGGGGCGGCCGGGCAGGCGCGACTGGGGGCCGGGCGGGCGCGAGAGGGGCCGGGCAGGCGCTGCTGGGGCCGGCTAGGAGCGGGCTCGACGGTCAGTGGGCCGGCCAGGAGCGGGCGCGTGGGGCCAGGGGGGGCCAACTAGGATCGGGCGCGCCGGCCAGTGGGGCCAGCTAGGGGCGGGCGCGAACGGCCAGGGGGGCAGCTAGGAGCGGGCGCAAACGGCCAGGGGGCCGGCTGGGGGCGGACGTGACGGCCAGGGGGCCGGCTAGGGGCGGACGCGACGGCCAAGGGGGCAGCTAGGGGCGGACGCAACGGCCAGGGGGCCGGCTAGGGGCGATCGCGACGGCCAGGGGGGCCAGCTAGGGGCGGACACGACGGCCAGGGGGCTGACTAGGGGCGGACGCAACGGCCAGGGGGCCAGCTAGGGGCGGACGGGACGGCCAGGGGGCCGACTAGGGGCGGACGCGACGGCCAAGGGGCCGACTAGGGGCGAACGCGACGGCCAGGGGGGCCAGCTAGGGGCGGACGCGATGGCCAGAGGGCCAGCTAGGGGCGGACGCGACGGCCAGGGGGCCGGCTAGGGGCGGACGCGACGGCCAGGTGGCCGGCTAGGGCGGGCGAGAGACTAGGGCGCGGGCGGAAGCGGGCGGGTGAACCTAACCTACTCGATACCATGTTAGAATACGTGAATAATTACTAGAAGGGAAAACCTGACACATATAGCAGTTGGGTTGTACTCACTAGGAGCACACACCGATACTAGCCTATAACTTCTACATGCATAACATGTATGAGTTGACACAAAGCGTATGTCCAAAAATGTTGTGGAAGTGCTGCTTGAGTCAACAAGACTCTCATTTTTTTCTGTAACGTTATGTTCATCCGCTCAGTTACCCAGTGAAGGTTGTGTTCGTATACTCTTCTGCGCCGTCACTCTGAAATTCTTGAAGCTTTTCCTTCGACTCTCTCGCAGCCACCGCGAGCCATGCGATGAAGATAGAGTGAGCCATATGGCGAGTTGGAATGTTGGCAGTCCAAACGTAGCGAGTAGAAGCTTCGATAAAGGAGATCATATAGAGCTCCCCCTTAGGTCCTGCTTCAGGTAGGTTAAGTATGTTACTGTAGACTTTTTGCATAAGGGTGTGGCGAGCCGATCCTGGAAAATGACTTCGAAAAGGTTCATGAGGAAGATTAGCAGTGGTGCACGTCGTGCAGACCGTCGGTCGGGAAGACGGCTTCATCTCTGTTCCATCATGAAAGAGTAAACTGTTCTTGTCAAGAACTGGTGCTCTTATATAATGACATGAGATGGATGACCTAACCGTTGATGCCATATATCCTCTGTTGCTTTGTGTCCTGTTGATCGTAGATAAAAATTGGCGTTAGTATAAAAAGAAGAAATGATGAAAGGAGGAAGCGCTAGAGATTTGTCGAGTTGTCCAGGAACGACGCGAGTAAGAGGTAACTAAGTAGTTTTAACCTCCACGTCGAGAACTTCTTCTGGTTTCAGAACTAACTCTCCTACTTCGATTTCTGTTTGTGTTGTGTCTGCTGCAGGTTGACCGATGAGAACCCCTGTTTCTACTTTACTGCTACTCTGCTGCTCAGCTGCTTCTGCTTCACTGCTACTGCTGCTTGGCCCCCAAGGTTCTTCAGATTTGTTTTTGAGTTGTGCTAGAGTATCACAGTAGTTCTGCCACGTTGATGTATCTTCTTCGGCTGTGTTTGTTGGCCAGGAATCAAGAGCTGTTATAACTGCAGTGGCTGTACAGCAGGCCCCCAAATTGCAGACTTTTTACTCTGATTCAGCCTTTTTTCAGAGTTTTTTCGGGGGTGTACTCTGATTCCAAAGACTTTTTTTTCTATGTTACTCTGATTTTTCAGAGAAGTTTTATGTACCTACTCTGATTTTTCAGACTTCTTTGACAAGTGTACTCTGATTCTTCATCCTTGTATGGGGGGGGACTCTGATTCCTGTAATACCGTCATTATAGGGGGGGTTGCGAGATTTGCGTTGGTACCTCTGTCGTCACCGTCAATCACGCCAGAATTACATTTGCGCTGGCGCGGCCCGAGCCGTCGGGCGGGCAAATTTTGTGCGATGGCACCAGCACAGAGATAGCCCAAGCAGCCGATTGGTCCTTGACCAAAACACGGTTGTTTTCGCCAATCCTGAGGCATTTTGCTGGGTGAGGCACAGCAGACGAGGCACCGCACCCATGCTGACGCGACGAGTGCCTGGTTCATTCATGCATGGACAGCATCTCGCGCGCTGCGATGGAGTTGCAGCTGGCAGACCCCCTCCTTCTCCATCAGTTCTTTACTGACGGGGAAAACGACCCCTGCTTCTCCCCCCTCCAGCAAAACTTCAGCCAAGCTTCGTGTAGCCCTCGGTTTTCTTTCAGTGCGTTTGTTTTCCCACCGCGCCCCTGCAGGCCATGGAGCAGGTCGACCTCGATGAGGACGTAGACGAGGCAGATCATGACGAACAAGACGAAGAGTACTGGTGTGCCGAGAATTTCCGCGATGGTCCGGCCGCACTAAAGTTCCTGCGGCAGTCGGATGCTTCAGATCGTAGCCCTCAGAGGAAGCCTGGTGACGCTGCCCCTGCTGATGGCGATGCACCTGTTCCCGATGCAGCGGGCAAGAAGTCTGCGGATGCAAGCCCCCTGCCCACTGCTTGAGCTCCTGTCACCGGCACCACGCCGTCGGTGACGGCGGCGAAGAGGTTCCGGTACAGGCAGGTGATTCTGCCGTACGCCTCAACGTCGACATGCCAGGATCCGCTTGAGCCTGTGCCGAGCCCCTTTGTACATGCGGACTTGCCAGAATCGGCTGGCGGTAGGTCCACTGCTAGAACGAACGAGGACATCTATGCTGAGGCCCAAGAGCGTTTCAAATCTCGCTGGTCTGACAGATTCCCTTGGCTCATGCTTTTGAAAACTGATGATGGGCTCCCGGCCTTCAAGTGTAGTGTATGCGCAGTGCATGCAGGACCTGCAGGGCGTACTGGCAAATCGGGCAAGGGAGCAAAGGACGTGCAGACACAGTCGTTCAAGAAGCACGCCGGAACGCAGAAGCATCGCCTCGCCATGTCCAAGCAGGACGATCTCCTGCAACAGGCGTCTAACCAGCAGCGGATCGACCTTCATCCCCGCGCGGCCGACGAAGAGAAGGAGCGAGTCATCGCGTTGCTCGACTCCCTCTACTTCTGCGCCAAGTGTAACGAACCCATGGAAACTTGGATTCGTTTGGTGCGATACCTCTCATCGCGCAGTTTCAAGGGCTTCCCGAAGTCTGCCTACGGCACGTACTATAACTGGTGAGAACTCCAGTGACTATGAACTGCGCTATGTTTCGTCTTTAGATATGAAACTTACAACAACTTGCACTGTGCGTGTCACGTAACAGGTACGGCTTCGGCGAACTGACACAAGCGACGGCCACATGGCTACAAACGACTCAACTCCAACACCTGCTGGCGAGTCCCTACATTGGCCTGAGCCTCGACAAAAGCACCGATCGCTGCCGTGGCAAGCACATGATCGTGTTTGCCACGTTCATCCGGGAAGGGCGGCTTGTAACCGAGTACCTGGCTCTGTTGACGGTGGCGAAGGCGGATGCGACATCGCTACTTGCCCTCTTGTTGTCCCATCTGCAGGCGATTGGCGTCGACCTCGGCCGCATCTCTGGCATTAGCACTGACGGCGCTGCCGTCATGATGGGAGCGCGCTCTGGACTTGTGGCCCACCTTCGTCTTCGCGTTCCGCACCTTGTCTCTTGCCATTGCATTGCCCATCAGTCCGTCAACCGTTTGCTGTGTGCATGTCATGTTTATTTGCTTGTTTTGTTTATAATTCCAATCGCTAATTTGCTTCCTACATTGCATCTCATCCCCTTATCCCACGCAGAGAGGCGCTGGCGGCAAAGGCTGCTGCTGAGGAGATCCCTGTCTTCAGCATGGTTGACAACATCATTCGCGAGATCGCTGAGCTGCTCGGTCGCTCCAACCCTTGGCATCAACGATTCTTGGAGCTCCAGGAGGTGTTCATGTCGACGAACCTCGAGCTCCAGGGCATCCACAACATCCGCTGGCTGTCGCGCGGAGATGCTGTCATCCGCCTGGTCGAGGTCCTACCAGCCATCGTGGTCATGCTGCAGGAGTACGACGCCAAGCTGTACGTGCTCGTCACCAGTTACCGCTTCTGGCTCCTCCTGATGTTCCTCGCCGACGTGCTCGAGCTGCTGAACGTGCTCAACAAGGTCTTTCAGCAGCGGGAGGTAAATATGTTTAATGCTTGTGTTTGCAACTTTGCATGCATGTCGATATTGCTCGTCTCTGCCGCTCGTCCCTTAACCACACATCCCTCTGTGATGCCCTAGCTTTCCTCGCCCCCCTACCCACCAGCTGGACTACACAACGGTGCACGCGCAGATCATCCGCATGACCTCGCTGCTAGAGAGCCGCTACGTGGACTGCGGAGACGACTTCACCGGCGGGCCCAACGATCGATTGACGCGGTTCCTCGCCAAGCACGGGCCCGGCAAGTCCAAGCTAGTGACAGTGGAGGGGATTGACTCCGATGGCCGACCTTCACGGTTCACCTTCGAGCTGCACGAAGAGCCCCAAGAGGACTACCTGGGGCCCAGCGACCACGATGGGAGTGTCGTGGCGTGCATGGCTCTAGCGGAGGGCCTGGTCCGCAACCTCGACGAGCGCCTAGGCGATCTGCGGCAGCTGTCGGGAGCGCGCCTGTTCAGCGTCGACACATGGCCGCCCAACTGGGACCGACACGCACGGAGGACGCAGTGCCTCGAGTGGTTCAACTCTCTCGTGGTCATCTACCGCGCTGAAGAGAGGGACGAAATTCTGCCAGGTAAATTTGTTTACTCCTTTCAGTATCCCTCTCGCAATGTTTATGAAACAAGACACATGTCTTTTCGTTAACCCTGTGTAGTGATTCAGATAACCCAACCCTTCTCCGTTTCCTTGTGTTGTGTGCCCTTGTCTGATCAGGTATAGACAAGCGCAAAGCCCAGAGCGAGCTCCGCAACTTCGTTCCCGTCCTTGCTGCGCTTCCCAAGGCGGACAGGTCATTCCACGCGGGGCTGAGCGCCATGCTAAAGACGCAGGACTGGAGGGACAGCTACCCCAACCTGGTCAACTTGTGGGTGGTGGTGGCTGTCCTTCCGTTGAGCACTGTCGAGTGCGAGCGCGGGTTCTCCCGCCAGAACGTCATCAAGAGTTGGCTGCGGGGGGCTCTCAAGGATACTAGGCTAGGAGATCTGATGTGCATGTCGCAGCTAGAGTATGACCCCGACTGGCAAGAGGTGGTCACCATCTGGCGGGCTTATAAGAAGAGGAAGCCCCTTAGCAATGCCCTCCCCGAGTCTTGTAGCAGCAGGAAGGGAAAGGAGAAAGTAGATTATGATAATGATATGCCGACAGCACCGCAGCAAGATATGCAGGATATTGACTGATTCTGTGCATGTAGTGAATTGTAGTGCATTCTCTAATGAAGAACCATTTAAAAAGGCTCATACAAAAGTTTGGCTATGACTCTGATTGGTCAGACAAAAAATTGAAGGCTACTCTGATTTTTCAGACTTTTTCAAGGAGGCAATTCTGACACCCATATCAGACAGTGAAATTGATGAATAGAGAGAGAGAGTACACAAACATATACCTAACAGTTGTACTCTCTAGAAGATGACCCTATACAGTCTATACAAGCATGATAACTAAACATGTTTGACACACCCCCTGGACTGCATAGGGGAATGTTCTAGACAAGCAGCTCAGGGTGGCACTACTAGTCCAGCCTCTGAGACAAGGGTCTAAAAGACCAGTCAGAAGGAGTACAGGCAAGGCAAGAACTAGTACAGGGCGGCACTACTAGTCCAACCACTGTAAGAGGACACAAGTCCAGTCTGAGTGTACACACAGATATATATAGGGCAGTACAAAGTCAAGGCCCGAGTAAGTGAGAGACTACAGGAACCAGACCAAGCTGTACACAGTGCCGCTGATGATCTTTAGGCGCAAGCGCCTTCGTAAAGATATCAGCTGTGTTGGCACCGGAGGCTAAGTGTACTACGCGAGCCTGGCGACGCTGCTGTAGCTCACGCAGGAGGAAGTACCGCAGCTGGATGTGCTTCGCTCTGCCCTCGAGTCGAGGCTCCTGACACAGGAGGATCATGGCCCTGTTGTCAGCGTACAGGACCGGGGCAGAGCTAGGCCGCTCACCTAAGTCAGTGAGCAAGAAGGTCAGCCAGCGGAGCTCCTGTGCCGCCATGGCACCGGCGTAGATCTCAGCCTCACAGCTGGACTGGGCAACAGACGAGGAGCGGGTAGCTCTCCACGAGACAGCACCTGAGCCAAGGCTAAAGCAGTAGCCCTGGGAAGACCTGAGCGTCTCGGCGTCGTCTGCCCAAGAAGCGTCTGTGTGTCCAGTAAGGACCACTGGCCTGCGTCCGCCTAGCACTAACCCCATGCCCGATGTACTTGCAAGATAACGCAAAACCCTCTTAGCGGCAGACCAGTGCTGAGGTCGGTGTCTGCCTGTGGCCACGAAACGAGCCAGGATGCTGAGAGGGTATGCGAGATCTGGGCGAGTGCAAGTCATCAGGTACATGAGGCAACCCACTAGCTCAGCGTAAGGACCACTGGGATCTACCGACTCCTCAGGAACTGGAGCGGAGAGTCTGTGGTCCAGAGGAAGAGGGGTGGGCTGTGCGGAGGAGAACTGAAGGCCGAACCTCTGAAGGACCTGGCGCACCAAGTGTGACTGAGTCAGGGTGATGGTGCGCGCGGCTCTGTCCCTGGAGATCTGCAAGCCAAGGTAACGGCGCAGCTCTCCAAGGTCAGTGCAGGTGTGTCTCTTCAGCAGCTCTGCCTTCACGGAGGCCAGTGCGTCCCTGTCAGCAGTGGCAAAGACCAGGTCGTCTACGTAGACGAGGATGTAGAACGGAGTCGAGCCAGCACGAACGAAGAGCGAGGGGTCTGCAGAGGACGGAAAGAACTGCAGGTCAGCAAGGGTAGCACGCAAAGTGTCGTGCCACTCACGAGGCGCCTGGCGCAGGCCGTAGACTGGCCGCCGCAGAAGCCACTGGGTCCCAGGGGGGAAGGTGCCAGTAAAGCCCTGAGGGCGACGCAGGTAGACCTGCTCGTGAAGGCTGCCCTGAAGAAAGGCAGTGGAGAAGTCGAGGGAGTGAAGCTCGTAGTCACGCTGAGCCGCTACGTGTAGCAGCACCCGAAGAGTAGTCATCTTCGGGGTAGGAGCGAAAGTCTGAAAGAAGTCCACCCCCTCGCGCTGACTGAAGCCTCTAGCCACGTAGCGCGCCTTGAAGACAGGCGGCTCTCCAGGAGGGCGCTTCACCTTGAAGAGCCAACGGCCATCGACCACGTTCACCCCAGGTGGGGGAACTGCGTCGACGAAGGTGCCGGTGGATCTCCAAGATGCCATCTCCTGCTCCATGGCAGCTATCCACTGAGAGGCCCAGGGTCCCGAAACCGCCTCAGCGTAAGTACGAGGGGTCGGGATGTCGAAAGCGTCTGGGTCACCCTCAGGGACTAGCAGCATGGAACAGAGATGGGGAGCAGCCTCGGACAGGAAAGCAAGCTCAAACTGGCGGTCCTCCAGGACGTCACTGCCGAGGGCAGGAGCACCCCCGACAGACGGAGGACAGGCAGGGTGAGAGACCAGAGCGGTGGCGTAGTCAAGGCGGCGGGTAGAGGCGAAGTCAGCGACCGCAGCGACGAGGGCGTCAAGACTCGACACGGGAACAGACGGGTCGGTAACGAGAGAGGCAAGGACCCGAGGAACAAGAGGACGAGCGGCACGAAAGGAGTCGGACAGAGGAGGAGACGCAACGACAAGAGAAGACGGAGGAGGAGACGGGAGGAGGGGAGGTCGAGACGCGTGGGAACGGAGCAACATAGGGTGAGAGCGCGGGACAGGGGAGACAGGACGAGCACGAGAGGGGCGGCGAGACCAGACGTGTGAGGGCGGCGTCGGGTCAGGAGACAGAGGAGGGGACACAGGAGGGGAACGAGGGGGAAGACGAGCCGGGGACGAGTCTGGCAGAGGGAACACGGGGCCGTAGACGGGAAGAGGGGGAGACGGCAGGAGAGGAACAGGCGCAGGGTCAGGAGACGGAAGGCCGAGCAGACGGAGGGCGGACACAGGCGGGGACTGCTGCTGCGGCGACACAACACCAACACCAGGGCCACAAGCTGCGCGACGGCTACCTCCCGAACCCTCCACACCTGCACCCCCAGAAGGGACACCCCCAGAGTCCACAAACGGCGGCAGCGACGACAGCGGCGGCGGCGGCGGCGGCTGCAGCGACGGCTGCGACGGCGGCGGCGGCGGAGACGACGGCTGCAACGGCGGCGGCGGTGGAGACGACGGCTGCAGCAGCTGCGGCGACGGCGGCTGCGGAGGCGGTGGAGGAGGAGACACCGGGGGAGGGACAGACGGCGAGGACTGCGCCGGAGGACTACCAGAGTCAGAAGACTCGTCGACCGGGACGACCGACGGGAGGGGGGTGACGTGAGACACACCAGAGGGGGCCGGACGGGGGGGCGGGGGGGGGGAGGGGCAGGGACCACCAGGGAGGGAGGAACCAGGAAAAGGGGGGGAGTAACCGGGGGACCACGGTGGGGAAAGCGGCGGTAGAAGGAGACGGACTCGTCAAAGGTGACGTCGCGAGAGTGAAAGAAGCGGTGAGACGGCGGGTGGTAGAAGTGCCAGTCGGACGCGTCAAGGGGGAAACCGAGGAAGACGCAGGGGAGGGTGCGGGCAGTGAGCTTGTCCGTGCCAGAGGCACGAACGTGAGCAAGGCAGCCCCAGACGCGGAACGCAGACGCGTCACCAGGGGACCCGGTCCACAGAAGGGTCGGCGAAACCTGCGGCCGCTGGGGGTGCGGCCACAGGTTAAGCTGGTGAGCGGCGTAGCGCACGGCGAACGGCCACAGAAAATGGGGTGCACCGGCGTGGATCATGGAGGTGCGAGCCACCTCCATGACCAAACCGATGCGTCGCTCAGCGACCCCATTCTGCTGCGGGGAGTCCGGCAGGGTAAACGTCTGGGTGATGCCCTCCGCACGACAGAAGCGACCAAGGACACCTGAGGCAAACTCGCCACCCCGGTCGGAGTGAAGGCGCAAGGCAGGGAGACCGCGGTGGACACGAGCAGAGACAAGCCAGGGGATGAGAACGTCAGGCACGTCGGCCTTCCGCTCCAGGGGGAAGACGGTGGTGTAGCGCGTGAAGTCGTCGACAAGCACTAGGAAGAAGCGCTCGCGACGCGGCCCATGGACCGGGGCTGGGCCCCAGACGTCCATGTGCAGAGTCTGCAGTGGTGCGGTGGTAGGGGGAAAAGAGGAGGAGTGAGGGGCACGGCGGAGCCGGCCCTCGACACAAGGCGTGCACGGTGGGGCGGGGGAGGAGGGAAACTCGGGGAACGAACCGGGGAGACCAAGGACGAGACCGTGCTGGGACATGTGACGCAGACGCGGGAGCGCAGGGTGACCTAGGCGGTGGTGCCAAAGGAGAGTCGGGTGAGTGAGGGACCGACAGGAGCAGGCAGCAGCAACCTGGGTAGACGCAGCCACCTGAGGGAGCGCTCCAGCCGGGGGGGTCACGGTGTCCAGAGTGAACAGGCCGGACACTGGGTCCCGGGGGAACGTGGACAGGGGGGCACCAGTGGCGGCCTCGGTACAGACAGCATACCGCTCGTGACCAGGGAACGTAGTGGTGACGCCAAGGTCCTGGAGGCAGCCGACACCAACGAGGTTCCTGGAGAACGAGGGGATATGCAGACCTGTGAGAGTGCCCGAAGGAACCGCCGGACAGGGAAGGGAGGTGGAACTGCGGGCAACGACGGGACCACCGGAGGGGTCAGCAAGAGTAACTGCAGCGGGAACAGGCAGCGGCGTCAGCGTCGTGGAGTCGCGGAAGAAACACCGGGAGGCGCCAGAGTCCAAGGTGAAGGAAAGCGCAGCAGTCGCGCGAGGCAGCAGTGAAGCGGTGGAAGCACCAAGGCTAAGCAAAGCAGGAGATCCTACGCCTGACGCAGCAGGGGAGTCTACGCTAGGCACCGCTACACTAGGCAACACGGGGTAATAAGAGGGAAGCACACTAGAGTCATCAGCATACATCACATGCAAGGCCGCTACAATGGCATCCATGTCCAAGTCAAAAATCCTAATGCTACGCCTAAGCAAGCTGTGCCAGTCCGGGAGGTCGGGCGCCGGGCCAAAGCGCTGGCGGAACAGGTCGTCCAGGCGACGAAAACACGAGGAGTAGAATGACCGATCTTACCGCAAACGAAGCCGCGGCGAGGACCGGTCTGGATCTGGTACTGACAGGGCCCGCCTCCAGAACCACCACCCGGTGCACCACCACGCGCACGACCACCACCAGCTCCAGGCCACCCAGGTGGGAGAGTACTCGCCTGCCTCGTCTGCGGCGGCTGCTGCGGCTGCTGCGAAGGCTGCGGCTGCGGCGACTGCTGCTGCTGCGGCTGCTGCAACTGTGGAGGCAGCGGGGCAGCTGGACCAGGCAGGGTCCCCACGTCCGCACCGGCACCGGACGACCCGCCTCCACCACTACCCCCACCCGCACCCCCGCCGCCTCCGCCGCTCCCAACCTTGGGGCGGCGGCCCTTCGCCGAGCGGGACTGCACTGCAGCAGCAGTCTCAGCCACAGCGACAAAGCCGTCGGAGAAGGTACACTGAGCGGGGGCACAACCCTGAAAGATAGGGACCGGTACTGTACCGCTCGCCAGGGCTATGGAGCGGTGACGAGTCTCTATGGCAGTCAGGGTGTCAACAAAGTCGGTGAGGGTGAGAGCAGCAGGGTGGATGCTAAGGAACTGGTCGCGGGCGGCGGCAAGGCGGTCAGGTAGGCGGGTGGCAAGGAGGTAGAGGGTAGAGGTCATGGGAGGCTGGTGGACTCTAAGCTGAGCATCAGTGCAGGCAGCGCGCCAGGCCTCATCTATCGAGCGCAGGTGGGCAGCGAGGTCAGAGACAGTGGGGAAAGACGTCAGGTCAGGAAAGAGCAGGGGAAGGATCAGGCGACCCACTGAGGCAGCAGGAGGGGTAGAATAGCGCTTGATGACAGCATCGAGGTAGGCCTGGGCGGTAGGAATGGTTCTAAAGCGAGGGCGCTCAGTGGGGGGGAGGGCATTGCTAATGGCGAGCTGAGCAAGGGCATCGCGGGAAAGCCAGACAGAGCGGGCAAGGGCAGCAGCGGCAGTGGACTCGCGCTCAGCGGGCGTGGGATCAGCGGGCAGCACAGCAGGGGGGTCAGGGCAGGGGAGCATACCGTCTAGGTGTGCAGAAAGCGGGTGGCCGTCCTGCCGCTGGCCAGTGAGGTGGCGGCGAAGGTCAGCCAACCACGCCTCGAACTCCAGAGGCTGACCCTCAACATCAAAACGAAGCTCAGCAGCCATGAGGGGCAGTGGAGGACAGTGCAGTGCGGTGCAGTGCGATGCAGAGCGGTGCAGTGCGGTCCAGTGCGGTGCAGTGCGATGCAGTGCGGTGCAGTGCGGTCCAGTGCGGTGCAGTGCGGTTAGTGCGATCCAGGGAGGTGCAATGCGATGCAAGGCGGGGCAGGAAAGTGCAGGAGGGTGCAAAGTGGTGCGGGGAACGGGGGACAGTACCAGGAAGTATGGAGGGCCGGGGCAGGTGCGTCGGGGCCGGGCAGGCACGACAAGGCCGGGCGGCGGCGACGGGGCCGGGCGGCTGCGACGGGGCCGGGCGGCGGCGACGGGGCCGGGCGGCAGCGACAAGGCCGGGCGGCTGCGACGTGGCCGGGCGGCTGCGACGGGGCCGGGCGGCTGCAACGGGGCCGGGCGGCAGGGACGAGGCCGGGCCGGACACAGCAGGGCCGGGCAGGGGCGACGGGGCCGGGCGGCTGCGACGTGGCCGGGCGGCTGCGACGTGGCCGGGCGGCTGTGACGGGGCCGGGCGGCTGCGACGGGGCCGGGCGGCTGCGACGGGGCCCGGGCAGGCCACAGCAGGGCCGGGCAGGGGCGACGGGGCCGGGCGGGCGAGCAGGGGCCGGGCAGGTGCGACAGGGGCCGGGCCGCCGCGACAGGGGCCGGGCGGGCGCCACGCGGCCGATAGGCCGCGACGGGGCCGAGCAGGGGCGACGGGGCCGAGCAGGGGCGACGGGGCCGAGCAGGGGCGACGGGGCCGAGCAGGGGCGACGGGGCCGAGCAGGGGCGACGGGGATGGGTAGGGGCGCGACGGGGCCTGGAGGGGCGTTACCAAGCCCAGGTAGGGGCGCGACGGGGCCTGGGGGGAGCGCAATGGGTCCCAGGAGGGGCGCTACGGGGCCTGGGAGGAGCGCGACTGGGCTAGGGAGGGGCGCGACGGGGCCTGGGAGGAGCGCAATGGGGCCCAGGAGGGGCGCTACGGGGCCTGGGAGGAGCGCGACGGGGCCCTGGAGGGGCGCTACCAGGCCCTGGAAGGGGCGCGACGGGGCCTGGAGGGGCGCTACGAAGCCCTGAAAGGGGCGCGACGGGGCCTGGAGGGGCGCTACGAAGCCCGGGAAGGGGCGCGACGGGGCCTGGGAGGAGCGCAAAGGGGCCCAGGAGGGGCGCTACGGGGCCTGGGAGGAGCGCGACTGGGCTAGGGAGGGGCGCGACGGGGCCTGGGAGGAGCGCAATGGGGCCCAGGAGGGGCGCTACGGGGCCTGGGAGGAGCGCGACGGGGCCCTGGAGGGGCGCTACCAGGCCCTGGAAGGGGCGCGACGGGGCCTGGAGGGGCGCTACGAAGCCCTGAAAGGGGCGCGACGGGGCCTGGAGGGGCGCTACAAGGCCTGGGAGGAGCGCGACGGGGCCCAGAAAGGGGCGCAACGGGGCCCAGGAAGGGGCGCGACGGGGCTAGGGAGGGTCGCGACGGGGCTAGGGAGGGTCGCGACGGGGCTAGGAGCACGACGGGGCCCAGCTAGGGGGCGAGCGGAAGCGTGAGGGGGGGGGGGGGGGGGGGATCCTACCTACGCGTGATACCATATCAGACAGTGAAATTGATGAATAGAGAGAGAGAGTACACAAACATATACCTAACAGTTGTACTCTCTAGAAGATGACCCTATACAGTCTATACAAGCATGATAACTAAACATGTTTGACAACCCATACCAAGGGAAGGCAGTGGACTCTGACGAATCAGACAGACCCAAAACCAATTTGGGGGCCTGCTGTACAGGATGCCGTTGGAACTACAGTTGCACAGAAGTCTACTTCAACTGCTTCAAAAGTCAGACAAAAAAAAAACTGAAAATTAGGACCGTGGACACCGCGTGTAGGCTTGGGGTGTCGAACAAAGTTCAAAATTGAATTGTCGGGCCGAGCCTGGACTTCCGAAAGTCAGGGCTGTACTCGATGTTAGCGAGGTTCAGTAAAGAAGAAGAGAATGAGAGATATCAAAGTAGCGAAGTAACTAGAATGTGAGATACACGGTAGTTTTGTGCTAAGGGATTGTACTCTCTAAGAGTACACACCTATCTAGCCTATTGTAACATATACACATGTTTGACACACCCCCTAGACCAGATGAGGGGCAATGCCGGGCAAGAGACACGCAGCTCATGGTGGCACTACTAGTCCAACCTCTGAGGCAAGGGTCCGAAGACCAGTCAGCTAGACTACAAACCAGGGTAACCCAGGACGGCACTGCTTGTTCTTACTTACACCTACAGCCTCTTCCTAAACTTGCCCTTCTGACCGAGAGGCACGAGCAACAGTACAGTGCAATTTTGAAGCGAGTTGGTTCAACGCAGTGCAATGCAGCATGACGCCGGTCTCAGAAGGGGTTGGTCAGGGAAGAGGCTGTAGGAACACGGTCTCAGGGTGCATTCCTACAGCTCACATCAGACCTGACCTCGCGTCACACTCGCGACGAACCATGGCGCACCGCATTGTCTGCGCAGAACCGCATTAGTCTGACGCGAGGCCATATGAATATGCCGTTAGTGCAAACACCATGTTAAACGGTGCATCTCCCTTTCTTGATCTTCACTTGGTCCGGAATGCAGACCCTGGTGGTAGTGATGAGTCTATCAAGGCACTCGTAGCCGTTGATGCGCTTGTAACACCCTTTGATGCCCTTGAAATACTTGATCTGCAATGCGGTGCAGCGGTCGCCTGTGCCAACCACGTATGCCTGGCTCCTGGGGCACACTCCTGCAGTGAAGCTGAGCGAGCTACCTATGCACGCCTGCATGTCGACCCGGTAGGAACGATGGGAGCACAAGTAGAGGGGCAAGAGGGAAGCATGAAGATAGGTTGGTGGATGGGTGGGTGGCGTAGCAGCGATCAGATACAAGGCACTGGAGCACGCTCCTGCCGTGAAGATCAACACAGTATGAATGGTGGGGGGAACAAGAACAGGGGGCATGAGCAAGCCACGGAGGCAGGTAGACAGGTAGGTCGGTGGTTAGGTAGTCAGTGGACAAAAGCGGTCAGTGGAGCTGAACGCCCTGCCTATGCATGCATGCAGGTGCGGTGTGAATGGTGGGGAACGTGCACACGCATGGGGCAAGAGCAGGCATGGACATAGGTTGAGAGGTAGGTATGGGCATGGGGTGCGCTTAGCTCAGGGAGGAAAGCAGGGAGTGCAGAAGGAAAACATGTAAATGGGTAAGGGGATGGAGGAGAGGGTGAGGAGGGGGGAGAGATGAGGAGCAGGGGAGAGGGTAAGGATTACGGAGGGTAAGGAGGGGGGATGACGAGCAGGGGGGAGAGGGGGGAGAGGGCGGGGAGGAGCCATTCATCCACTGACCTCAAAGCCAGTGAAGCTACCAATATCAGTCTTGGGCACGAGGCGGCTGCACTTGATGCCGGGGTTGAGGCGGAAGAACTCGAGCGGGGTGAGCGGCGTAGACGGAACAGACCGGATCTGCTCACACGTCTCCCCAGCCTGCACCAGGAAGTACTGCGAGCACACCGGGATGAGCAGGGAAGCTGCGCTCTGCGCCCGCCGCTCCACACACACCGCCTGGCTGGGGGAGAGCTGCCCGCTGTTGGTGGCGCAGTCCAGGCCTGGGTTGAGTGCTTGGAAGGCGTCTGTGCAGGGCTGGTCGGTTGGGCAGCCGGTGGAGAGAGAGAAGTAGGCTGCTAGGGACTCACACGTGTCGCCCTGGGGTGGGGGGGAAGGGGGGGAAGGAGGAAATATGAGAGGAGAAGAGGGGAAGCAAAGAGGAAGTTACTTGGGGTTGAGGCTTGGATTGGAAATAGGCGGCCAGGGGCTCACATGCGTTGCTGAGGGCAACGGGACAGTGAGAAGAAGGGGAGTCATGGAGAAGAGGGGGAGTCATGGAGAAGAGGGGGAGGTCGAGGTGGTGCAGTGAGGAGGAGATGGTGTGTAGGCAGCTCGAAAATCGTCTCATCACGTGCGGAAACAAAGGGGATGTGGAGGAGGTGAAAGGAGGAGGGGTGTTGCGCTGGACAGAGAGGCGCCGGGGTTGTAAGGTTGGGCTGCTAGGGGCCTTGGGACAAAGGGCCACAGGCCCTGGGTGGTCTGTTATTGAGGTGTCCGCGCCCCAGTACTAGGGGTTCTGGGAGAAGGGCTAAAGGTTGTAAAATGGCAGATGTGACGGCGGGGAGGGAGGGGAGAGGACCTGGGAATTTAACTGTTAGCGAAGAGGCAGAGCAGGGAGTGAGGTTGTCGATGCAGGTGGGGTGGTGGGAGGGGAGTAGACCTGAGACGTGGCATGGTTGCCGGAGCAGGGAGCGAGGTTGTTAACGCAGATGAGCTTTGAGGGATGTGCGGACCGGCAGGAAGGCAGGAAAGCGCACCTGAGACGTGGTGTAGTAGACAGAGCAGGGAGTGAGGCTGTCCATCTGTCTGACGTTGACCACTGTGGTGTCAGGGAGTGGTGCGCTGCAGTCCAGTTTCTGTTTAGGGAAGGAAGGGGAAGGGGGAAGAGGCAAGCTGTGGTGAGTGGGATGTGGTGGGAGGTGATGATGGAAGGAAGAGGAGAAGGAGAAGGAGAAGGAGAAGGAGAAGGAGAAGGAGAAGGAGAAGGAGAAGGAGAAGAAGGAGAAGGAGAAGGAGACGGAGAAGAAGAAGGAGAAGGAGAAGGAGAAGAAGAAGGAGAAGGAGGAGAAGGAGACGGAAGAGGAGAGGAGACACGTGACAAGGAGAAAGCAAAGGTGCTGTGCTGTGCTATCCTCGCCAGGTTCCGACCCTGAAACGGCGCGAGAGTGAGCACGCACACAGAGGAAGGGAATCAGTGGGACGCACACTCGCAGGGTCCCAACTCACTGCACAGGCAGTGGGAAAGCAAGGGCTGCCGGTTTCTGATCTTTAGGGTGCGAGTGAGTGAGTCCGCACATCAGGTGGATGTCAGCATTACGCAGAGAGAAAGATTGCTGCTCTTTTGAAGAACATGTCTCAACCTTTTCTGGGTAAAGGAGAGCCTTACCGGGTTCTGATCCTGGAACTGGTTGAGAGTACGCCTGTACACGGGGTGGAGTGGATGTCAGCGTGAAGCCAAACTACAAGAGTTCTGTCTCTTTGAAGGACACTGATTGATATGTTACAAAGGGACGTACCGGGTTCTGCTGCTGGAACTGTGTGAGAGAGTGAGCCCGTACAGGGGGTGGCTGGCTGGCTGTCAGCGTTAAGCCCAGATACGGGGTGGGTGACTTGTGCTCTTATGATGAAAATGAGTTGTGACAAACGTGTTCTCTCCGTCCTCAGCAGCATCACACACACAGGACGTACCGGGTTCTGCTGCTGGAACTGGATGAGAGTGAGCCCGTACACGGGGTGGATGTCAGCGCAGGTGAGGCCCTCAGATACCACCTTGTACGTGCTGCTGGGGTCGCCTGTGCGGTGCAGAGCAATGCACAGGGGTGCAGATGGGTGTGGTGGATGGTTATGTGCGATGAGGAGGTGCGAGCAAGCGAGGAGTGGAGAAAGGAAGCCAACAGTGTAGATGAGAAAGTCAACACTTGTTAGTAGCATGAAATAGAGTGGAGGTAACTGGAGCAGAGGACAAGAAAGGTACCTGGAACAGAGGAGAAGAAACGTACCTGGATCCCAGTAAAAGAACGTTACCTGGACCACAGGAGAAGGTGCCATCCACAGTGGTGCCCTGCCTGAAGCCCGGGGGGCACACACATGAGTACGAGCCCTTGCCGTCATTCACACACGTGCCCACCGCACATGGGTTATGCACCGACGCCCGGCACGCATCCTCTGGAGGAGGGAACACATGCACAGCCATGCCGCACAGCCGCACCGCACAGCCATGCAAAAGAGAAAACAGCTGTGAGGCTACTGGGAAGAAGCGAAGGCATGAGGAGATTACACTTTCACCATGACAAAAAGCACTGGCTGATTGAAAAGGCGGCAGGGAGGGAGGGCCGGGTCAAGTCACAACACAGAGCTTCTGTCAACGAATGTGTAGCAACGGCCACTACAAGCACACTCACTGTATGCACAAGTGCGCGAGCCATCCGCGTTTTTAGCCTCCACGAATCGTGGGTCGTTGCAATCACACCGGTTGCTGGCCCCATCCGGCGTGCACTTGAAACTCCCACACGGGTTGAACAGAGACCCAAACACCTCACTGCTCCTCCCCTGCAAATTACACGGGTCTGCAGCATCCCTCACCACCGGGTAAATCCCAGGCAGGGTGTTGATCCCGCACACCCCATCCCCGCCCTGGATGTCCATGCGCATGTGGCCCCTGTCGCCCCACTCCGGCCCCCACGAGTTGCGGATGATCCAGAAGGGCGGCACCATGTGGGGGAAGGTGGGATCAAAGCCTATAAGGCGGTACCCCACCAGCAGCACCACGTGGTTGAGGTTGTAGGAGAAGCACTCTGGGTCCTGGTACTTGAAGAGCTGAATGGAGAGAGGGGAGAGAGCGGGGGGTGGATCGGCACAGCGGGGATGTAGCAACGATGTGGCATAATGTGGCAGGAGCTCACTACCAGACCAGCACCGCGTGGTTGAGGTTGAAGGAGATTCTGGGTCCTGGTACTTGGACATCTGTGCGTACTTGCACGCACACACACATGCACTTGTACACGCACAGACACACACACTCGCGCACTCGCACACACACGTGCACACACACATGCACACATACATGCACACACACATGCACACACACATGCACACACACATGCACACTCACATGCACACACACATGGACAGACAGACCACCCCTCTATGTGCCACCACCACAGGTGGGCGCTGCACATACAAGGGTGTGCACCTTCTCGGCAAGAGACTAGAACCCCACCTGATCGTCTGAACAACTCCACACACAAACTCACTCACCCCGTCGTAGTCCAGGAAGGAGGAAGCAGACGCCTCAACGAGCGCCACTACAGGCTGTGGCTGCACCGCCAGCAGCAGTCCAAACCAGCTGTGAAATCACGGGCACCTCTATGTGAATTCACCCCATCGTAATCCAGCAAGGAGCGAGCGGGCAGCATTATGTGTACGTACTCACTCCATCGTAGCTGAAGGAGGAGCCAGCGGACTCCTCTATGTGCCACACAAGCTCACACCCGTAATGAGCTCACACACAAGCTCACTCACCCCATCGTAGTCCAGGAAGGAGGGAGCAGTGGCCTCTATATGCACCACCACCGGCTGGCGCTGCACGGCCAGCAGCAGCCCGAACCAGCCGTGGAACGCCGTGCGCTCAAACCCGTCCACCCTGAACCGCCCCCCTGACAGCTTGCTCTGAGGTGAGGAGAGGGGAGGGGGTAGGGGAGAGGCAAAGCGGAAGGGAGAGCCCTGTAAGGAGGTGCCTTTGAGTCGAGTCAAACGTCACCGAACCAGCTGTGCAGCGCCATGCGCTCAAACCTGTTTACTCTGTCTGAACGCCCCCCTGATAGCTTGCTCTGGGGTGGAGGTAGGGGGGAGTGGGTAGGGGAGTTGGAGTAGGGGAGGTAGGGTATGGGAGGAAAGAAAGCAGACAGGAGGGCACTGTAAGCCAAGTGAAGGAAGTGACTTGGATTCTCAGAAAGCAACACAACTTGCGAGGAAAGGGAAGGCAGGGCACAGACATCGAACGGCTTGTGATCGCGTGGTCTGGCACGGGGGTAGGGGAGGTGGGGACAGAGCAAGAGTAGGAAGAGGCAGGGGGGGGAATGTAAGGTAAGGAGCAGCACAGGTCGGTGTAGGTTGGTGCTTGGAAAGGAAGATTATGTTGGAGCGCATCACGAGGCACCTGAGGAACACCTGACGAAGCACCTGAAGAGGCACCTGAGGCAGAACCTACAGTTTTGTTGGAAAAACAAACACGTGAACCCAAACGAGCGTCATTGAGTGTTGAAGGAAGAATGAGTGTTGAACCCACACTACGCCGACTCCACAACCAGTAAAAAGAAGAGGAAAACAAAAGGAAGACAAAGTACGACGAGTGACATATCTTTGAGGCGCCTAAAAAGAAAAACAGGAAAACGAGGCAGAAACAAAGAGCAACAAAACCTACCGATCCAGAGTCCCGCCCTCCAGTGCACGATATCCCAAGCGATTTCAACAGCTGACCAAATACAGGCACGCTGCACAGCGGGCTCGGACTCCCCCCCTTCTTCTTCTTCCCTCCCTTTGCCACCGCCGCCTCCTTGCCATCCTCCGTGAGGCCCACTTTGCTCTTGGCGTTGAGGGTGACCAGATACTGGAAGGCTTGCGAGGGCGAGTTGCCCTGGTCGCAGGAGGAGCCGAGGGCGGAGCGCAGGTACGTGACGGAGAGGAGCGGCGCTGCTGAGAGGTTGAAGAGGATGCTGTAGGCCGCCTCGATGCTGCCCACCACTGCATACGCCCAGCAGTCGCCTGGGAGAAAAACAGGGGGGGAGAGGAAGGGGGGGATGGGAGGTTAGAAAGAGAGGATGAAGTGAAGAGGATGCTGTAGGCGGCCTCTATGCTGCACCACTGCATAAGCCCAGCAGTCGCCTGGGAGGGGGGGGGAGAGAGGAAGGGTGGGATGGGAGGTTGAGTGAGAGATTGACGAGGATGCTGCCCACCACTGCATATGTCAAGCACTCGTGTGGGAGGGAAGGCGAGGGAGGAAGGGGGAGAGGAAGGGTGGGGTGGGAAGGGGAAGAGCTTGGAGGAGAGGAAGGGTGGAACGGGATACTGTAGCCGACCTAGAAGCTGCCCACCACTGCTTTGAAAGAACTAGCATTTGAGAGAAAGAGTTGAACTAGAAAGGGAGCCAAGAGGCTCTATAGTACAACCAAGGAGCAAGGAAATGTTGGAAAGGAAGCCACTCCTATTGGCTGCCAAATGTGGCCGATGGAAGAGGTTGCTTGGAGGGGAAGCAACCCCAAAGTGTGGTGGTTGCTGATTGGTCGAGCCTTGGGACCATTTGGTTGGAAAATGCCAACCAAAGGACCAAGACCAAATCCAATCTTGACCAACCCAACCCAAATATGGTTGGTGAACCCAACCAACAACCCCCCAATAACTTAAATGTCTGTCTACATCTCCTATTCTAGTCATGTGTGTTGTATATAAGTATATATTACATCATGTTTATGCCCAGCAGTCACCTTTCAGGGGTGCTGAATGGGAAGAGGAAGGTGCGAAAGAAGGGGGGGGGGAGGAGGAAGGGAGGAAAAGGAGAAGGTGGGACGTAGAGGAACGGGAAGGGCAAAAGGGGACAAGACAATCCAACATCACATGTGATGTGCCACACCTGCCACAAGGGATGCACAGACCTTCTCTCACTCCACCCCAACAATACAGCGCCTCCAACCCCCCCACCCCCACCCCTATGCGCTCACCCCCACCCCCCACCCCACCCTCACCCCCACCCTCACCCCCACCCTCACCCCCACCCTCACCCCCATCCGCACCCCCCATGCGCTCACCGCATGCGCCCTGGTTCTTGACGGGCCACAGCATGCTCGGGCCAGTCCACGAAAACGCCTCACTCACCACCCACACCTCCTCGTCACCTCCTCCTCCCCCTGCTGCCTGCACGCCCGCGCTGGCATAGCGGAAGAAAGGGTTCGCCCCCCCTGGTGAGATGGATGACTCGCTGATCCGGAACCCAAACTGCTGGCCTGTTGGGGGGAAGAGGGAAGGGGTGAAGGGGATGGGGAGGGGTGGGGAGAGGGTGGGGAGGGTGTGGTGGGGAGGGGGTGGGAATGCGGGAGGAGGGGGGGGAGGGAGCAGCGTGGTGTATAGAGAGAGGGTGTGGGTGGGTGGAGAGAGGAATGTATGGGGGGAAGGGTAATGGAGGGGGCATGGAGGGTAGCTGGAAGGAAGACGCCAAACAAAACCTCCAGGCGACCGAAAAAAAGGGGGCCAAGAGTAATTATAGTAGCTGCAAGGGCATACCTGTGAGTGGCGCTGGTTCTTGCAGACCTGGTGAGGAAACAAGGAAACACGGGTGAAGAGAGAAAGAAAAGAGGGGGGGGGAGGGGGAGTAGGGGGGGAGGGGAAGTGGACATGGGCAAGAAAAATTGCATCGCATCGCATCACATTTAATCGCGTTTTTGGTATTGCGAAAAAAAAAAAAAATCATTGCGCGATGCGATGAATTGTTTATCGCGCGATTTTTTTTATTTTTTATTTAATCGCACATTAATCGCGCTGGAAAACGCGATTTAAATGCGATATGCGTTTTTTTTTTTTATCGCGGGCGGTGTCGCACTGAAACCTACTCTGGAACCCACTACGAAACTACACTATTTATTTGCACTGTAGCTTACGACTACCCTTGATTCAATTTCTCAGCAGCCATTTTTTTTTTTCCCCCCCTGGTTTTTTGGGGTGTTTTTCATGCTGTTTTAAAACGCGATGCGATTTAAAATCGCATCGCGCGATTTAATATAATACCACGTGCGATTTTAATATTCATCGCGCGCAGAACGCGATGTGCGATTGATTTTTTTTCCAAAAATTAAATCGCACGATATGCGATTTTGAATCGCATCGCATTTAATTAAATCGCCCCCCAATGCGATGCGATTTAAATCGCAATCGCATTGTGCCCATGTCTAAGGGAAAGAAGAGCAATGCAGTGGGAGGTTTTCATTGTCGTGCTAGTGCTATGAATGAACCATACGAGAGCAGAGCATGGTGGGACAAGACAAGGGGCGCAAAAATAATAGGGCAGAAGAGAGGGAGCAAAGCAAGCGGAATTGTAACGTGCGGAGCATGCGAGCTTGAGACTGCAGGATGGAGCGATGATGGAGGAACGGATCGATAATAAGAAAACAGTACGTGGGAAGAGATGGCACGGGCCTGCTTTTGAGTCGGCTCCACCACCACCACTGACCACCACTGACCACCACTGACCACCACGTACCTGCACTGATGTTCCAAAAGAGGACAGAGTGCTGCTGGGGGGGGTCAGACGAGGACGCAGCAAACCCCATGCGGAATGCGGACTCGATAAGTGTGGGCCGGAGGAACTCGCACAGAGACACCTGCACCGACAGCGCTGGCTTAGCCGGCCGGGGCGAGGCTTTGCCAGATAGAAACACATGCAGCGAGCCGGTACTGTTGCTGCTGGCACTCGACCCAGCGCTAGAGGTAGAGGCAGCGGAAGAGGAAGAAGAGGGAGGAGACGGATCGAACACGATCCAGGCATGCTTGGGCTTGCCGTCATTGAGAGTCACGGGTGCCTTGGCTGTCACAATGGAAGTGGTATTGCCTCTGGCGCTAAATCCCACATGGTTGCTGTCTGGGTCGTTGCTATCAGTGGTCTTGACAGTTTCGAATTCTATTGCTATGCTTCGCTCATCCATGCCTGAATACCCCAAGCTGCCCCCGCCGCCACTGCCGTCCGTACTGCCGCTGCTCCCGCCTGTCGCAGCGTCACTCGCTGCGATCACAAAGGCAAACCCGTCCCCAGCAGCAGCAGCGGCGGCGGGTTTGAGAATGGTGAAGGAGAAGTAGACGGTGAAGGCAAATGTGCGGCCACAGGCGCCGGCTTTAAGGGAGAAGGAGAAGAGGTTGACGGGGACGATGAAGAATGCTGCGCCCCAAGTGTTGGGCTGGGAGGCAGTGAGGGTGATGGCGCCGTTGCTGGCCACTGCTGCCCCGCCCTTCACTCCTGTCTGTGCAGCTGTTGGCTGCAGGGCCACTAGCGCACCCTCCTTGCCTGGTGGGGAGGAGGGGTGAGGGGAAGAAGAGGAGGGCAGGATGCAAGGGAGGGAAGGGCATGGGCAGAGTTGGTTGTGCTTAAGAAGCGTTTTGAACCGCCTCTGAAGCCGCTGTGTCTGTTGCTATGGACTGCACAGCACAGCAACTGGGGCGCCCTCCCCACCTGGTGAGGGGGAAGGGCGACGGCAGGGAGGGAGCGAGGGGCACGGAGATGGGAAGGGACGGGCAGCGGCGGCATGCGGGTGCAAACATTGGGGAAATTTCATGGTCACAACAACTGAGCCTAAGTAACCGAATTTCCAGAGTTAAACTAGCCTTTTTGGGAAAAGGGTCACGCATGGGAAGGTAGGTCGCTAGGTAACACAACCATGTCACCATTTGCCCACATCACTCACACACCACCCTAACTCCACTCTCCCCCCTCACCCTCATCATCCCCTCACCCTCGTCGTGCACTTACTGCCTTCAGCAACGCAGCTGGCAGGCAGCTCCCCATTCACAAACCCCGGGTCGCAGTCACACGTGGGCACTCTGCTCGACCCCTCCAGGTAACACGAGCCATGCCCCCCACACGGGGGGGCAGCAGCACTCACGCCGCAGAACGCCGCACACAGCACCTCAGCCCGCTGCACTGCTGCTGCAGTTCCCGTGGGATCAGCGGGAGTGGGACAGGTGTAGCCCGGGAGGGTGGCGGTGTCCAGGCAGTTGAAGCGGAAGGTGATGGTGCCTTGCGCGCAGTTGGGGGGGGACGAGAAGCCCGAGGAAAAGTAGTTGTTGTCGAGCCGGTAGCTTGTGAGGGAGGCGGGGATGGGCTCCAGGACGGGTCCTGTCAGCTGGTTGTTGCGCAGGTTGCTGGGGAAGAGGGGGGGGGGGGGGGGGGAGGAGGGGAAAGGGAGAACGAGGAGAGGAGAAGAGAGGATGAGGCTGGAGGGAGGAGAAGTAGTTGCTGTCGAGCTGACAGCTTGTGAGGGAGGCGGGGATCGGCTCCAGTATGGGGCCGGTTAGCTGGTTGCTGCGGCAGGGGGGAGTGTTGGCTGGGTCGGTCGGAGAGGAGGGTGGGGGAGGAGGGAGGAAGAGGGATTAGTTTTTTAGGCACCTCAATATGGTAGTAGCTGGTGAGGGATGGGGGGCCGGGCTGAGTATGGGGCTCGTTAGTAGGTTGTTGCGGAGGTTGCTGCGAGGGGTAGGGGAGGGGAGAGAGAGAACGAAGAGAAAGAGGAGAAGAGAGGATGATGCTGGAAGAAAAGTGGCATTGTCGAGGTGGTAGCTTGTGAGGGAGGGGGGTATCAGCTCCAGTATGGGACTGGCTAGGTGGTGGTTGCTGGGGTTGCTGGGGGAAGGGAAAAGCAGCAAAAACCGGGGGGGGGGAGGGGAAAAGCAAAGAAAAGCAACAAAAAAAACAAAAACAGAAAAACAAAAAAAAAACAAACACAGCAAGGCAGGCCATCATGCCATGAAAAAATCGCGAGGTCCGGCGCAGCAGATTGGGAAAGGACAGCTATCCAGGTGAAAGAGGAGCATTTCGAGAGCGAGGGGGGCAGAGAGAGGAGGGGGGCGTGGGAGAAGGGTGGTGGGGGATGGAGTAAGGTGTGAGGGCGCACAGGAGGGTGAGTCGGACAAGCCCGGTGTAGAGTACAGGGATGGTGCCAGACAGACGGTTGCTGCTCAGGTCACTGTGGGAAGAGGGAGAGAGAGAGAAAGAGGTGGGTGCGAGTGAGGGGGACGAGAAGGGGGGATGGGGAGGGGGATGGGATGGGAGGATGGAAGAGGGGAGGGGGCACAGACATGGTAGCAACAAAGAAACGCATTTGCACAAGGAGGAATGGGGCGGGGAAGGGAGACAGGGGCCTTGCTGCAGCAAAGCATGGTCATGAGTTGTAAGGAACAATGGAACGTTGTAGCAAACAACAAAACGTAGTTGTTGTAGGCAGTGCCAGAATGTACCCTGGAAACAGCAAAGTGGTTGGCAAAAACGACCTCGATCCAACCCCGTTTAAAGCTTCCACATGTGTCGGCTCACCAGGGCGAGTCAAAGCGGACGTCAAACTTCCGTCATTCGCAATCCAGCATAGAAAGGACCAACCACTCACAGCCAGGCAATGCTATGAGCATAGCCTGTGGCATCAACTGGACCGGACCACTCACATAGCCTCCAGTTTCAAAAGCCCTCCAAGAAATGTGGGCAGCGTGCCATTCAGCCGGTTGCAGCAGAGGTTCCTAAGGGGGGCCCAAAGAAAGGGTGCACCAGTGGGTTCCATTGGTTTTTTTTTTTTTTTTTTTTTTTTTCTCCCTCCGAAACTGAGAGCGGGTGTGGGCATGTGAAAGTTGGGAGATGGATCGGGTGAGAAGGGGAGTAGGGCGAAGGGCGAAGGGGATGTTGTTGTGAGGCTGATGATGAGTCATGACCGGCCAAGCGCAGGATTGAAGCGAGAGAAGAGTGGGAGAAAGGCACAGACGAAACAGGATTGAGGAGGTGAGGTTAGGTAGGAAGGTGGAGAGGAAGAGGGGGAGGGGAGCAGGCGATCGGGGGGGGGTGGGGGGGGGAGGGGGGATATTGGGGGGGAGGAGGTTAGCGGTAAAAGTGCAAAAAGGGTCCATTGGGACAGCAAGGAAGAAGCGAATGTGGAGGTGGGGAGGCAGAGGGAAGAAGGGAGGGGTTGCTGAGGAGAGAGTATGTTGGAGCGGGGAGGCAGAGAAGACCGGGGAGGCAGTGAGCGTGCAAGAGTGAGTAGGAGGGAGCAACGGAGCAGGAAAGGAGGGAGCAGGAGAGAAGGGGTCAGGCATATGGGGCAATGGGCATTGACAGAGCGTCTGGCTTGGTGGGGTACTGACAGGGCCTCTAGGTTGGTGAGGGCAGAGTAGTGCGATGGTATGGAGCCAGTGAGGCTGTTGCCACTCAGATTGCTGCGGGAAGAGAGATGGGGACAGGAGGGAGAGGGAGGGGAATGCAGGGGAAGGGGGAGGGTATGTATGTTAAGGTGGGGTTACAAGACAGAAGGGGAGAATTTGCGACTCGAAAAAGAGAGAGAAAAGCATTCCTAGAGATAAATACTAGATGCAGACGCCTCCGCATGCCCCCACCAGAGGCACAGGAGAAGGGTAAACGGATGGGCGAATTAGGCAGCAGTGCACTCAAGGGGAGAACTCACAGGGACTTGAGGTCGGCCATTATGCTGATGCTGGTAGGGAGGGGCCCAGTCAAGTCATTGTGGCTCAAGTCACTGCACGGTGGAGGGGGCGAGAGAAGGAAAGGGCGAGGAGGGGGAGTGGTTGGGGTGAGGTCAGGGAGTTTCGGTTGAGTATAGCGGGAAGGAACCAACATGTATGTAGGGGAAGGAAAGGAACGATAGAGAAAGAACGAGAGCGAGGGGAACATGGCATGGCATGGCATGGCATGGGATAGCATGGCATGGCATGGAAGAGCACATGTGAAACGCCGCATGGTGGCAGCAGCAAGTGTCCCCTGCATACATGTAGGTGCCCGCATCTATCTAATGCAGAAATAGCTGAGGGTACTGTTCCGGAACGGTGGCTGTAACTGAGGAGATCTGTGAGAGTGTTCGAGAGCCGACTCGAAATGCGGTGCATGGTAGCAGCAGCAACGAGTGTCCCTTACATGCTAGTGATGGCATCTAGAGCAGTGACAGCTGCAGGCACTGTTCCCGATAGCTGGTTGTAGCTGAGGTCACTGAGAGGCGAAGAAGAGAGGGGGGGATGGAAAAGGGTGGAGGCAGAGAGGTGGCAAAAGGAGAGGGGGCAAACAAAGCAGGAGCGAAGAGGGAGCAAGAAACTAAGTCGAGGGGGGGGGGAGGGAGAAAACGGATGGTGGTGGTGAGCACAAAAATGGCGGCTGAACATTAAAGCCGGGGTACACATTCCCAGAATCCCGATCAAATTATAAACATTGGGATGTGGATTACCCTGTGACCACATCCTAGGAAAACAAAACCTCGCCAGCCAAGGAAAACATCAGGAGGTGCCACATGTGGGAATTCTGTACTGCAAATTCACTGCTTTAGTCCCCCCCTCCGACAATGTTGTTTCTCCCCATGTCACGCGATTTCGTCCCCCCCCACACCCCGAATCCCCCACCCTCTCGCGCATGCATCTCGTTCCCCGCCCCTCAATTTCGAACGTTTATCACATTTCGCCTGGGAAATTTCGACGCAACACTTCCGCGAGCTGCGCAATTCCTCTGCGCCCTTCCGGTTCTTTCATTTCCCCCTCAACCCAATGTTTACACAATCCCCGCGTCACGAAATGCACGAGGACGCGAACCAATGAGAATGTTTTCGCTGATCTCCAATCTCTTGCCACGCTCATCACCCAATCCACGTGTCCCTCCCTACACTGTTTGGCACTGTTCATTTCATATAATTTCTAGGAATGTGTACGGCGGCTTTGAGGGGCGCATGTGGTTATGCTGTGTGCGAATGTGTACAGATGCATGCACATATGCACGCATGTAAGCATGAGTGCCTGTGCGCGAGTGTGCAAGCAAGCACATTTGCACATGATGACTGTTGACCGATCCCTGTGCATTGAGCGTGTGTGCAATGCAAGTGGTGGTGCGGTGCGGTGGTGCCTGCAGCTTCTGCGGGTTGGTGGTTCATCAATGCCTGACCTTTGGAGTGCTAAGGAGCCTGTGCGTGGCGCAATGCAAGTGGTGGCATGGTGTGATGCATACAGCTTCTGCAGCTTTGTGATCTGTGCGATGGCTGCTGCTGGAATGGTCTCCGTGAAAGCATTGTTGGAAAGCGCTCTGGTTAGATGAGCAGACAGACAAACCGACAGGCAGGGGGGCGGGCGGGCGGGCGGGCAGGCAGGCAGGCAGGCAGGCAGATAGACAGACAGACAGAGAGAGACACAGTCAGACAAGGCAATGCAATGAGAGAACGCTGTGACACGGGGAGATGAGATGAGAGAAACCGCACAGAAAAGAGATACGATTTCGTGGGAGACATGCTGATAAGAAAGTTTCCATGACACCGTGCTGCATCCCACCCACGTGTGCTGTGCAGCTGATTTTGAGGCGCCTCAAAGCATGATCCAGCAGACAACGTGCGTGTGGTGGGTAGGCATGAGCAACGGCCCGGCCCGGCCCGACCCGGCCCGGTTTAGGGTCGGCTCGACTAGAAACCGAGCCCGGCCGGCCCGGCCCGACCCGGGCCGGTTTCTCAGACTTCCTGGCCCGGCCCGGGTTTTTAGATCCGGGCCAACCCTGGCCCGGGGGGCGGGCCGGCTCGGCCCGCCCTCAAAACGGGCCGAATTTGGGCCAACCAGCCTGACGACGCCCGGCCCGACTTGAATGACCTCGTCGGGCCGGCGGCCCGGCCCGGCCCGGCGGGCCATACCCGGACCAACCCGAACGGGCTGGGACCCTTCAGAGTGTCGGCCAGGCCCCGGAAAATTCCGGTCCGGTCCGATCCGGCCCGGCCCGTCCGGGCCGTTTGCTCATGCCTAGTGGTGGGAGTGCAGTGGTGGAAGTGCAGTGGTGGGAGTGCAGTGCAGAGAGCACATACAGCAACTCAAGCGCAGAGAGGGTACTGATGGATGACACCACGGTGCCCGATAGTCGGTTGAAACTCAGGTTCCTGCAAGTGGGAGAGCGCGGACGGAGAAACAGTGGAAACAGTGAGGACAGAGGGGAGGACAGTGGGGACAGTGGAGACGAGGGGGCTGCCGCGGGGGTGGTGGTGGGGAGTGGGATTGTTTCTTCTTGTTGTTGTTTATGTAGAGGCAGTACTAGTGAGGGGGGGTGGTAATGTGGAACCAGGTAGGGGGATGTGCAGGTGGGAGTGAGGCAGGTGAGCGTCGGCCTGACCACGTCCTGCACGCACGCACATGCGGTGAACGGCTAGGATTGTACCGTCTGGATGCGCACGGTGCACGCGCGGGGCTAGGCTAGGCCAGCCAGGCCAGGCCAGCCAGGCCAGGCTAGGCTAGGCTAGACTGGCTAGGCTAGGCTAGGCTAGGCTAGGCAAGGCTAGGCTAGGCTAGGCTAGGCTAGGCTAGGCTAGGCTAGGCTAGGCTAGGCTAGGCTAGGCTAGGCTAGGCTAGGCCAGACTAGGCTAGGCTTGTACCATCTGCTGTTGACCGCCAGACAACAGTAGCCCCGCACATGCAGGTAGCCCCACCCCAGGGCCCAGGCTACTGCGCTTCATGTGGACTAGGCCCCAAATTGAGGTCACTCGGACACTGCAGCCACCCACAAGTCTCATCACGGCCCCAGCTCAACCCCACCCCGGCCCCAGCCCAGACTCCAAAGCCAACCCAGAGCCCAGACTCCAAAGCCAGCCCCAGCCCTTCTTTCTAGAGGACCTCTTTCAAGGTGAGAGAGGATGAGGTACGCCGCTGCAGCAGTCCTGTGGAGCACTATATCCCTTCCAAAGGACGTCTCAGGCACACATATTGAGTGTATGCAGGCGGCTCATATGGGTATGCGCTCTTTCAGGGAAAGCTAGGCAGGGATTTAGGGAGGGTTTACACACGGCCGCCAACCTCGGGGAGGCTAACGGGGCTCACAGGTTGGTGAGCTTGGTGAGGCGGGAGAGAGACGAAGGCATGTTGCCGGACAGCTGGTTGTTACTCATGCTCCTGAAGCAAGGCGTGGCGGAGATGGTGTGGGATGGTGTGGCGGGATGGCATGGCATGGTATGGTATAGAAGGAAGTGACATTGATCGCAGGGTAAGGAGAGAAAGGAGAAAAGGATAAGGACTCGAGACAAAACATATAAGCAAACACGTAAGAGGAGAAAGCACGCACTTGCACATCAACTCCAAGTCAATCTCTGGACTGCATTTGAGGCGCTCAAAACTAACTTCAAGACGATCTAGACTGCAATAGGAAGGTTGAAGAGGGCTGTCATGGGTAGAAGCCCATGGCAGCACACACAGCCAAGCTCCACCCATTCCCACACAGCCAAGCTCCACCCATTCCCACACAGCCAAGCTCCACCCATTCCCACACAGCCAAGCTCCACCCATTCCCACACAGCCAAGCTCCACCCATTCCCACACAGCCATGCTTCACCCATATATCTCTCTTCCTCTCAGCCAGCATGTGGCTGCTGGAACTTACAGCTGAGGTGCACGGGTGAGAGCCACAATACTTTTGAGGTGCATCAACAGATGATGATCTGAAGAGGATCAAAAGAGGATCCATCCGGGCACTTACAGCTGCAGTGCCCTTGTGAGGGTGGCGATAAGGGGCTCTGGGATGGAGCCAGAGAGAAGGTTGGACGACAGGGCCCTGCAGGGGAAGGGGATGTACGATGTGGTGGGGAGGGGTGAAATGGTGTGGGACGGGATGGGATGAGGTACAGAGTGATGGATAATGGATTGGATGGATGCGATGGGATGATGGGACGGGATGGGATGGGATGGGATGGGAAACCATAGAAAGCACTATTGAGAACAAGAATAGAGAGGAGGATGAAATGCAAGGAAAGAGACTCATTAACTGGTAAGAGGTGCCGACAGGCCGCCACAAATGCTATTGCTCTAACAGACAGGGCGCCACAAATGCTATTGCTCTAACAGACAGGGCGCCACAAATGCCATTGCCCTAACAGACAGGGCGCCACAAATGCTATTGCTCTAACAGACGGGGCGCCTCACATGCTATTGCTCTAACAGACAGGGCGCCGCACATGTGACATGCTACCGGGTGGCGGGTAGACACATGGGCTTAACACCGAGCCGGCTCGGCTCGGATCCGGTTCCGCTAAGCTTCAGGCCGAGCCAGGTTTTTTTTCTTAGCGAGCCGAAGCCGGCTCGGCTCACGGCTTCACTGAAGCCAAAGCCAAAGCTGAGCCGAGCCGAGCCGAGCCGAAGCCTGGCTCGACCCGGCTCAGTTTCAGCGCGGTGCAAAGCCTAGCTATGTAACTTTAAAAAAGGGGGGATTTAGGCTAGAAGGTGGTGGTGTGCTTAGCTAGGTGGCACGCTGTTTTAGGTCTTGTCGCAAATGGGGAAGGGAGCCGAGGGAGAGAGAGTGGAGCAATTGTGAGGAAAGGTTGGAATTTGTAGATGAGGGGGTTTTCAGTGCGGTGAAAGGGAGGGAGTTGGTTGGTCAGAATTCGATCCCTTACGAAGCGCGGCTCTCATTTGAGTGTCGCGTCATCATAAACCCTAGCCTAGCCGACCCGACCCCCCCTGGCTTCAGCGCTTCCAAAACGAGCCGAGCCGAGCCGGCCTTTGGCTGAAGCGAGCCGAAGCCAGCTTGGCTCGGCTCAGCTCAACTGAAGCTCGGCTCGAAGCCGGCTCGAAGGTGGCTTGGCTGGGCTTGGTGTTAAGCCCATGTCTACTACCGGGTGTACTGACAGGTTAGAGAGCTGAGAGAGCCGGCTGTAGGCCAGAGGAAGAGAGCCAGAGAATAGGTTGCTGCTCAGGTCACTGGCGAAGGGGAGAGAGAGGGAAGTCCATTTTCGAGACGACTACAAAAAACACGGAGGGGAGGGGTGTGTGGGGGGGAGGGGGGTTCCGAGTTGGAGTGGATTCTTTGATGCCTAGGGTGATGGCGAATGCCACGAGCACAGTGAGGAAAAGCAGTGGTGATGGATGGCGGCGATGGTGCGACAGCAGAGTATAAGTGAATAAGCAGGCAGCCACAGTCACAGTACTTACCGTGTGAACAAATTCCAGATTTAGTGCAACCACACTGACTAATGGGAGGGTGGGAGAGAAAGTGACAGGTGGGTGGGAGGGAGGCTGACAGGTGGGAGGGAGGCTGACAGGTGGGAGAGAGCAGTAGCAAAAATAAGGGTGGTGGGTAGTGGCCCTGATATCTGGTTGAAACTCAGATCCCTGCACGCGCAACAGAGAGAGGGATTAGGGAAAGGGGGCAGAGATGTACGGGCAGAGGCAGGCAGGGGAGTTCCATGGCTTGAGAGGTGGAAAGTTGGAAGGCCGGAGAGAAACAGACTAGTAGTGAGATAAGGCAGGGAGAAAACGGATGGTGGAAGGAAATACCATCTGATTACTCAAAGTGCACGCGATATTATAACTCGTGCCTGCTCCCCATTGCTCATACTCACAACAAAGTCCTATGGCCAGTGGGCTGAACCAGAGTCAAAGGGAGAGCGCACTTTGAGGCGCCTAAGTATATGCTTCCTTGCTTGGGCTGCTCATACTCACAACTTGGTGAGGCTAGTGAGGCGACTGAGAGTCGGAGGGAGAGGGCCAGATAACTGGTTGGACGTGAGTACTCTGGTGGTTGAGACGGGACCGGCAGAATGCGGACTCTTGTTATGATTGGCCAATGACTAGGGTGATGAGTGAGTGAGGTGCTGAGGTGATCCAGCAGGCCCTAAATAGCATAGCGTACCGTGAATCACACACACCACACACACACACACACACACACACACCACACACCACACACCACACACCGCACACCGAACATCTGAAGCACTTGCGACTATGATGCACAGGTGGTTGACATGGCAAGGCACGGCATGGCATGGCATGGCACGGCATACGGCACGGCATACCGCACGGCATGGCATGGCATGGCATGGCATGGCACGGCACATGGCACGGCATACCGCATGGCATGGCATGGCATCGTAACAGCATGGCAAAGGCACAGCTCACAGATCTTGCAACTTGTTGAGTGTGGAAATAGAGGCAGGAATGGAGCCATCGATTGAATTGGCCGATAAATCACTGCGGACAGGCGGGTAGGGAGGGAGGGAGGGAGGGAGGGGGGGAGGGAGGGGGGAAGTGGGGCGGGAGGGGGGGAGGGGAGGAGAGAGGGGGGGGAGGGAGGGAGGGAGGGAGGGAGGGAGGGAGGGAGGGAGGGAGGGAGGGAGGGAGGGAGGGAGGGAGGGAGGGAGGGAAGGACAGTGGCAAAAGGCAGCACACATGCACGGATTTCTTGAGCGGACTCGCAGCAAAAAATCTTTAAAGAACGAGCATGTGGAAGGGTGACCAAAGGGGAGGAGAGGAGGTGCTGGAGAGGAACAGGTGGGGGCAAGAAAGAGGAAGAGGGACAGGGGGGGGAGGGAGTGGGTCATGTACCAACAACTACTCTCATGGAAAAGGCATTGGCTTACATGGTGACTGCACCAGCGACATTGGAAATGGCCGCGGGAACAGACCCTGTGAGAGAATTCCCTGCCAGATTGCTGGGACGAATGGGGAACCAGAGTGGGAGGGAGGGAGGAGAAGAGGGGGAGGGGGGGGGGGGGGGGAGGGAAGAGATGGAGGGTTGGGTAAGAGAACGGAGTGATAGTGGAAGAGGTCAATGGAGGGAGAGAGCGCAGATCAATTCAAATAAGTGCAAGCAAGAGAGTGCAGATGCCTCTTGGCTGTCATCTCATCTCACAGGTATGTTACCTGTACGCCAAACACATACGGGAGATCCCACAGATCTCCACTCATGGGGGAAGACAGAGGAAGACGGAGGAAGACGGAGGAGGATGGAGGAGGACGGAGGAAGAGGTGCAGGTTAGTTTTGACACGGAAGATGGGGGGCTTTCAAAACCCGCTCACGGAGGAAGGTGGAGGAAGGCAGTGGAAGGTGGAGGAAGGCAGTGGAAGGTGGAGGAAGGCAGTGGAAGGTGGAGGAAGGCAGTGGAAGGTGGAGGAAGGCAGTGGAAGGTGGAGGAAGGCAGTGGAAGGTGGAGGAAGGCAGTGGAAGGCGGAGGAAGGCAGTGGAAGGTGGAGGAAGGCAGTGGAAGGTGGAGGAAGGAAGGACCGAGATGTGGGAACAAGGCGAAGAGCGGCGGGTTAGAAAGAGAGTGCGCATGGCTCATGGCTCTGAGTTGTCATCTCATCTCACAGGTAGGTGAATGCAGTGTTGAGGACTGACGGTGCAGGTATGGGCCCTGAAAAAAGAGCCTTACTTAGATCCCTGCGCATTCATATGCACACGCCCATGCACACACCCGCACCCATGCACACACCTACACCCATGCACATGCCCATGCACACACCCACACCCATGCACACACCCACACACACCCATGCACACGCCCACACCCATGCACACGCCCACACCCATGCACACACCCATGCACACACCCACGGACAAGCACAGAATAGTGTGGGAGAGGATACATGTAGAGACAGCGAACAACAACAACAACAACAACAACAACAACAACAACAAGAGAGACTTTTTCACTAGACTCAAAAAGTCACTTGAGGCGACTTAGTAGTGTGGGGGAGGAGAGGAGACATGGAGAAACAGCAGGGTGGTGGAGGGGGGAGGAGAGAACCCACAGAAGGAGGGGGCGAGAAGAAGGACAAGAAACGTGTACGTCCGGGGGTGACAGGAAACCCAGAGGACAGAAAGGTGAGGCAACACGTCCGGACTGGAAGCCAGGCAAGTGGGATTTAAGTAGGAAAGAACGATCACTTTTCCTGAAGCGCAGAGGAGGAGCACAGAAAGGCACAGAAAGGGGAGGGAGGGCGTAGCGCCAGTGCCCCTGAGCTGTGACCACTGGCCCTTGCAGTCGTGGGAGGGACTCTTCTTCTAGTGCTCTGCAGCATTGCTGCCAGAAGTAACGGTGGTGCCAGTGCGGTAGGGCCTAGCTTCTAAATCTTTTTGATATGCTCGAATGACGCCATCGAGCCAGAATGAACTAGGGTGGGTGGGCTGCTGACTCACAGTGACTTAAGACGAGGGAAGTCGACGAGGAAATTGGGAATGGAGGAAAGAAAATTGTTGTTGCTGAGATCACTGAGATGAGGGAGACACAACACAGAGGTGAGAAGAAGATACAGGGAGAGAGAGGGAGAGAGTTGAGAGAGGAAGAGACAGCGAGAGGGGGAGAGTTGAGAGAGGGAGAGAGAGTGAGAGGGAGAGAGTTGAGAGAGGGAGAGAAAGCGAGAGGGAGAGAGTTGAGAGAGGTAGAGAAAGCGAGAGGGAGAGAGTTGAGAGAGGGAGAGAGAGAGCTGGATAGGAAGGAAAGGGGAGGGTCTATGGGAAGGCATGGGAGGGAGAGGTTGGGGCTTGAGCGGCAGAAACAGCAAGATCCATCAGCAGTGGAGAGTCACATTCTTGCCTTGCAGTGCAAGCGCTGAAGCTACCAGCATGCGCGTATAATCAGGTTAGGCATCAGCATAAGCCCAGCCCGGGTCAGGCTGGGCCGGGCCAAGGTCGGGCCAACCTTGGGAACCTTCCCGGCCCGTGCCCGGGTTTAGGGGTCGGGCCGGGCCGGCCTTGGCCCGGGGGTGGCCAGGCCGGGCTAAGCCAGCTAAGGTCGGGCCAAGTTTCAGGGATGCTCGAGCCCGGCGAAATCCGAGCTGGACCCGGGGCGGCCCAGCACGCCGGCCCGCCGGGAATTTTGGTCATGCCTAAATAAGGTTGTGTGCACAAGCACAGCCTTACAGTGACTCAAGTTTCACAAGTTTGGTGAGGTAAGCGGGAGGTTCCCCGGACATTAGGCAGTCGACTCAAAAGCAAGCACAGCCTTACAGCGACTCAAGCTTCACAAGTTTGGTGAGGTCAATGGGAGGTTCCCCAGAGATTAGGCAGTTTGACAGGCCCCTGGGAGTCGACAGGAAGGAAGGAGAACGGGACGGAAAGAGAATGGGGGGAAAGAGACAGGAAATCGGGTTGGGATTGGTAGTATGAACGGTGGAGGGTGTGGGGAAGCAAGTAGCGCGGGTGGAGCAGCAAACGCATGGGGAGGCCGGCAGGGGACACACACACACACACACACACACACGCGCGCGCGCGCGCACGCACACACACACACACACACACACACACACAAAAACCACAAGGGAAAATCGTGCAAAGGGAAATTTGAGCAGAGGGAGGAATCTGAGAGCTGTATGAACGTGGCAAAAGAGTGATGAGGGGGGTCGTGACGCAGTGAACGGACAACAGGAGAGGCCTGAGGTAGGGTCCCAGGCAAACCAGGCTGGTAAGTATATGACTTTTTAGTCAGCTCCAAATAAAGGCGTAAGGGAGGCTGCCAGGCAAACATAGACTGGTGCCAGTATGTTGGCCACTGGAGGAAGGCGAGGGCCACGGAGGGCCATGGAGGTGCTGCGAGGTGCAATGTGGTGCAATGGGGTGCAATGGGTGCAACATGGTTCAAAGGGGTGCCAATGGGTTGTAATGGGGTGTTGGTGCAGAGAAGTTGCAAGTTGGAAGTGTCTCACGAGGGGAGAGAAGAGCTTACAGGAAGGTGAGGGTAGTGACAGTTGTCACTGGGTCAGGGAAGGTTCCCGCCAGACCGGAATTACCACCCATATTGCTGGTTACAAGAGGAGAAGGAAGCCAAAGATGGATGAAGGGAGCAGTGTATGGTCAGTGGCAGTAAAGAGCCACGTGTATAAAGGCATGTGTAGCCGTGTGTAAAGAGCCACGTGTAAAGAACCAAGCGTAAAGAGTCGTGTGTAAAGGGTGGGCAGAGGTAACGAAGGATGGAGAAGGAAGGAAAGAGCACTGGCACAGAAGGTATTGGATTGGATGCGGAGGATGGATTTGATGGGTGATGGCGTGGCGGTATTGAGTCAAGTCAAGCTTTTGAGCCAAGTCAAGAGCAGTGGCACTGACATGTATCAGAGCGAGTGCTTTTGAGGCACCTCAAAACTAGAATCCTACGGCCGAGGGAAGGTGAAGCGAGAGATCGAAGGAAGGCAGTGAGAGAGTCACTGACAGGTGTCGGAGAGAAGCCAAGGGGCTTAGCTGTGCTGGCAGTTGCCCGTAAAACTGATTGTTGCTCAGGTCCCTGCCATAACATGGTATACCATGCCATGCCATGCCACACCATGTTATGCAATGCCATCCGATGCACCTCCGCGCCATGGGCATGCCATGGCCCATGGGGTACATGGGCATGCCATGGCCCATGGGGTACATGGGCATGCCACGCACATGAGGGGTCCACATGCATCACACACAGTGAATGCATGCAGAGACACATGGGGGGGATGAGCGGAGGGTGATTGAGGAGAAGGGGAGTACACACTGGAAGGATGAACGGAGAGAGGGGTGCATGGAAGAAGATAGGCACGGACATAGTAGCACGAGCGCGAATTTCAACGCAAAGGGATGACACAGGGACGTGTTTTGTTTTTGAGAATTCTCAAAAACAGAGGGATGACAAAGAGACAAAAAATGAATAGGCCAGCCATGTGGGCACGCCACACGTCCCAGCAAAAGCACCCCTATGGCATCATGCGCATGCCATGCACATGCTGTGCACATGCCATGCACATGCCATGCACATGCCGTGCACATGCGATGCTATGCAGAGGCAATAGTCTTTGGAGGCACTAACAGCACGGAGAGGTCAGTGAGAGCAGAAATCTCATCCACAATGGGGCCATCAATCGAATTCCAGGATAAGTTACTGCCAGTCAGAGGGGAAGGGAGGGAAAGAGAGGGGGGAAGTGCGAGGGTGAAAGTGAGCGAGGGAAAGCGCGAGAGTGAAAGTGAGAGGTGAAGTGAGTATACGGGGTTGGGTACGGTGAAAGGGAGTGCAACTTTGATGTTACTTCTTTATGCCCAACAGCGAAAGACTGGATCAAAAGAAGAAGAGTTCTTTGCCTCGGTGGGTTCGCAATAGAAAAGCACAGCTTATCTGCAGGGCAGAAAGAGAAAGCCCGGGTGAACCCTGCGCACACTGGGTTTGCAGTTAAATTTGTGTTGTTTGGTGGTGGCGGCGGCGGCGGCGGGGGGGGGGGGGGGGGGGGGGGTGGGGGGTGGTGGTGGTGTTGGTGGTGGTGGTGGTGGTGGTGGTGGTGGTGGTGGTGGTGGTGGTGGTGGTGGTGGTGGTGGTGGTGGTGGTGGTGGTGGTGGTGGTGGTGGTGGTGGTGGTGGTGGTGGTGGTGGTGGTGGTGGTGGTGGTGGTGGTGGTGGTGGTGGTGGTGGTGGTGGTGGTGGTGGTGGTGGTGGTGGTGGTGGTGGTGGTGGTGGTGGTGGTGGTGGTGGTGGTGGTGGTGGTGGTGGTGGTGGTGGTGGTGGTGGTGGTGGTGATGGTGGTGGTGGTGGTGGTGGTGGTGGTGGTGGTGGTGGTGGTGGGTGTAGTGTGGTGTTGTGCATTGTGAGGAGTGATTCGTTATTGAGTGCATCGCTAAACGCACAGGTACTGCAGTCGGCTGAGTCTACTGATTTCCATTGTAAGGGAAAACATGAAGTTATTATTGGACATGTCTCTGTTGGGGGGAAGAAAAAGCAGTTGGGTTGAGGAGAGGGGAGGATGGAGAGAGGGGGTAGAAGTGAGAGGGGGGGGTGGAAGTGAGAGGAAGGGGTGGAAGTGAGAGGAAGGGGTGGAAGTGAGAGAAGGGGGTGGAAGTGAAGACAGGGAAGGAGAGAAAAAGAAATAATGTGGCGGAAGGGAGATGAATGGGGGAGAGGAAGAACGAGGCAGAGAAGAATGTTGGGGGGGGGGGGGGGGGGGGGCAGAGGAGGAGGGGGGAAGGGGGGGGGAGGGGGCAGAGTTGGGGATGAGGGAAAGGTTGATGGGAGATGTGGGCGGGAGAGAGAAAGGAGCCACTGTGATTCTAAATATGTGCATTGACTCCATTTCATGCTGCGATCAAGAGTACAATGGGCCATGTGTGCGAGCACTGCTCAGCATTGCACAGCACGCAACCGAACCCTCCGAAATTGCACTGTAACGCACCGCACAGCACAGCACTACACTGCACTAGGCCGAAAATGCGGGGTGTGTGTACTAGCAGCATGAGACCCCTCCCAATAATATCCAGGTGCACACACACAACACCTAAATCACTCTCCCCAATATATCCCCATCTCCCCATTCTCGCTCCTTCTCCTTTCCTCATCCCCCTGTTCTCCCATTCCCCTACGCCCCCCTCCCTTTTCCCAGACCGAGACAGAGCATAAGCACAGCACAGGGAGAGAGCTGAACACGGATAACCATTTTCAGGCGCCTCAGAGAAAGTTCAAACCATTCCCCCCTTCCCTTCCCCCTCCCCGATTCCAGCCAGAGGCAGATCATACGCACAGCAGAGAGAGAGCGAGAGAAAGAGAGAGAGAGAGAGAGAGAGAGAGAGAGAGAGAGAGAGAGAGAGAGAGAGAGAGAGAGAGAGAGAGAGAGAGAGAGAGAGAGAGAGAGAGAGAGAGAGGGAGCCTATGTCCCTTAGTATTTAGAGCCCTCAGTCCTCTCATTCCTCAGTTTTGAGTTGGGTTTCTTAGTTTTCTCCTTCCCTTGGTGGCGGCTGAGAGAGGAGAGAGAGAGAGCGAGAGGGAGAGAGAGAGAGAGAGAGAGAGGGAGCCTATGTCCCTTAGTATTTAGAGCCCTCAGTCCTCTCATTCCTCAGTTTTGAGTTGGGTTTCTTATTTTTCTCCTTCCCTTGGTGGCGACTGAGAGAGGAGAGAGACAGAGCGAGAGGGAGAGAGAGAGAGAGAGAGCGCGAGAGCGGGAACTTGCACGCACCTGGGAGCAGGCCTCACTCCCACCCTCCCTAGGGGGCCTGGGCTTAGTGGACCCAGCAGTGGACGGTCCACATGCGTTCTTGACCAGCGTGGCCCAGGCGCACAGGCTCCTGCTCTCCCTCCCCTCGGACCCCACCGGCCCCTTGGCGACCGCCGCATGTGCTCTCGCACCCCCCTACACCAGCCCCACCCCACTTCACACCTGGCTGGCGGAATGTGAGGCAGCACTCCCGGCCCCGGCCCTGGAGCTCCTGCGAGCCGAGCGCCTGGAGCCCTCAGACGAGCCCCTCCAGCACCGACTCGCCCTGGAAGTCCACGCGGCACGGTTTGCTGCTCTGCTGGCGGCCACCCGGGAGATGGAACTCAACGCCAAGAGCGGCCACACACAACGGCTCCTCTCCCTCACTGGTTATGGCGCAGGAGACTGGCTCCTCGCTATCCCACTCTTCCCCTCCCTCCGCCTCGCCCCCCCGCACTTCGCCATAGCCCTGGCATTCCGCCTGGGCCTCCCCTTCCCCGCACCCAAGGTGTGCAACTGCACCAAGCGGGTACAGATCCTGGACCCACGACTCCCGAACCACCTGTTCCGCTGTGGGACCGGACACGGCCGCACCGACACCCATAACGCCCTCAGGGACGAGTGCATCCGCATGGCACGGGACGCCCAATTCATCGTCACCAAAGAGACGGCGATCTACAACCCGGTCGACGGCAAAACCGCCGACCTTGCCATCCAGGATCGGGACTCGGGGGCGGTGTGGTGTGGATCTGCGATGTCACCGTCACCGACCCGGTCAGCTCACGAGACCCGCTAGCCCGTAAAGGCCACGGCTACATGGCCAGAGAGCAGGCCGACAAAAAGATCGACGACTACCGCAGCCGGGCGGAGTACGTCGGCTTTTTCCCGCTGGCGGTAGAGACATACGGCTGCCCCTGCGCCGAGGTGCCCACCTTCCTCAAACTCCTGGCACACACGGCCGCCCGCCGCCTTTTCAACGCCGACCCCAGCTCCTACCAAGCCGCAAAACTGCTCAGCCAGTTCCGGCAACGCTGGTCCATCACACTCCAACGGGGACAAGCGCTCTCGTACCTGGGGAAGGTGAACGAGGCCTCTCCCCTTGAGTGGCCCCCCTTGGGCGCCCCGGACGCCTGCATGTCCCTTGGAGACTGTTTTGCAGTGATAGAGCACCAGGGCGAACGAGAGTAGAAGGGGTCCCGATAGGAGACTCACCTGAGCCGAAACACCAGTTTGTACCAATCCGGCATGCCTAGTTTGTACCCAGGATTGCCCATCAACGACGGACCGTTCGAGAGAGAGAGAGAGAGAGAGGGAGCCTATGTCCCTTAGTATTTAGAGCCCTCAGTCCTCTCATTCCTCAGTTTTGAGTTGGGTTTCTTAGTTTTCTCCTTCCCTTGGTGGCGGCTGAGAGAGGAGAGAGAGAGAGCGAGAGGGAGAGAGAGAGAGAGAGAGAGAGAGGGAGCCTATGTCCCTTAGTATTTAGAGCCCTCAGTCCTCTCATTCCTCAGTTTTGAGTTGGGTTTCTTATTTTTCTCCTTCCCTTGGTGGCGGCTGAGAGAGGAGAGAGACAGAGCGAGAGGGAGAGAGAGAGAGAGAGAGAGAGAGGGAGCCTATGTCCCTTAGTATTTAGAGCCCTCAGTCCTCTCATTCCTCAGTTTTGAGTTGGGTTTCTTAGTTTTCTCCTTCCCTTGGTGGCGGCTGAGAGAGGAGAGAGAGAGAGCGAGAGGGAGAGAGAGAGAGAGAGAGAGAGGGAGCCTATGTCCCTTAGTATTTAGAGCCCTCAGTCCTCTCATTCCTCAGTTTTGAGTTGGGTTTCTTATTTTTCTCCTTCCCTTGGTGGCGGCTCGCGCCGGCGGCCTTCGGCCGCGCGTTTGGGGACGGCAAGGACTCTGCACACCATTCATCAACAACAACAAGCAATGACAGCCTACGCCCCACGGGCCAAGCACACACCCTAGCAACTACCTATTCCGGTGGCATGGAGAGCCTCATCAGCCGTGCTGAGGGACTCTCGCCGGTGAGAGCGGCGCCCTACCGCACGTACGCGCGGAGGGGGCCGGTCACGCAACTTGGTCTGCTCCCGCTTCCTCAAGAAGGGCCGCCACATAGCCCACCAGGAGCTGGAGCGCTGACAAGGCGCCGCCAACAATGTCTACAGCTGCGGCCGAGTCTATGCTCGCCGATACTGCACGCATCACGACGAGCAGACGTGGGTCCAACACGGTTCCCGGGGCGGGCACGGGCTGCACTCGCGTCGACACGACGGCGAGATCAGCTGCTGCCATCGCACAGCGGTGAAGAGGATCATGAGGCATCCTGCATGGGCTCGCTGAGTTCCGAAGCACGGAGTGCGAGTCCGCCAGCATCTCCACGGCGATCCCCATCGCCCGCCGCGCGTGCCAAAGCCGACGAAGCGTGGCGACTGGGATCGCCGTCGCCCACGCCCCCGAAGCCGCTCCAGCTGCACCCTCAGCGGCATCCGCAAGCCGCTTGACCAGCGCGGCTCCAGCAGCTCCGGGGGGGAGCCCTCGTCGCAGGACTCCGCCCCCCCCATCTCCGCTGCTTCTGCCCCCCCCTCAACCCCAGTCGGGGATGTCAGAGGCCGCCGGGGGGGAACAAACGGCGCTGCAGCCTGCTCGCCAAAGAACAGCGGGGGATGCAGGCCTGCGGGCCAGCCCGCTGCTGATGTCTCCAGCAGCGGCGGCTGCCAGCTCGGCAGCGACCGCACCGTCGGTACTCCCGTCGGCGCAGCCACTGGACGCGACGGGTAGTGCAGGCCGGGCTGCTGCAAGGGCTGATACGGGGGGGCAGGGGGATGGGGTGCCTGAAGATGCTGCTGGAAGGGCGGCGCCTGCTGCGCCACAGATGCACGCGGAGGACAGGATGGGGCCGGCATGCGCGGTTGGGCGTCCTGTGAGGGGTACACCTGCCCGGGCGGGAACTGCGGCTGAGGATAAACGGGCGCCGATTGAGGCGCAGCAACCGATCGGAACAGGTTCTCCAGCGTCGCCGCGGCGCGGCCCAGCCGCCTCTCCGCAGCTGACCCGCGACCGTTCCCACCGCCAGCCCGCCACCCGCGGCGTGGACCGGTCTGCCCCCGCTGCCCCTGCGGCGTCCGGTGCTGCTGGGCTGGAGTCGCCTGCGCCCCGCGCTGAGGCGTACCTCGGCGCGACGGCGCCGGCTGAGGCTGCTGCGGCTGCGGTGGCTGCGCTATCCCCGGCCGGTCGCGGTTCGCATGCTCAGGAGCCTTCCGCCCGGGCCGGGCCGGGGACGAGTGGCGGCTGCCCGACAAGCGCTCCGGGGTTTGCTGCCGGCTCGTTGTTGCGACTGGGAGCCCGCGCTCCCAATCGTAGTTCGAGGGCGGTGGGGAGCTCGCCCGATCTCGGAGGGGGGCGCTCTCCCCCGTACTCTCCAAATCGCGGGAGCGCTCACGATGGGGACGCTCAACTCCCACCGCATTCAGGGGGAACTCCATTGACGGCCCGAACACCCCCCACGGCCTCGCCCGCGCGACGGCTGGGGAGTTAGCTGGACGCAGTGGATGCAGGGCCTGGAGAGGTCGGGGGCGCGGGCGAGGCCGGGCGGGAGACCTGTCACGGGATGGCGGCCCGATGAACGACTTCCAACAGGCTGCTAACCGGGCTTTAAGGGGGGGGGTGCAAAGGGAGGAAACTGACGAAGAAGAGAGACAAGATATCACTTATGTACCTGAGAGCCGCCTCGAATCATCCACGGAAGAGTCCGGTGACGCTCTGGAAGACAGGGCACCATTGCGTGGAAGGGGCGGGAACCCATCCCCATCGCCCAGATCTCGCAGTCGAGGGCCTGTTGGCACGCAAACGCTAGGCTCTCCCGCCCAGGCGGCCAGAGGGAGGGCGCGAAATGTGCGAAATTCCCGCGCCAGAGTTACGCATGCGACCCTGCTCCCAAGGCAACTCTCGCCACAGGAGCTGTCATCCAACGAATCGCTATTCGCCGGGGTGGCGGGATGGGACATCGACCTGCTGTGTGACAGTCGCCAACCCCCAATTTCCCGCAGAATCCCCCCCAAACTTCGCCAGCTCTTCGCTCTGGCACTTCTGACACCCCTCCTCCATATCGCTCACAGGCCAACCAGCCTCGCAGGCTGGCGTCTGTTACTCTTTGTCCCTCGCCTAACCCTTCGCCTGCATTCGCCCAAGCACCCAGATTGGGCCACAGTGGAAAAACGACTGCAGCAGTTCCTCGCGGGCGAATGGCATTTGCTGTACCTGTCAGCAATCGACGCTGTGCATAACCCCCCCGCACCTCGCCACGCGGCGGACTCCATCGGCAGGCAAAAGCGAGCAGAGGGGCTTGTCCGCCGTGGCAGTCTCCGACGTGCCCTGCTGGCACTGGACTCGACCCCGGTCAGCGATTCAACCCCCGACGTCCTCGAGGAGTTGAAGTCCAAGCACCCCGCCCCGTTGACTGAGTCAATCGCCTGGCCCATCCTTGACGAGTCCGAGGCGGGTCCCTCGTTTTCGCAGGATGCGTTCATTCGCCTGCTGAGTCGCTGCAAAAATGGAGTGGGCGCAGGGCCTTCAGGAATGTGCTTCGAGCACATTCGCGAAGCTGCCCTCGCTAACAACTCAGTCGCTGGCAAACTGCATGAGCTTGCATTACTTTTGCTCAAAGGGGAGTCCACCGCCGAAATCGCCGCCCTACTCACCGCCAGCCGCCTCATAGCATTTCCCAAGCCCGGAGGCGGCACGCGACCCATCGCCATAGGCGAATGCCTGCATCGCCTCGTGGCGAAGGCGGGCCTTCTCACCATGACTGAACAAGCACGGTCTCACTTCCTTCCGCTGCAGTTCGGGGTAGCGGTTCGAGCAGGCGGCGAGGCAATCATCCACGGAGCTCGAGCATACACAGCCGAATTTCCTGCCGCCCTCGTACTCCAGGTCGACCTGTCGAATGCTTTCAACAGCGTCGACCGGGCTGCGATAGTGGCAGGCCTCTTCAACTCGCCCCTACGACTGATCCTCCCCTTCGTCCAGCTCTCCTACGGAGCCCCGTCGCGCCTCTACCTCGACGCAGGCTTCTGCAGTGGGCCACTCCTCAGCGCCCGGGGTGTGCGACAGGGGGACCCCATGGGTCCCCTGCTCTTCGCGGCGGCCATGCACCCGGCCCTCCAAGCGACGGCCTCGGCGTTCCCTAACGTCCTCTGCCTCGCATATGCCGATGACATTACGCTGCTCGGAGATCCGTCGGCGTGCGCGGCGGCCTTCACACACCTTACGGACGCCCTGCGCCCCTTGGGCCTCACGCACAACCCCTCCAAGTGTGCGGCGTGGTCAGCCTCCCAGCCCCCCAGCTCCATCCTCCCCCCGGGCATCCCCATCAGCGCTGCCGGCCAGCGCGTCCTCGGGAGCCATATCGGCCCCACTGAAGGGACAGCCGCCTTCCTTCGGGAGCAGCTGGCCGACATGGCCAGACCGCTGCCCGCCCTGGCGACCATGGACCCCCAAGCCGCCGGCCTCCTCCTCCACCGCTGTGTCTCGCGGCGAGTGTCCTACCTCACCCGCACCACCCCTCTATCCTCGCTGCCCACCGATGAATGGTCCCGGTGGGGCCAGGAGCTCTTCCACACCCTACTCCGCTCATGTAACCTCCAGCTCCCACGGGGGGAGCGAGAACTGTCGCGCACGTGGCAACAGGCCTCTCTGCCCCCCTCTCTTGGCGGCCTCGGCCTCACGGACCCCGCAGTAGAGGGTCCCCACGCCTTCCTCACTAGCGTTACACAGGCCCAACGGCTGCTGATATCCCTCCCATCGGACCCGACAGGCCCATTCGCTGCTGCGGCATGCTCCCTGGCCCCCCCTTTCAACAGCCCGACACCCCTCCACACCTGGCTGACGGAGTGCGAGAAGGCCCTCCCAGCCCCAGCCCTGGCCCTCCTGCAGGCCGAGCAGGCCGAACCCTCGGACGATCCCCTCCAGCACCGACTGGCCCTGGAGGTACACGCAGCCCGCTTCGCCTACCAGTTGGCTGCGTCAAGGGAGATGGAACTCAACCCCCTCAGCGGCCACACCCAGAGGCTCCTCTCCCTCACTGGGTACGGCGCTGGCGATTGGCTCCTCGCCATCCCCCTATTCCCCTCACTTCGGTTGGCGCCCCCACATTACGCCATCGCCCAAGCGTTCCGCATGGGCCTCCCTTTCCCGGCACCCAGGGTCTGCAACTACGCCCAAGGGGTGGTGATCGAGGACCCTCGACTACCAAACCACCTCTTCCGCTGTGGGACAGGGCATGGCCGCATCGACACCCACAACGCCCTCCGGGACGAGTGCATACGCATGGGGCGGGACGCGCAGCTCATAGTCACGAAGGAAACAGCGATCTACAACCCGGTCGATGGCAAGACCGCCGACCTGGCCGTGCGTGACCGGGACTCGGGGGCGGTCTGGATCTGCGACGTCACCGTCACCGACCCAGTAAGCTCTCGGGACCCGCTAGCGCACAAGGGCCGAGGATACATGGCCCGGGAGCAAGCGGACAAGAAGATCGACGACTACCGCCACAGGGCAGCATACGTCGGTTTCTTCCCGCTCGTAGTCGAGACGTATGGCTGCCCATGCGCCGAAGTGCCAACCTTCCTTAAACTTCTAGCACACACGGCCGCCCGCCGCCTTTTCAACGCCGACCCCAGCTCCTACCAGGCGGCTAAACTGCTTAGCCAGTTCCGCCAGCGCTGGTCTGTCACCCTCCAGCGGGGACAAGCCCTCACCTATCTTGGGAAGGTGAACGACGCCTCACCACTCGAATGGCCTCCCCTCGGCGCTCCTGACGCGGGCATGTCCCTAGGGGATTGCTTCGCTGTCATCAAGCACCTGAGGAAGGCGTGGTAGACTAGGAGCTCGGCCAAAATACCGTGCATGATTGTACTCACCTTATATGCCTCGCATGTACCCAGGGTAATCCGAGCAATGAAGGACCGTTCGAGAGAGAGAGAGAGAGAGAGAGAGAGAGAGAGAGAGAGAGAGAGAGAGAGAGAGAGAGAGAGAGAGAGAGAGAGAGAGAGAGAGAGAGAGAGAGAGAGAGAGAGAGAGAGCATGAGTCCCTCTCCAGCTATATAAGCTTTCTCCCTCCCTCATTCATCCTGTTTAGTTTCCAGTTCTTTCTTTTCTCCAACCCTTGGTGGCGGCCTCGCGTCGGCGGCCTTCGGCCGCCGACGCTCGCGGCGCGGCCGTCGGCCGCGCGTGAGGGGCGGCAAGGACACACGGCTTCAGAATCAACAAAGACTACAGCAAGTGCACACATACAGGGTCTACAACCTGCCAACACCACACTCGGCAGACACCCATGGAGAGCCTAACACAGCTTACCAAAGCACTCACGCTAGGGAGCACCTCGCCAACGAGGACCTACACACGACGACAGCCCGTCATGCGGCTTCGTCCGCTCCAGCCTCCTCAAGCAGGGCCCTCACGTAGTCCCCCAGGAGCATCAGCGCTGACACGGCACCGCCAACGATGTCTACAGCTGCAGCCGAATCTACGCTCGCCAATACTGCCCGCATCATGGCGAGCAGGCGCGGGTCCAACACGGTTCCCGAGGCGGGCGCAGGCTGCACTCGCGTTGACACGACAGCCAGATCCGCTGCAGCCATCGCGCAGCGGTGGAGCGGATCATGAGGCATCTTGCACGGGCTCACTGAGCTCCGTAGAACGGAGTGTGAGTCCGTCAGCATCTCCACAGCATACCCCATCGCCCGCTGCGCGTGCCAGAGCCGACGAAGCGTGGCGACTGGGATCGCAGTCTCCGCCAGCCGCTCCCTCCCGCGCAGGCGCTCCAGCTGCGCCCTCAGCGGCATCCGCAGCCCACCCGAGCGACGTCGCCCCTGGTCCCCAGGAGGCGAGTCCTCGCCGGTGGACTCCGCCCCCCCCATCTCCGCTGCTTCTGCCCCCCCCTCAACTCCAGTCGGTGACGCCAGCGAACGGCGGGGGGGGACAAAGGGCGCTGTCGCCCGTTCGCCGAACGACGCTGGTGCCACCAACGGCGGCTGGCCACGGGGCCATCCTACCACCGACGCATCCGGGGGCGTCGGCTGCCAGGGCGGCAGTGTCTCCGCAGACCGCACGTCCAATCGACGCGGATCGAAGGGTCCGGCCGAGGGGAGGATTGGCGGTGGAGGTGCAGAAAGAAGGGGCGCTACGAGGTGCTGACTGTCGGGGAGCAGGAGAGACGTCGCGGTGCGGGGAGGGAACACCTGCGCCGGCACCTGAGGAAGGGGGAAACGCGCGGGCTGCGGGTGCGCCTGCTGGTACTGCTGGGACGCCAGAAGCTGCGGAGAATACACCAGAGCCTGCTGAGGCTGGGCGACAGTGCGGAACAAGCCCTCGAGAGTCGCGGCGGCCCGCCCCAGGCGCCTCTCCGCTGCTGACCCACGGTTACTTCCCCCGCCAGCCCTCCAGCCGACGCGCTGGCCCGAACGCCCGCGCGGCGCCTGCGGAGTCCGGCGCTGCTGTGCCGGCCCCGCCTGTGGGCGGCGCTGAGGCGTCCCTCGGCGAGAGGGATGCTGCTGGCACGGCGACTGATGCACCTCGCCACGCGCCACGGGTCCACGACCGATCTCCAAGGCGCGCTCGGGGGACTTCTCCTCGTGCCTCTGGGGCGCGGCAGTCCGGCCCCGCGACTGCCCACGCATCCGCTCTGGAGCCTGTTGGCGAGCCGCCGAGGGGTCGAGGAGCCCGCGCTCCCAATCTCGGTCCGACTGTGCCAGAGGACTCGCCCGACCTCGGGGGGACATACTATCCCCAGTGCTCTCCAAATCGGCCGATTGCTCACGATCAGGCCGCTCCATCACAAGGTGGCGCGCCGCACTCGGCACCCCCCACGACTCGGCACGAACGTCGGACGTCGACTGGGCCCGCCCTGAGAGGAAACCGCGGTAGAGGGCGTGGAAGACTCAATGCACGGACGACAGGAGGGCGCGGTCGCGGAACGGCTAGGCTCGGCGATCTGTCCTCCGACGGAGGACCGCTGAACGGATTCCAGCAAGCTGCGAACAGGGCTTTAAGAACTTCGGAACTGCAAAGAACAACTGGTGAGGAGGAAAGGGCGGACGGGACTTATATACCCGAGGAGCAGGAAGATTCCACTACTGAGACTTTCAGCAAGGAGGAAGGCGTCGAGTCGAACAGGCGCGCTGGAGGAAGAGATGCTGGCCCAACTCCCAGATCAAGGGGACGAGGGTCCAGCCGCATGCATAATACTCGGGCACCGCTGGACACCCATCCCCAGGCAGCTCCGCAGCTGTCCCCGGAAGAACTGGCGAATGACACCTCCCGATTCGCCGAAATCGCCAATTGGGACATCGCGGCTCTCTGCGACAGTCGCCAACCCCCTCTCTCCCGCCGGTTACCCCCCCAAATCCGCCAACTTTTCGCGCTCGCCCTTCTGACACCCCTCCTTTTCCTCGCCAAACATCCAACCTCCATCGAGGGCTGGATCCTGTTACTCTACCTCCCGCGCCTTACCCTTCGCCTACCGTCGCCGAGACGCCCCGATTGGCCCGCGATGGAAAATCGCCTTCGGCAATTTCTCGCAGGCGAATGGGACACCCTGTACCGGGCAGCCGCTTCCGCTGTTACCCTGACACCCCCACCCCGCCACGTACCTGACACCCTCGGGAAAATATCCCGAGCTGAGGGCTTGGTACGACGAGGCAGTTTGCGACGGGCACTGCTCGCATTGACCTCGACCCCAGTCAGCAAGTCCACCCCCGCGGTCTTGGATGCACTGAAGTCAAAACACCCCCCCCCGCTCGCCGCAGACCTCCACTGGCCGCAGCTAGATGAGGACTGCAGACCACCGACAGTCGACTTCGCCGACTTCGCGAAGCTGCTTTCCCGCTGCGAAAACGGGGTGGGAGCAGGGCCCTCGGGTCAGACTTTCGAGCACCTTCGCGACGCCTCGCTATCCAACCCTTCAGTCGCCAAACACCTCCACGAGCTCGTTCAACGCCTACTCGAGGGTAACCTGCCGCACGCAGTCAGCCAGCTCCTGACCTCTTCACGCCTCCTGGCGTTTACCAAACCTGATGGGGGCACTCGCCCCATAGCAGTTGGCGAATGTCTTCTTCGTCTCGCGGCTAAATCCGCCCTCATCTCCTCAACGCAGCCAGCCCAAGACTATTTCCTCCCACACCAGTTCGGGGTAGCAGTCAGGAGCGGAGGCGAAATCATCATCCACGCCACCAGAAGTTTCACCTCCGTGTGCCCTGGATCGCTAATCTTGCAAGTCGACCTCTCCAACGCTTTCAACAGCGTTGACCGCGGGGCCATCATCCACGCCCTCCATAACTCGCCCCTACGCCCCCTCCTTCCGTTCACTCAGTTCTCGTACGGGGCTCCTTCCCTGCTCTACCTAGACGCGGAATTTGGAAGCCCGCCCCTGCTGAGCGCGCGGGGCGTCCGCCAGGGAGACCCCATGGGCCCCCTCCTTTTTGCGGCTGCCATCCACCCAGCCCTCCAGGCCACCGCGACAGCCCACCCCGGGGTCCTCTGCCTCGCCTACGCAGACGACGTAACCTTCGTCGGCGCTCCGGACGCCTGCACCGCGGCGTTCCTCGCTTTCACCGCCGCCATGGAACGCATTGGTCTCTCCCACAACCCCGCAAAATGCGCGGCGTGGGCAGCCGAGCGCCCCACGACAGCCTGCCTGCCCCCAGACATACCCTTCCACAGCGAAGGGGTCCGCGTACTGGGCAGTTTCATCGGTACGCCGGAAGGCACGGCCGGCTTCCTCCGCACCCAGCTAGCCCTGCTAGCCGAACCCCTCGCCACACTGGCCACGATGGACCCACAGTCCTCATCACTCCTCCTCACACGCTGCGTATCTCGGCGCGTCTCATACCTAACCCGCACCACCCCCCTTGACTTCCTACCCCTGGAGGTCTGGTCGGAGTGGGGCAGAGAGCTCTACCACACTCTACTGCACGCCTGCAACCTCCAAACTCCACGCGGCGAGTCAGAGAGAGCGCGTACCTGGGCCCAAGCGTCCCTCCCCCCCTCTCTAGGAGGGCTTGGACTCACCGACCCCGCAATCGAAGGGCACCCAGCCTTCCTCACCAGCGTCACCCAAGCCCAGGGGCTGCTGGCTGCCCTCCCAGCGGCGTCTAGAGGGCCCCTGGCGGACTCTGTCCGCCACCTCACGCCCCCTTCACCAGCCCCACTCACTTTCATACCTGGCTGGCGAAATGTGAAATGGCGATGCCCCCCCGGGCCCTGGAGCTCCTACACGCTGAGCGGGTGGAACCCTCCGGCTCCCCTCTCCAACACCGCCTATCCCTTGAGGTCCAGGCCGTGCGGTACGCCGACCAGGTGGCGGCCTCACGGACAATGGACCCCAACCCCAACTCCGGGCACACACAACGCCTTTTTTCCCTGGCTGGGTATGGAGCAGGGGACTGGCTCCATGCCGTCCCAATCTTCCCATCCCTCCGCCTCGCAGCCCCACACTTCGCCTTTGCCCTGGCCTTCCGCCTCGGCCTTCCGTTCCCCGCACCCCGCACCTGCAACTGTGCCGAGGAGTTCGCAATCCTCGACACACGGCTCCCCAACCACCTCCTTCGATGTGGCACTGGACACGGACGGACAGACACCCATAACGCCCTGCGGGATGAGAGCATCCGGATGGCCCGGGACGCTGATTTCATAGTCACCAAAGAGACGACTATCTACAGCCCCGTAGACAGCCACAAGGCCGACCTCGCCCTCCGCGATCGCAGCTCCGGAGCCGTCTGGATCTGTGACGTCACCGTCACAGATCCCATCAGCAGCCGGGATCCGGACGCACGAAAAGGACGAGGATACATGGCCCGGGAGCAAGCTGACAAGAAGATCTCCCATTACCGAAATCGGGCTCCCTACGTTGGTTTCTTCCCACTAGCGGTCGAGACATATGGCTGCCCCTGCGCCGAGGTCCCTACCTTTTTGAAGCTGCTGGCAGACACAGGGGCCAGGAGACTCTTCAATGCAGACCCAAGTTCCTACCAGGCAGCGAAACTGCTCCACCAATTTCGCCAACGATGGTCAGTGACGCTGCAGCGGGCGCAGGCCTTGGCTTACCTGGGCAAAGTAAATGAAGCCTCCCCTGCCCCCCACACCCCCGTGGGCGCCCCTGACGCCGACATGGCGCCAGGTGACTGCTTTGCCATAGCCGAGCCCCTAGGGGAGCTCGAGTAGGACCGAGCCTCTCAACATGCTCGTACCATGACTTGTCGCTCCCCACCTGCCTAGCCTGTACCCAGGATTCCAAGCAATAAACGGACCGCTTGAGAGAGAGCTGAACATGGACGACATTTCCCAGCGCCTCAGAAAGGGACTCCCCCATTTTCCCCCTTCCCCCTTCCCATTCCCAGCTAGGCAAGAGCAAAAGGGTCGGGTCGGGTCGGGTAACCCGACCCGAACCCGACTTTTTGACGGGTCGGGTCAGTTTCCCCGTCGGGCGAGCCCGACTCGTCAGGTTTGCTTCTTTCCCGTCGGGTCAGGTCAACCCGAACCCGACTTGCACGGGTTCGGATCAACCCGACATGTCGGGTTGACCCGACCCGACTTTGGGTAATTGCAGTCGGGTTGACCCGACCCGACCCGACCCGTAATCGGGTCGCGCGTGGACCCGACGCGATCTGCGCGCAGAACTCAAAATTACGACTTTTATAGTCGAAATTTCAAACTGAAAAAACACTTTCCTATTTTGACCTCGACTTTCCCTCACTCCTACCTAGCAACAATGGATTTCTAACGGTTGAATTTTAAGCTGCAGCTGTTCCTCCTCTATCTTAGGCATAGAGAAAGGACATTCACCCTAAGCAACTTCGATTTCTTAAGGAAACAGCCCGCATTTCGTTGCTTTCACGTTTTCCAGAAACGTTGACTTTAAGGAGAGGGAATGCTTGCCTTTCGCAACTAGGGAAGCTTTCCAACAATAGTGCTACGTGCATTCGCGGCTTTTACCAAGCACTTTTCAGAATTTGGGACATTGGTCCGTGGAATCTAGGGGCGTCTTAGGGTTTCCATAGGTTGCTAAAGCGGGCTGAACCAGGGGAGGGCCTAGATTGTGGGAGTCGGTCGCCTACACGGCGGCGAATGGAAGGCGGAGTCGGCGGTAGCGGTCAGGGCAGAAGCGATGGTGGGGATGGCGGGTTTAGGCCGCACGGCCCACACGCGGCGTCGGCGGAGTCCGGCGTTGACAGTTCGCCGCTGCCCGGGATGTCCCCTGCCCTCATGCCCATCGCCGGCGCGCCACAGAGCTTTGCCCTTGGTTCCATCAACGCCGACAACGAGTGGGATGGCACGTGGCACCAGGATTTTAGCATGGACGATGAGGGTTGGGTTGTGCCTTGGCTATGTGCATCACCGTGCATCCCGTGACTTGCATCCTCCACCCAGACTTCTATTGTGCATTAGAGTCGTGTCATGCATGCTCTTTGGTTGGCACCGGTGTCCAACCTTGACGAACCCAGCATTGAGCTATGGGGTCTGCAAGACTAATTAGTTAACAAGCATTGTTCTGCATTCACATGGCATCTTAAGCTAGGTTTCCAGGGCTCAGTAGGCAGCCTTAAACGCAAGATACGCATGAAAGGGTGGAAGCAACAGTGTGACACACACCTAATGTCTTTAGTAAATGGCTAGAAAGGGTGTTTTAGAAGGGACAAGAACCATGTGCCCCTTATCCAGGGTGTAGCTGTTTGGGGACCACCGGAAAGTGGTCCCCAAACAGTTAAAAACAACCTGGCCCATCGTTAAGGTCTCTAAAACAGCGACGGGTCCAAGAACCCGATTTTGCCCACTTAGAACCCGACCCGACCCGACCCGACCCGACCCGAAGTCGGGTTTCCCGTAACCCGACCTACTAAACCCGGGTCGGGTTGACCATGCCCGACCTCTGACCCAACTTGACCCGACCCGACCCGACCCGAACCCGACATCGGGTAGGGCAAAGTTGAGTCGGGTCGGGTCGGGTCGGGTTCATGCTCATCCCTATTCCCAACCAGCACCCAAGGCAGAGCACACGCACAGCACAGTGAGAGCGGTGAAGCTGGATAGCACTGCGTCCACACCGCCTCCGAGCTGGTTTCCCGCCACTGACCTGAGGGGCGCGGGCAGGGGAGGGCAGGGGAGCGAGCAGGGCGGGAAGGTGGGGGGGGTGCGGGGGGGAGAAGGGAGAAAGGGAAGAATAGCGGGCACGCGATGGCATGGCACCATGTCAGCACAGCTTCCCAGCTCTTCTCTCGCCACTGACCTGAAGGGCGCGGCCAAGGGAGGCCACGGGGGGAAGAAAGAGGGCAGGTTGGGGGGGGGAGGGGGGAAGAGGGGAGGTGGGGACAAGAAAGCAAATTGAAGAAAATGGGAGGATCAAATGGGAAAGCTTGGTTAAAGCACGCACCGGCCCGAATTGCAAGCCGCAGCCTTCTTGAAACTATCAGGGACCCAAAATGGAAGCGACACACTTCAAGAAAGGAATTCTTGACACTGCCTGCCGTTTCCAGAATCGTCAAGAGTGCTAAAGCCTCCAAGCCTAACAAGAGGCTTGGAAGCAGCATGCTATTTGGACCACCAATAATCAAGGTTGGGATTATTGGATCCCCCAATGATCCCAACCATAAATTTTGGTGGGGGCCAAAGACATGAGCAAAAAAAATCCCATCGCATCGCATTTAATCGCGTTTTTGCAACTGCAATCCTTTTTTTTTTGTAAATCGTGCGATGCGCATTATATCACGGTTAGAAACGCGATATAAACGAAATCGCGCGTGATGTCGAAATTCATCGCACCGGGCCTAGTAGACACACCATCCATGCTCCCCCCAACCCCACCATTCTCCACGGTTTAGTGTGGGCGTACACCCATTTCGAGTTAGACTTCGCCACGCCGCAATTGGGTTTATGAGCGCAAGGCATTTTGCCCTCTTTTGTGGGAGGGTATTTATTCTAGGCAGGAAAGCGATGCGATTTGAAATCGCATCATGCTATTCAAATAATCAGCACGTGCGATTTCAATTTAAATCGCCCTCTGAACGCGATTCGCGATTTAAATTTTCCCGAATACTAAATCGCGCGATGTGTTTCGAATCACATCGCTTTTTGGTAAGTCGCCCCCCGTCGCGATGCGATTTAAATCGCAATCGCGATTCGCGATTCATAATCTTGGCCAACTCCTAACCAAAATCCCCCTTCCTATTCCTCTCAACTATGTAAGCTCCCCCTTTTTCTAATCTATTTAACCTTCTCATACTCAAACTCCGCCCCTCCCGACAACTTCACGACAGTTCCGGATTTGGTTTCACTTCCGGTTTCAGTCTCAGATTTGTGAAACCTCTGCCGGTTTTCACTCAGCCCCTGTGGCTAGCCAGAATTACAGCACAGAATTCTTCTGCAATTGTCCAACTATTCCCGCCAGGGTCACTCTCTTTGATACCTCGCACGCAGCAATTAACCGCTAACATGCCACCAGCCGCTGCTGCCAAAAGAATGGTGATTGGTCTCCTAAGTGAGTCGGAGTGATTCTGTGAGGGGGTCAGCGCATGCGCATGCAAGGAACCCCCTAGGACTGCATAGTCACTCCAAGCAAGGGACCCCTAAAAAGCAGAATGCCCAGCCCAGGAGCAGCTCACAGCTCTCGGAGGTCCGACAGAGCACTCAGCTCAGCTCCCATGGACCCACTTTTGAGTCGACTCAAAAGTCACCTCTGCCCAGTCCAGTTCAGTCCAGTTCAGTCCAGTCCAGGGCAGGACAGGGAGCAACTCACAGCTCTTGGAGGTTTATCAGATTACTCAGCTGCCATGGGGCCCCCCCAGTGAGCTCATTTCCGTTGAGATGCCTGCAGCGGAGGGGGGAGAGGGTCAGATTGCAACGGAGGTATGAGAGCGCACGAGAAGGGTCTGTCAGAGGGAAGAGGTCCAGGCAGGCAGGAGGATGCAAGACCTTAATTGCTGCAAACGCTCTGGCAGATGCGCGGCGTTCGAACGCAAACGCTAAACGGACCCAAAAACGCAAACGCTCACTGGGAATTTTTTGGGGCTGCCCCTCCGAAAAAAAACGCACAATTTATTTTTTATCGCGAAACTGACTTGGCGAATTCAGCGCGACATTCGCCAATTCCCAACTCCAAACCAAGTCGTCAAAATTCACCTCCCAACAAACCTCCCCCCCAACCGCACTCCACACATCGTCAACTAGAACATCCAACCCCTCCTCCTCACATCTCATAGATCCACGCAAGTTCGCAATCCCCTCCCCCATCAAAACCGCTTACCCTAACTGCAGCGCGCCATAGCCGTAGCCACTTTTCCATCTTAGCTGCCATACCTTAGCCACGAGATAACATTCAGTTAAGGGGGAGGGTCCAGGTCGACCCCTCTTAGCACTGAGGATGCCGCTACAGCGACCGCATCTTCAAATATACACGAGGCGGATAGGAATCACAAGGTTTATAAGTACTTCCGCGTTCTAGTCAAGGAGGACGGAGCTAGACATGGTCAAAATGCGATGCGATGCGATATCGCATCGCATTCTGTCTTATCGTGCAGTAGATCGCAGCGATACGATATAACATCACATCGCATTTAGGAGCCATTGTTTTCCCGCTTAAAAAAAAAGTTTCCCCACGCCACATGGCAAGGCAACGGCGGCTCTCCTAGTTTCGCTCGGAGTTAGGTTAGTGAAATTCGACAAGAGATGGGGAAAAGTGGTCCCTCTCTCATGTGGAGCGTGTTAGAGGGGCGGGGGTTTGATTCTCTAGATGCAGCGGATTTTAGTGCAGTTGAAGTGGTGGAAATTGGTTGGAGTTTCAACAAATTGACTTTTGGGGTCGAAATTTCAGTCCAACCCCCTAAATCCCTTCAATCGCACACCACCACATCCCATTCATAAAACCCACTTGCCCACCGCCCACCACCACCCATAACAAATTTGAACCTCCCTAAACCCTAGACATGATCAAAATGCGATTGCGATTCAAATCGCATCGCACAGGGACGCGATTAAAAAGAAAAAGAAAGAAGAAGAAGAAGAAGAAGAAGAAGAAAAAAAAAACACGATGCGATTTAATATTGCATCGCACGATTTATTTTTTTGAAAAAATAAATAAATCGCACATCGCATTTTCTGCGCGATGGTTATTTAAACCGCATGTGGTGATTATTGAAATCGTGCGATCCGGTTTTAAATCGCATTGCATTTTACTTAAATAAATAAATAAATAAATTTATATTATTAAAAAAAAAAAAAACACGCCGATGGAATTTTGACCACGGGCAGATCGCGCCATAAAAAAAATCGCAAATCGCAATTTAATCACGATTAAAATTAAATCGCACGATAATCAAATCATCGCATTGCGCGATTTATAAAAAAAAAAAAAAAAAAAAAAAAAAAAAAAAAAAAAAAAAAAAACCATCGCAAGAACGCGATTGAACGCGATGCGATTTAATCTGCCCATGTCTACCCACGGGCCACCGCCCACCACCACCCATAACAAATTTGAACCTCCACCCAACTCCCCTCCTTTTACCGCACTGCACTCCTTCCCATCTAGAATTCCCAAACCTTCCTCTAATGTGCTCCAAGCTCCTCACACAAACACCTCCCCATCAATTACACAAATCCCAAACTGCGCTTGTCATTTCCACCCGCCATTTCAGCAAGAGAAATCTTGCATTTAGCTTAGCAATCTGCCAACAAGGCGCGATATTTTTTAATCGCATATCGCATTATATCGCGCTTAAAAAAGCGCGATATAGTCGCGATATCGCAAAAATCGCGCGATTAAATCGCATCGCATCATTGTGTTTTTTCCAGAAAAAAAAAGGAGAGAAAATCGCAATTGCAAAATGCGATAAAACACGATGCGATATACCCATGTCTAGCCGGCGCCACACAGAAATATGACTGTCGCTTTTGTCGGCAGAAGATGGCCAGTAGTCCGATATATGTGAGGATGCATACTTCAAAATTTCCACGAGCCAAATTGCTTGCTGGCAGAACCCCCATGTTTCCCTCCTTCCCCACAGGAAATTTTCATCCCTGCCCGGGCAAAAAAATTACCCCTGCCCGGGCAAGCGTTTGCGTAGCTGATGAGCGTTTAGCGTTTAGCGTTTAGCGTTCACAGACATGCTGATGAGCGTTTAGCGTTCAAACGCCAGCGTTTTAAACGCTAGCGTTCAAACGCCAGCGTTTTAAACGCTAGCATTCAAACGCTAAATGCGTTTGTAGCAACTAAGTGCAAGACCACAAGCACGATGAGGATGCAGATGTAATGGCCGACCGGACGTAATTCTTTCGACCCAGAAGTTCCTCGGTCGACCCAAGGCTGTTTGGTCGACCCAGAAATTGCCTCAAGATGAATGGACGCATGCAGGATGGGTGCAGATAGGGTGAAAGGCTAGCAAGACAGGATAGGACAGGGTGGGAAGCTGGGAATGGTGGAGTACAACAGAGAGCCAGAGGGCGAACCACGTGTGTGTGTGTGTTACAGAGAGGAAACGCAAGCACCGCATACGGAAGGAAACAAAACGGCAGCAGCGCCAAAGGCAGGAAGCTTATGAGTCGACTCGAGGAAACGCAAGCGCCGCACACGTAAGGAAACGCATAACAGCAGCAGCAGCAGCAGCAGCAGGGTCAAAGGCACGCGAGTAGGCCGACTGTTGGGTGGATGGATAGACTGACAAGCACGGCAGCTTTGAGGCGTCTCAAAGCTAGTCCCTGATCCCACACACCTCAGGATTGTTCTAAGACGTCCCGGGGTTGGGGAAGGGTGGGTATAAGGGACGGGTGGAAGGGGTGGGTGGAAGGGGCGGGTGAAAGGGGCGGGTGGAAGGGGCGGGTGGAAGGGGCGGGTGAAAGGGGCGGGTGAAAGGGGCGGGTGAAAGGGGCGGGTGAAAGGGGCGGGTGAAAGGGGCGGGTGAAAGGGGCGGGTGAAAGGGGCGGGTGAAAGGGGCGGGTGAAAGGGGCGGGTGAAAGGGGCAGGTGAAAGGGGCAGGTGAAAGGGACGGGTGAAAGGGGCGGGTGAAAGGGGCAGGTAGAAGCGACAAGGGGGGGGATGCCAGAAGTCCTCAACGGGCACACAAGGGGAGCAAGGCAGAACAAGCACTCCGTAGGGGCAGTGGGTGTGGAAAGAGAGGCGAGGGGGAGTGGAGTAGAGGCGAGGGGGAGTGGAGTAGAGGCGAGAGGGAGTGGAGTAGAGGCGAGGGGGAGTGGAGTAGAGGCGAGAGGGAGTGGAGTAGAGGCGAGGGGGAGTGGAGTAGAGGCGAGAGGGAGTGGAGTAGAGGTGAGGGGGAGTGGAGTAGAGGCGAGGGGGAGTGGAGTAGAAGCGAGGGAGAGTGGAGTAGAGGCGAGGGGGAGTGGAGTAGAGGCGAGAGGGAGTGGATAAGAGGCGAGGGGGGGTGGAGTAGAGGCGAGAGGGAGTGGAGTAGAGGCGAGGGGGAGTGAAGTAGAGGCGAGAGGGAGTGGAGCAGAGGCGAGGGGTAGTGGAGTAGAGGCGAGAGGGAGTGGAGTAGATGCGAGGGGGAGTGGAGTAGAGGCGAGGGGGAGTGGAGTAGAGGCGAGGGGGAGTAGAGAGAGAGAGGCGAGGGGGAGTGAAGTAGAGGCGAGAGGGAGTGGAGTAGAGGCGAGGGGTAGTGGAGTAGAGGCGAGAGGGAGTTGAGTAGAGGCGAGGGGGAGTGGAGTAGAGGCGAGGGGGAGTGGAGAGAGAGAGGCGAGGGGTAGTGGAGCGAGGCAAGGGGGAGTGGAGATAGGCGAGAGGGAGTGGAGAGAGGCGAGGAGAGTGGAGTAAAGGCGAACGGAATTGGAGTAAGGGCAAGGTGATGGGCGATGGGAGGGCACGCTTGTTGGGCGATAGATGCGAGTGCAGTGGGGGCGCTCACAGGTAGACATGGGCATGAGCCGAGCCTGGCTCGGCTCGGCTCGTTTGGGGTCGAGCCGGGTCCTCAGGATCCCCGGCTCGGCTCGTGAAAATTGGGTCGAGCCGGGGCCGGCTCGTTGGCGAGCCGGCTCGGCTCGGCTCGTCAGGGGGGCTTGTGTGGGCTGTTAATTGGGCCCACGGGGTTTGGGGTCTCTAGTCTGGGGGATTATCCAGATTGTTTAGCTGACCATATGGTTCTACATCTTACACAACTATCAGGAGGAGCTGCAGGTTTCAATAGGGCTGGCTGAGGTCGATAGACTAGGGCGGCGTGGTGAGGTTAGGGTTGGCAGACAAAATGGGCGCGGGGGGGTTTGTCGATCTGGAATTAGACAGTCGCGAAACCCCCCTTTCCCTAGCCGTAAGCTGGCTGGCTCGAAAACGAGCCAGCTCGAGCCGGCTCGACTCCAACTCGCCTGTTTTCGCGTGCGCGAGCCGAGCCGAGGCGCCGGCTCGGGTCGAGCCGGGTACAAAAAAAAGAGGCTCGGCTCGTTTATAAGGCGAGCCGAGCCGAGCCGAGCCAGGTATGGCTCAGCTTGTGCCCATGTCTACTCACAGGTACATCAACGAATAGAGGTTGGATAGCTCCGCAGGAATGGTGTTAGAGAGCTGGTTGTTGGAGAGATCTCTGACGGGCGACACGGGACAACCAGGGGGGGTGGGGGAGGAGGGGATTGGGATGCAACAAGGCAGTCAAAAGGAAATGTGAGCGGTAGGTGGAAGCCGGCGGTGAGAGGGGGCAAAAAAAGGGTTGGGAGCAGCAAGCAATTGTTGATATATAGCATGGTACACGCAGGCAAGCATGGCATGGCATGACATAGATGACATAGATGACATAGATGACATAGATGGCATAGATGACATAGATGTCATAGATGTCATAGATGTCATAGATGTCCCAAGGAGAAGAGGTTGGTGAGATTGCTGAAGTCCCTGACGATTGACCCTGAGATGTCAAGGAGTCGAGAGGCGAGGGGAGGGGAGAGAGGCGAGGGGAGGGGAGAGAGGCGAGGGGAGGGGAGAGAGGCGAGGGGAGAGGGGAGAGGCGAGGGGAGGGGAGAGAGGGGAGGGGAGGGGAGAGAGGCGAGGGGAGGGGAGAGAGGAGAGGGGAGGGGAGAGAGGCGAGGGGACGGGAGAGAGGGGAGGGGAAGGGGAGGAGGCGAGGGGAGGGGAGAGGGGAGATGGGAGAGGGGAGGGGAGAGAGGCGAGTGGGGGTGGAGTGGAGGCGAGGCGATGGGCGATGGGAGGAAGTGCAGCAGGGGCGCTCACAGGAACCGCAACGATCTGAGGTAGCCTATTTCTGTAGGAATGGTGTCAGAGAGCTGGTTGTTGGAGAGATCACTGACGGGTGACAGAGGACAACCAGGGGGGAGGAAAGGGGGGGGAGGGGATGAGGATGCAAGAAAAGGCAGTCGTAAGGAAAGGACGGTGGGAGGGGCAAAAAAAGGGTAGGGAGCAGCAAGGAATGGTTGTTGTATAGCATGGTGCACCCAGGCATGGCATGGCATGGCATGGCATAGGGTGGCATGAGACAGCTGAGCATGGCGGTGGACGTCACAAGGAGAAGAGCTCACAAGGAGTAGAGGTCGGTGAGATTGCTGATGTCATTGAAGATTGAGCCTGAGAACTCGTTGTTGGCCAGGGACCTGAGGCACGCACGGCAGGGGTGTGTGTGTGAGCATGCACCACACCACACCACACCACACCACACCACACCACACCACACCACACAGTGTGATAGTCTTGCTTAGCCGCATCAGTAGTACGACACCCGAGGGTTGACTCAGCCTGAGGGCTCTTGGGCAAGCGTGGTAAGAAAGAGCAGTGCTTTGAGACGCCTCAGGTCAGAGCATGACTCTTATCACATCGCAGTGAGGACGACTGACACAGGAACAACGTGCTGGAGAACAGGACAGAAGAGGTGGTGAGTCACTGGTGATTTATAAACTGCTAGTCATGGAGGGAGCCAGCCGGGGCATTGCAGACTCTCTCTCCACTCAAGCGGTCCGTGTATTGATGAAAAACCTAGGTACAGGCTAGGCCAAGACAGAGAAAAGCGACAGCTTCTGACTGAATCGACCCAAAGGTACAGGCGCCATGCCACTCACAGCAACAGGGGGCTGGAGATCCGTGCAGCGGCGACTCTCACTAGTAGGGAGCGTTCCCAACTTCCCACCCAACAACTGGACTGGAGATCCATTGATTCTACCCAGAATCTGCAGCAGCGGGCCCCCCCACGCAGAATGCACTCACAAAGACTGGAGCTGGCACAGAGAGCCGACATGTGAAGGCAGACTTCCCGACAGCTGATTGCCACTCAAGTCCCTGGTTGCAGAGGATAGGACAGGGGAGCATGGGGGGTAGGGAGGGCTTTAGGGTTGACTAAAAAAACAAGGATAGACAAGGGGGGGGGGGGGGGTAGGATAGAGACGGGAAAGGACAGAGGGGGACTGGGTGTGACGGGGGGACACGGGGAGGGGTGCTACTGTGACAGTTGCCCTGGTGACTTTGAGTTGAGTCGACACAAGAGTCAGCTCACGTGCTTCGCAGAGACAGGAGGAATATGTGTGTGATGTTGTGCGGGAATATGAAAGGAAACAGGAGGAGCCGCAGGGAAGGATTAGCATCGCATACATGCACCATGGCAGTGTGTGCCACATGCCATGGCATGGCATGGTATGGCATGGCATGGCATGGCATGGTATGGCATGGCATGGCATAGCATGGAAAAACGTGCGTTGGCAGTTGTAGCGCAAGGGTCTAGGGGCTAGTAGACCAAAATGCAAATAAAACACTAGATCGGCGAGATTCCAACCACTACCGGAAGATTTCTGCTAAACCCTAGCCTGACTGCCCCAAAGTACTTCTTAGACACAATAGCTAGGTTCTACTCGATTAAAGTACGGTGTGTTGGTGGCTTCGGGGTAGGAAGAAACTATCTGGTGGAAGCAAAGAAAAACGCAACCCTAGAAAAGCGCCTCATACATACCTAGACCTCTTCCCTCCTCCCTCGAGTCGAGCCGGTTACAAAGAAAAACCAGCTCGGGTCGCCCGGCTTGACCTTGTGCCCATGTCTATGGCATGGCACGGCATGGCACGGCATGGCACGGCTTGGCATGGCATGGCATGGCATGGCATGGCATGGCATGGCATGGCATACAGAGATCGGAGCCCACGGAGGTTGTCGAACGTGGTTGGGAAAGACCCCGAGAGCTGGTTGTTGTTCAGGCCACTGCAATGGAGGGAGGGGTGGGGAGGGGTGGTCAACAGACAGAGGTCAACCTAGGTCACGAAGGTCAACAGACAGAGGTCAGCCTAGGTCACCGGAGGTCAACAGAGGTCAGCCGAGATCACCGGGGGTCAACAGACAGAGGTCAGCCTAGGTCGCCGGAGGTCAACAGACAGAGGTCAGCCTAGGTCACTGGAGGTCAACAGACGGAGGTCAGCCTAGATCACCGTAGGTCAACAGACAGAGGTCAGCCTCGGTCACCGGAGGTCAACAGAGGTCAGCCTAGGTCACCGGCAGTCAACAGAGGTCAACGGAGGACCAAGTAGTGCTTGGTGAGCATGGAGAGTGAAGTAGAGTCTCTTGGAGGCTCGGCCATGTGGCATCATTTTTTTCAGGTGCGTTCAGATAAGACAATCCAGCTGCCAGTAGACAGCCCGGTAAGCAGTTATAATTAAGAGCCGATTCCCATCCCAATTCTCAGTGCATTGCAACAGCATCGTCGGTACAAGTTACAACAGACGGCCCAGAAGGAGGCTGCTTGCTGGTCGCTGGGTGGTGTGGTGGTGCGATGCGAACGAACGAGCCTGCTAAGGGTCAGCACCGCACAGGTCTGTGAGCAGCTCGAGGTTGCTAAGAAAGCTGGGTATGGTGCCCGTTAGCTGGTTGCCGTCAAGACGACTGGGAGAAACAGAGAGGGGGGGGGGAGGGGGAGGGGGGAGGAGAGAGAGTAAGAGACAGAAAGAGAGGGGAGGGACGGGTGGCAGAGACAGAAGGAGAGAAAGAGCAGCTGAAGGTTGCTGAGAACGCTGGATGTGGTGCCCGATAGCTGGTTGCCATCAGGTACCACAAGCCAGCAGTTGAGCATGAGAGACACCATGTCAACATGTCCACGGGAACCAACACACAGGGCCACATTGCCAGCCAGCCAGCTGCTTTGCTTACACAGCTGGCTTGAGGGCTGAGTACGCGCGACAACAACACATCCACGACCCACGACCCACGGGAACAACCTTTGAGTCGACTCAGAAGTCACAGTCACCAGGCCATTGCTCACTCACAGGGTTACAAGGTTGCGCAGGACTGTCAGCATATCCACAGGAATCGAGCCTGTGAGCTGGTTGTTGTCCAGCCGGCTGATTGCCGAGCAGCATACGTGGAGGGGGGGGGGAGCACACGGAAGGGAGAGGGTGGAGCAGGGGGGGGTAGGGGGCAATCGAAACTGTGAAAAGAGGGAGGATGGTCAGGGAGGGAGTGAGGGGGGGGAGGGGATGGGAAAGCGGGGGGTGACAAGCAAGGAGCTAGAGGCGGGCAAATGGGAAAAACAGGTGGGCGGATGGGAGAAACAGGTGGGGGGATGGGAGAAACAGGTGGGGTTGAAGGTAGAGGCAGGAGCAGGGGAAAGGAACCGGCAATGACTGGATAGTGAGTGAGAGCAACAAAGACGAGCACAGATGGGCAAGGAGGGAAAATACAACATCCGCGAAACCAAGAAGGAAGGAGAAACAAATGGGGGCATGGGTGAAAGGGCCTGAGCTTAGACATGGTAGTTAACATGGCACATGATCATGATCTCTATCAGTCTGTCTGTGGCATGGAATAGTCATGGGGTTATTTATCAGATGTGTAGTCATGGGGGGTTGAATCAGTAATTGCCGTCCGTCAAGGAAAGCGAAATCGATGACGGCGGACGGCAGTTACTCGTTCCTGGGGATGGACCAAAGCGTGGGTTGATTGATGATGTAGATGCGACAATGAAGTTACAGTAGTAACACAACGCGAGCAGCTCTCACATGCGCAGCACTCACAGTCGCATCAAGCCTCCGAGCCGGCTGTACTTTGCAGGGATTGTGCCGCTGAGCTGGTTGAACCCCAGATCCCTGCATCCATCATTGCCCATTGTGCCAAAAACGGCATCCGGAACATGTCATGTCAGTGAGATGTGATCACAGCAGCATGATTTAGGACGTCTCAAAACTCGATTGTGTCGCTGAGCTGGCTGTACCCAAGATCCCTGCGCCCATCATTGCTGATCCTGGCATCAGGAGCATGATGACAGCGACATGTCAGCAGCATGATGACAACGACATGTCAGCAGCATGATGACAACGACATGTCAGCAGCATGATGACAACGACATGTCTGTCAGCAGCAAGATGACAACGGCATGTCAGCAGCATGATGACAGCGACATGCCAGCAGCATGATGACAGCGACATGCCAGCAGCATGATGACAACGACATGTCAGCAGCAAGATGACAGCGACATGCCAGCAGCATGATGTTGGGTTGCATGAAGTCAGCATGACATCGGCAGCATGATGTGTGTGTGCATGCATGCATGATGCCAGCATCGCATTAGCATCAGTTAACTCCCAACGACACGTCACATGAATTGACTGGTCGATTGTAAACCAGGTAACCCAACCCTACCAATCCCCTCTCTCGCCCTAACTCCTGTCAGCTTCAAGTATCCCCAGCCTCCCTCCCTCCTCCCCCACCCACCCCCCCTTTCCTTCCTCACAGCTCATTCATAACGGAAGAGTTGATGAAAGGCGGTGGGAGGGGCCCAGCGCGCTGGTTTAGAGGCGCCTCAAACATACCTAGACCTCTCCCCTTCCTCCACCCCCCACCCACCCCCCCACTTCCCTCCCCTCACAGCTCGTTCAATGAATCGTTGACGAAAGACAGTGGGAGGGACCCATTGAGCTGAGTCAGAGGCTCCTAATACATACCTAGACCTCTCCCTCTCTCCCCCCCCCTAACCCCCTCCCCTCTTCCCCTCCTCACAGCTCGTTCATAGAGCCGGCGAAAGACGGTGGGAGGGGCCCTGTGAGCTCATTATTTCTCAGAATCCTGCACAGGTGGGTGGAAAGGGCGGGCTTTCTGGTTTCAAACGGGAGGTATTTCCCAGGAGGATGGTGCGGTGGGTGGGAGGGGCCCAGTGAACAGAGTTCCCAGGATCCTGTGAGGGTGGTGGGCAGGCACGCAGGCTGTGATGATTCAGTAGAAGACGATTGTCAAGGCTGCGAGCCAAGCTGTGAGGCAGGCTGTGCTGCGCCTCGCAAATATTTCCTGTGAGGTGAATCCTTCCCCCGGGGTCCTTATGCTTGCCTAGGGTCCTGCGGTGACAGTCGAAAGTGGGTGTCCTTTAGAGAATCATAAAACACGAAAGAAGGGTGCAGGAAAGAAAGAGAGAGAAAGAGGGATCGCGACACGTGGTGAGAGACGGATGGGCCGCTCCGATGCGAATGACTGGATGGGCCGGCAGCCTGTAGGGAGCTGAAGGGAGCTGGACGGGCAGGTCAGTCAGTCGATGCTGCAGCTGAGGAGGCGGCACCGATGGGAGTTGAGTTGGTGAGAAGTGAACGAGAGCTTGCTTGCAGTGGTCGTGATGGGCCGCGTGGCAAAGCAGTCAGATCTCCTGTGAACCAACTTGTGAAGGACCCCCAGAAATGACTCCGTTTCGGTGGCTGTGGTGGTGGTGGCAAGGTAAAGGACTCAACTCTCAAGAGCAACGCAGGTCAGATGACTCTTGAGCCGACTCAAAAATCAACCGAGGGATAGGTGAGGCGGCGACGCAACAAACACACAAGTGATGTGAGGGGCAAAGGAAGGAACTTGGGGATGTGGCGGGCCACGGGCGGGCGCCACACAAGGTCGACTCGGCATGCACAGCACAGGCATGGAAGCCGCGTACGTACGTACGTACGTACGTACGCACAGCAACACCTTACACGCACAGCATCACACTCCTCACATAGCCACACCCCATTCCCCCACTCACAAGTACACACTCACCCCAGTCCCCCACTCACAAGTACACACTCACCCCAGTCCCCCACTCATACCGGCACAAACACACACCTGGCCAGACACTCAGAGAAACTGCTGCAGGTCACAGAGGGCTTTAAGTCGACTTAGTCATGCGAGGCCATGCACACTCACAGGAACTGCAGGTCAACGATGGTGCCGATGCTGGTGGGTATGGAGCCCTTGAGCCCCTTGCCAAGGAGGTCTCTGCAAGGGGCACATGGAGGGAGCCGAACACATCACATGGGGGGAGCCGAACACACCACATGGGGGGAGCCGAACACATCATATCGCCATAAGCCGCAGGATAGACATGGGCTCTAAACCGAGCCAACTCGGCTTGCCTTCTTGCCGAGCCTAGCCGGTTTTGTTTTGCCCCCCCGACTCGCCTCGAGCCGAGCCGGCTCGAATGGGGCGAGCCGCCAGCTCGGCTCGGCTTGACACAAAAACGTGACTCGAGGCCGGCTGGAGACTGGAGGCGGCTCGAATACGGCTCGAGTTGGTGCAGTGCTGCGCCTCTCGCGCCCCCAGGGGGGTCAAAAAACAATGTTGGGCAAATGCTAATCCCATTTCCAGGATTCGTTTTCCCAACCACCAGACCTCTTCCTAACCCATGTTGACCTCCCAAAGAGGAGGAAAACAACAAAAGGATTGTAGGCAGCAAAGCCCCTGACTGACACGCGCGCTCATCAACCCTCCCAGAGCCCACGGAGGATGTCTCCCAGGAGGACTCAGGGCCATAACTAACTTGGCCCCCTTCCTCCCTGTACCGGTCGAGCCGAGCCAAGCTGGCTCAAAAACGAGCTGGGGCCCGGCTCGACCCAGTTTGGTTTGGCTGGGCTGAGCCGGCAGAAACCTGGAGCCGGCTCGGCTACAGCTCCCACGCTAGACCCCGGCTCGAGCCAGGCTCGAGCCGGCTCAGCTCAAGCCCGTGTCAACTGCAGGAATTTTTTTTAGAATTTTCAAAAACACCCTGCGGCTCAACTCAAGACACGAGCATGTCGCATCGCATATCGCTTCGCAACTATCGCATTTTTGCGATTGCGATATTTTTTCTGTGAAATTTATATCGCGCGATGCAATGCAATATTTATCGTGCGATATTTTCATCGCATTTTTACCGCGCCTTGTGCCGTGCGATAAAAATGCGATATGCAATTTGATAGTATCGCATGCAATATAGTTTATCGCATCTCGAAATTTCGCCAGGGTTGTGGTTGGAGGGGGGGACACAAAACCCAGAAAAACACGCCATTCTAATTCTCCTTTGCAGAATCAGAATGGCGCCCGTTTCTTCCTTGCCCTACCCACCACCTCCCATCTCCTATCTAGCATAGATATGAAACCCTTGTCGTGCCTAATTTCTGCACTCGTTTTTCCTCTCCGGTAAAAAACTTGGCTTTTTTTCCACATACTGTAAATGCGATGCGATATTTTTATCTCATCACGCGATATATCGCATTTGCATTTGCGATAATAATAATTATCGCACCCAAAATGCGATACGCGATAACCGAAAATCAGAACAAAAAAATCGAGCGCTACAATATTTCATCGCATCGCAAAAATTGCGATAATGCGATATGCGATGCAATATTTTATCGCATCGCATTTTGCTCATGTCTCAAGCCTGTGTCGATCGCAGGACAACTCACACTGCAATGATATACCACCACCACCACCAGCATAGGCAGCAGCACGACAACAGGTCAACTGTGAGCCACTGAGAGGATTGACTCACATGGCGAAGATGTTGCCAAAGCCATCGCAGGCAACGCCCTTGACGTTGAGACAGTCATTGGTGGGAAACCACGTCTCGCTGCCGTTGAATGCGCCCCACTCACGCTTCAGCTCCTGGAGGATCGACC
>BQMB01000879.1:0-82500 GCA_027943415.1 Closterium sp. NIES-67 | reverse complement strand
AGGCCATAGCAGCATGGTCACTCACTGTCATTGTTGCCTTGAAGAAAGATGTGGAACAGAACTCAGGAAGACCGGGTGTTTTACTCCCAATATATAGTACGAGTTCCCCATCGAACTGTCCCATTCGAAAATCACAGGAGAATGCATTCCGTCAGTTGGAGGATTTGAACTGAACACCCTGTGTTCGTGATCAGGGTTTATTCCCCCGTCCGAACATTGATCTTCAATGCACCACCAAAACCAATTGCCAGTGTACACAATGTTCGGTCCAGTCGCAATGTTCTCCTACCTGCCGATTCACGAAGTACCTGTTCCACCCCAACCAGCCATGGAGTGTTCTTCAGGGTGACCGGAAAAAATATCGGCTGGACTGAGGTGAGTGGACTGAGGTGAGGGTGAGGTGGTGGTGAGGCACGACTTTACAGTCCAGGCCACTCACTAAGCCCCAGGGTATTCCAGAAGGGGACGGAATCGCCTCTGGTTAACCCCTTAACAGACGGAATTACCCCAAAAAAACCCGTTACCAAAAGGAATCAAAGAGGGGGGTGGGGGGTGGGAGTGGGGGGTGGGGGTTGGGGGGCGGGTGGGGGGGTGGGTATCCCCCCCTATAGGTTGCCCTACTACAAGGATAGCCCGTACGGATTCAGAAAGAAATTACTCGTTAGGCTAAGGAATCGAGCGAAATTGTTTCCGCAAGTTGGACGGACTAGGTGAATAATTGCACCGAAAACAAACGGAATAATTACCCTGTTAGCAAGAGGCCTGGTACAGTGCGCCTGCACGGATTCGCCTGCACGGATTCGCCTGTACGGATTCGCCTGCACCGACATCCCTAGCCAACCAACGGAGTTTCCTTTTCCAGACGAAACCAGCAGCCCATTGCAGACAGGCCTCTCAATGTCCCCGAAATGCCCCCTGCAGAATCCGAGTTTGTCGCGCAACCAACTCGTCCAAGCTGGGTAGCCCCAAAAATGTTGACTGTTTTTGCAGGGCAGTTTTGGAGGTCTCTCGGCATGTGCAGGGTTTCAGGGTCGTGTTCACTTTTTTTCATTGCACTTAACTTTTCCTTCCACCAATTTCATCTACAAGTGCTTGGAAATTATTATAAGCCAAATTGTGCTAAAAAGGAAAACCCGAACGATTGACTACAAGTGCAACCACCATTTCACCAATTTATTGCCGACTACAAAAACTACGCCCTACCCATAGGTAACAAATGCCCCACCTACATGAAGCACAGAGGCGTGGTCCAAGAAAACACGTTTTCCCAACCAAACCTCTATGGGGAAACGAGCTTGGCTGAGAGAGGCTTAGTTGGGGGGGGGACGAGTTTGGCTGAGTGAGGCTTGATCGGGGGGAACGAGTTTGGCTGACAGAGGCTCGTTTGGGGGAAATAAGTTTGGTTCAGAGAGGCTTGGTTGGGGGAAACGAGTTTGAGTCAGAGGCTTGGTTGGGGAATCTGCAACATCCAATCAGGGTGTGGCGCGTTTGCCGAAAACCCAAACGGGCCACTTGGGATTTCGGGAGCAGGTTTTCCCGAATCCCTCCCTAAACAGAGAAGAGGGGTTTCTAGTCGGGTAACTGGATGTTACAGGGCGATACATTCCACTACTCGGAAATCGGACGAGGAATGTTGTTGCCTAGTCTACTAGTGGACGTGTACTTCACATCTGGATGTGTAGAAAGCAGGGTAGTACACAAACATCACCCTTTCCTTGAGTAAGCATTGTAATTACCCGGACATCGAGAGGCCTGATTGCAGACCCCTTGCCAAGCCCAGCCGAGGCAGAAAGAGGGCGGGTCCAAAAAGCTCGTTCTCGCAAAATACCCTCCCAACCATTCAAGGTTGCCATTCGAACGCTGTGAAACGCAACAAAGGCTACTCCACCGTAATCAGGCGTACTATTTGGACCCGCCCAGAGATCCCGTCGTACAGTAGGCTTCTGCACTGTACCCTATCAACCCCTTTGCTTTGCCTCAGAACCAGGAACAAGACACGCCACGAAACGAATACAGCGGGTATGCCATTAGGTCCAAGACATAGTACTCCATATAATACTCCAAGGTCCGGAATTTGATAAGATCCACCACGATGTACTCCGTCTGTACGGTATACATGTACTGTTAGACTTCGCTAAAAAAGCGCAATAAAAATATTGACCAGTCACCGCAGTCGCATAGTGTCACCGACCAGCGAACCGCGCCTCCCGAATTGGGTGCGATTTCATCGTGCGAGCGTCGCCAACCAACCCGCATGTGCGTTCTCGTGAAATCCCCGTGAATTGCGTTCGGAAATGCCCAGCCAATACGCGCGCGCCATGGCGATGCTACGTAATCGCGACGGACCTGGGGAGCGTACACAGAATCACAGACAGCCCGCTAGTACCCCCGTCCAGCTGGTAGTTTTGCATGCGCGCTGAGTGGCGCATGCCTACGTACCCCCTCGGTTGAGGAGGCCGACAGAGGTCGTATTTACACTCCGCCACAGCAGCGGCTAAACAGCCACCAAACTACGTTACCTGGCTCAATCAACTGGTCACAATGAGGTTACTCAGGAGAACATCGCTGACGATTGCGATGAAGGTCGGAATCTGCCGACATGCTGAAGCACATTCACACCTTCGACTCACCGACATCGCTCGGTGGTGTTTCACGAGATACGGTATTTATCCCGACCCCAGCACCGTGGGGAAAATCCTCAAAGAGGCGGACAAGTGGAAGGCACTCGGGCCAGAGAGCTCCGCCACTCGACGTCTGCGTTCCGCCTTCTATCCTCTGCTTGAGCAGCGGCTGAAGTCATGGTTGGGCCGGGCGGCAAAGGGTGGGCTGCAAATCACCATCAGCGTCATCCAGCAACGAGCCAGGATTATGGCTCCTGACGCAGGAGTGCCGGTTGGATTTAAAGCGAGCGTCGGATGGGTGCAGAAAGCATTGAAGCGGATGGGATACAAGTGGCGGACCAGGCAGGGCGAAGCTAACGACCAGGACTTCGGCGCAGTGATGACGACAAAGGCCACATGCCCGCAGTTGCTCACTCTGCTCGCCGTCGCGCCTCGCGACTGCTTCAACTACGACGAGACTGGATGCGCTTGGAAACAAATTCCGAAAATGACATTCGCAGATGGCCCTGTGAGTGGCGGCAAAAGCAGGAAGGACCGCTTAACTGTCGCGCTGATGTGCAATGCCGACGGCTCGCAGATGTACAAGCCGCTTGTTGTGAGCAAAACCGCCAATCTGCGCTGCTTCGCACAGAAGAAATTCAAACATGCGACGAAGTGCTTTTGGCGCAGCAACGGTTCCGGCTGGATGACAAGCCAGGTAAGCGTCCTTTTTCACGTAATGCGTGTTATTTGCGACTGTGTCATTGTTGATGTTGCTTGTGTTGCCCGCTTTGTTCCATACGTTGTAAGTACGAAATCAAACATTTCACTACTTTCCCGCCGCAGTTATTCACGGAATACACCGAGCGCATCAACGCGTGCTGTTTCGCCGAGGGCCACAGCATCGTCATCCTGCTGGACAACGCTAGCTGCCATAACCTCCTGTCTCCGCTCGCCACATCGGCTGACATCCTCGGCTTCCGAACACGCGCGCTGAGCAACGTGCGTCTTGTGTTTCTCCCGCCAAACACAACCTGCTTCACGCAACCACTGGACCAGGGGCTCATCGCGACAATGAAGGCTCGGTACAGGACGTACCATACACTCGACATGTTCCGCGAATGGGACGAATTTCAGAGCGAGGGAATGTTGCTACAATACAAGCCCAACATGGTGCAGGTCATAACATGGCTGTCGGACGCGTGGTTCTCGATCGAGCCCGAGACCGTCCAGAAGTGTTGGTGGCGGACGGGAATCCTCCCTGCTAGCTGGCTCGCGAGACTCCCCCTGGTCGGCACCACCGTCGCTGAGCAGGACCATAATTTGCCTGCAGGGTTCACTAGTCGCTGCGAATTTGGAACAGCTGCTATGGGCCGACGAGGACCGCATGGATGCGGTCCAGTTCGTCACATGCGATAGCGACGATGAGATATGCGATCCTTGTGGCGAGGACCCCCTCGCTTTGGAACCTCTGGGAATTCCCGCAAGCGGCGCATGGTATCTCCGTGCACCGAAAATTTCGTAGCCAGTTCGAGATTCGCGTAATCGCCGGCATCTTAGCCGCATGGCTACAGAGATGCTGGTCGGTTATGCGCGGTCCATCGGGCTCATCCCGAGGGACCTCCGCATTCTCTTCGACATTCGGGACCCGTCTGTGATTGAGCGTCTTGAACGCGCATCTCCGCGCCTGGACCTGAACTCTGCTCCAGGGGTTGTTTAGGAAGAGTACAGGCAGCATGTGCTCTAGGCGACGGCCGTCATGGACGGCTGGGTGGACTCGGGTGAGTGGATGCGCTGAGAGAGCACTGAGAGAGCCCTCAGCGTGGCTAGTTTCACAGATAACATTCAATCTGAAATCGTGCACAATACTCTTGCATACGCTCAAATCCTTCGCAATTTTCATAGTGCTCACCCCCTTATGCAAATGCGTGGGTCCAGGAAGAGTGCGAGAAGATCGCTGCAAAGGTTTGCGCTAGCCTCGTAGATAACATGCCTAGGAGGGTGCGGGTGGTGATCAAGGCCAAGTGTCGGTGGACTAGGTACTAGAAACGATGCTCAGAAGTTTGCTATTTGTCCTAGGAAACAATTGTCCGGGTGTACTCTTTGCATATCTTTTGGCATTAAGTTAGATATAGTGTACTATCATGGATTTTAGTGCTGTGAACACATCCATCGTGTGTCCCTCCCAAAGTGTACCACCATTAAACATTAGACTTTATGTACAGTGGTCGGAAAGCCCAAAAACCCTAATCAATGCAAAACATCCGGACAATTGTTTCCGTCACTGTATAGCAAGGGACAAGTCGTTGCCGACGAGGTTTTGTCGCCACGGAACTGTGTACTACCGTCGCGTGATCGCTTTACAATAGTCGCACACTAGCAACAAACATCGCCACACAAGGCCCCCCACAAATACCCACCCATTTCACCGTCTGCTCGTGCGAAAGCCTCTTTTCCCCGTGGCGAGGGCATACGAAATGCTTGAGTGATTCAATCCCTGGCACCCTTAAATCTTGTGCGACTCTGACGAGCTTCGTCTGTACCGAGGTTCTGTTCTGTGTGTTGCCTTCCCCTTAGGCTGTGTGAGAGCGCTGGCTCGACGTGTGCTGGGGGCTGTGTGAGGGTAATTGTTGGCCCTTCACCTAATTTAGGGCCCGATTTGTGTGCCTTGGAGCTTTGTGAGGGTGGGATTCCCCTCCGCCCCTACAATTCCTCTTCCCCCTACCACGCACACACCCACTCATACACACCCCCCCCCCCCCCAATACACGCATGCATTCACACACACACGCATGCACACACACACACAAAAATGGCTTCTTGTGCGTCTAACGCTCCCCACGCGCAATTTCGCTACAGGCAATTTGCACGAGGGACCAAGACCATGTTACTAGCAAATGCGCTTTAGTGTGAAGGCTTTTTTCAAATATCAGCCTAAATTTTGAAAGCAGCTCTGATTGATCAACAGACATTTTTTAGGGAACCCTGAAAATTCAGCCTTTATTAGAGAGGTGGGGGGAGAGGGGGGGGGAGGGCTTGACGGGTCAGGGTGCCTGAAAACGAATCTGAGGGCCTGTTATGAATTAATCAGGGTAATGATAGGAAGTGTAATAAAGGAGTCGTGATTTAAGAGTGTTGATACAAATGAGGGCCTATGCATTTATAGGCACGAACAGAGCTAGCCGAGAATCACGCGAACTGGTTGGGGAGGTCCGGTTGGCGAAAGCTACGGAAGCGCCGCGTGTCTAGGTTTGGGTTCGCGAAGTGGTTCGGGACCGAAGAAGTTGGCCGAGCCTGGACTTCCGAGAGTCGAGGGCGTACACGCTGTAGTCGAGCCCAGTAAGGAAAACGAATTTCCTTATACCACCCCCCCTTCCGGGACGAGACTACCCACAGTCAGGAAACGTCATCGGTGCAAATAGTTTTGGACAACTGTGAGTTCGCCGAGCGTAGCTGCGGGAACCCAGAGGTCGTCGTCGCTTTTGCGATCGACCCATCGTACAAGGAAATCGACGGCTGCTGTATCTCGATGTCCCCGTATGCGATGAGCGAGAATCTGGGACGGCTCTGTCGTCGGCTCGCGTACTGGGTTGACCGTAGGATTAATGTGTTGACGGTCGAGATTGGTCCGCTCGAGACAAACTGTCGTAGGAGACTGACTAAGAACGAATCATGAATTCGCCAGTCGGTCGATAGGTGCAGCAGGGCGGTGGCAGGTGTCACCATGCGAATGATGCGGAATGGTCCGCAAAATCTTGGTCGTAATTTATTTGGGAGGGGAATTCCCAAATTCCTGGTGTCGAGCAGGACCAATTGCCCAGGGGCAAGTGTTAAGTCACGAAGTGCTGAGATCTTGGTGCCGGATTTTCTATCGGTGGCGATAGAGGGGTTGTCGGATCTATCCCGTAAATAAAGAAGAATGGGGACCAAGTAGTCGTGGCCGATGGGGCATTGTTGTACGCAAACTCGATCAAAGAAAATGTGTCTTCCCATTGGGCCGGGTCTGTGCATGTCGTGCGAAGCAGCTGCTCTATCGTCTGGTTGGTGCGCTCAGTCTGACCGTCCGATTGCGGGTGGTACGCCGTGGACAGATGCAGACGTGTGCCGTACTGCTGCACGTCTGTCGGTAGGTCGGCCAGTAATAATTACGGCTCAGTAATTTTACGGTTTTGTCGATGCCATAGTGACTCAAGAAATTCGAGTCATGTGCCTCCTGGATTTATAATTCCCGTAGTGTACGGTAGGCAGGAACAAAAATCCGATTGGTGCCGGATTTTAGGTAATAGGCCCCTTGCTTGAGTGTTACTGTAGTTGGGGATGATTGTTGGTGGTGAAGAATGGGTCAGTACTATATCCGTGGATGAATAGACCAGTTAGCGGCAGATTAGCTTGGGTAATTAGGACGGCGGCAATGTGGACCGAGGGGCCGTTCAGTGCGTCAGGGATGTTGCTAGCCCCTCATTTGTAGGTGACTCTCTTGTGGAAGTTGGACTCGAGGTAGTCGAGCAAGCGAATCTGTTGGGGATTCAGTGTCGGTTGGGCGCGGATGAACTGTAGCGCTTTGTGATCTGTTCGGACTGTCACGTCAACTCCCGTCAGGTAGCACCGCCAGACTTTGAAAGCGTGAACGATGGCGAGTAACTCCTTTTCGTGGATAGGATAGTTTCGCTCGGCTTGGTTCAGCTTTCGTGACTCGTAGGCGATGGGTTTGAGGCCTTCGCCAAAATCTTGTAGCAGTACTGCCCAACAGCCAGATTGTTAGCGTCGGTGATGAGCTCGAACGGACGGTGAGGATCACTATCCGAAGAACCGGATGTGTAGTCAATAAAATTTTGAGCTTTTCGAACGCAGCCTGCTGCTCTCCCCCCCACTCAAAAAACGTGCCCTTCATCAGGAGATCCGTGAGAGGGGAAGTTACCCCGTCCTTGTTAGGAATGAAACGGTGGACGTAATTGACAAACCCCAGGAAAATCTGAAGTTCTCGGAGATTAGCCAGCGGCTTCCAGTCTCGGATGGTAGCAATCTTCTTAGGATCAATCTTAACGCCGTCGATAGAGATCACATGGCCCAGTTCGTGTTTTAGAAACTCGCACTCAGAACCCTTGGTGATGAGTCGGTTTTGCTCCAGGAGAGAAAAAACTGCTTCCAAATCCTTCAAATGCTGCTCCCGGGTGGTGCTGTAGACGAGGATTTCGTCGAGGTATATGATGACGCACTTATCCAGCAGTGGTCGAAAAATCTCGTTCATGGTCAACTGGAATGTCGAAGGCACGTTTGTTTAGCCGAATGGCATGACCGTGTACTCGTAACTCCCGTACCGGATCCGAAACGCCGTCTTGTAGCAGTCAGCTTCGTTCACGTGAATCTGGTGGTAACCGCCTCGCACGTCAATCTTCGAGAAAATCTGGCCCCTCGAAGCTGGTCGATGAGTTCGTCGCCATGTGGAATGGGGTAGCGAGATTTGATGGTAACCCGATTCAAGGCACGATAGTCGATACACATACGGAGACCGCCATCTTTCTTCGGGGTGAACAGAATCGGAGTTGCAAACAGTGATGTGTTGGGGCGAACGAAACCTTTCTCGAGCAGGTAGTCCAACTGGCGTCGAAGTTCATCCAACCAGGGCTGGGTCAACCGCCATTGGGTCCGAACAGTAGGTTGCGCGCCGGGCTCGAGCTCGATTTTGTGGTCATGCGGTCGCTGAGGTGGCAAGCCCACCGGTAGGTCATCAAGAAAAATGTCGGCGTGGTTCCGAATCACGATTGCCAAATCATCCGGGACAGCTGCGCAGAGTTTGTCGATGTCGGTCGGCGTGTCGACAGCCGTTGATGCGATCCATCGGATAGCATACAGCTGCGCTCCTCGAATCATCGCTTGCTTGATAGTCACCGTGCTGACCGTCGATGTGGTTGAGTCTTAACTGCTCCACTTGGGTAGTCGTCGTCACTCGTCATTCCACTTGATGCGACAATCGCCCGTCCGCCAGTCGATGCTTGGGTTGTACTCTCGCAGCCAATCGCGTCCCAGCAGCATGTCGCACCCGTCCAGAGTTGTCGCCAGCATCTTCATCGTGAAGCTGAAATTTTCACCACAGGTGACTCGCACATGAGGCACGCGTTCCCGAATCGCCAATGGGGTGCCATCAACCAACCTCGCGTCGATTTCGGGCATGCAGCACTCCTGCTGTAATCGCAGTTTTTTCACGTTCGTCACATCCATCAGACTGTGGCTTGCCCCGCCTTCAACAAATATTTTGATGCGGGTGTCGCCGACTCTTCCTTCAACCAGCACAGGGCGATCAACCAGTTCATCCCCCTTATTCAGCCAGGAATGTTCGATAGCCCAAATCGGCACTATAACCTAGTGGGGGTGTTGGCGTTTGGGCGACGTTATCAAGTCAGTAGGTGGCCCATCGGCTACTGACGATCTCCATTTCCCGACGGTTTCCCGTCGTTAGCTAAGTTCTTCTTCAGCCGCGGGCAGTCCTTCACCATGTGACCCGACTTGTTACAGTAGAAGCAGCATCAGAAAAATACCCGGGATGCAAACACATCCACGCCGTTGATTGATGTGTGTTGGGGCTGGCCTCGAAAGCGATTTCCCTCCTGGAAACCCGCCCTCACGAGTCCACGCCTTGTGTCCAGCGCATCCGCGATTCGGACAAACTCGTTGAATGTCGCCGGGGCTTGTAGGACAATCTCTTACTGAATCTTTGGCTTGAGACCACCCACGTAGTGATCGATTCGCTCATCTTCGCTAAGCCCTCCAATTTGATCAGATAGTGCCAAGAATGAAGCTGTGTATTCTTGAACAAAGCCCAACTATCTCCACATCCAAAGCCTTGTGCGAGCGTTTTCGCGCATGGATATGTGCTCGAATCGGCTCTTCAATGCTTCGCCCCACGCTTTCCACGCGCGGGTCGTGGCCGACCCAAAGATCAGTTCTGCCTTAGCCGTTGAAAAAACGTGCTCCCCATCTACCGCCCATTGATTCTTTGCTGGGGCTCCTCCCTCATCCAAATGCATGCGCCACCAGTTGATTGCCGGTCCCCTAAGCAGCAACACAGCCAAGTTGACACGTAACGCATTGTCATTAATACTTGCTGCTGTGAAGAAGATTTCCATGGCGAACAACCAACCGCTCACTATAGTTGATCTGTCAGTCAGGTTGAATGGCGGTGGCATCGGAGGTTTGATTTTAATGGTCACCCGCGGCTCGCTTTGGACTACTTCAACTGCTTCAGGTGTTGCCGACGCCCTTGCTTCGCTCGCAACATCTTTGCCTCGGGTAACAGGCCGTCCTTGGCGCGTTTCACCCCATGCTTGGCGAAGCAACGAGTTTTCGTTGCGCAGCGTCTGCACTTCGCTTCCCATCGTCTCGAACTTCTCGGTGAGTTGTTGAAGTTGGGCTTGCAGTGTTGTCATTGTAGCCGCCCTGGCTTGCAACTCGTCAAACTCATCCTGAGCCACGTTCCTAACACCACGACGGGCAGAGGTTTCCGGCGTGATAGGCATGCTGGGAATTTTACCTGACATATCTCAGGTTGCACACGCTTCTAGTTGGAGGAGCTTTAACGAGCTCACCTACCAACCGCAGGCCAACCCTCTATTCCTGTCGGGTCATCTCCTTATATAAACGAAATACTCTACGGAAGACTAACCGTAAAGGAATGGGGCTCTGATACCAGCTGTTATGAATTGATCAGAGTAATTACAGGTAGTGTAATAAAGGAGTCGTGATTCAAGAGTGTCGATACAAATGAGGGCCTAGTAATTTATAGGCACGAACAGAGCTAGCCGAGAATCACACGAACAGGTTGGGGCGGTCCGATTGACGAAAGCTACGGAAGAGCCGCGCGTCTAGGTTTGGGTTCGCGAAGTGGTTCGGGACCGAAGAAGTTGGCCCAGCCTGGACTTCCGAGAGTCAAGGGTGTGCGCGCTGTATTCGAGCCCAGTAAGGAAAAAGGAATTTCCTTACAGGTCTGGTCTGGTGTTCGGCAGAACGCTCGTGTGCCGTGCATTTGTGATCCACTGTTCTCGCTTGTTTTGATCTGGCCCCATCCAATGATGGATGGATGTACAAGCGAGCTAACGGGGTAAAAGGGCAGAGTTAGATTGCGTGTAAATCACACGGTACAGCATACCTGACACGTGGAAGCAGATGCTGCCCGAGTGACAAGTTCGTTTGATGCTGGAGGCAATTTTAGCCGCCCTCTAACACCGGTAAAAATGGCGTCTACCAGTCAACTTTAGTGTCGCATACGTTGACTATCAAAAAGCCCCGAAACAAAAGAAACAAACTAGCATGCATGTTGTTCTGAATTAAAACTCAGAGTGTCGTGCAGTATTCAATCAGGGGAACGAGATTACAGAGTGTCGATAGAAATGAGGCCTAGGCAATATATAGGGCGATTGACCAGGGTTGAATGTCGAGGGTTAGACCATTCAAGGGCTCGATAGTCCCGAGGGTGACAAGGTCAAATTGGGTTCAGGGCGACTCGGGATCGGATTGGGTTTGAATAGGTCGGTGAAGGCTGGTTTGGCGCGTGACTTGAGGGCCGAGCCTGCGGATGCAAATTGTTCGCGTGTACTTGCTGTGGCGAGCCCCAGTAATGAATCGTAATTCCTTACACTCTCCCACCTTCTAAAGGAAGGCACTCCCTTCATCCAGGTCGAACAGTAAATAAAAGGAATCCTCGATGTGACGAGCGTAATGATTACGCTGGCCTGACGACGTCTTCAGGTCAAACTGTGATCAAAGGTCAGAAAGCGTCGAAATGATCGCTTTTAATGGTGGTAGTCGACAAAATATCGAGTTGTTGAGCCGACCGAATGGGAAAGGGTAAGTACTCCAGCGGAAGACAGTAAACAGTAAGTCTGTCAAGTGGGCGATTGATGATGACGAGTGGCTGTTGGATATCTTCCCTAATGATTACTGCCAAATAACGTGGATTGTCGGATGACAAAGAGCCGTTCATCAACACGCGAGGTCGTTTATGTCACGTTCAAGAACACCTGTCGATGTCTCGCAAAAGTCACTGAACTTCGTCAATTGGCTGACAAACAGTGGCGAAGCATGGAGCTGAATTTGATGTCGGTCGGAGATGGAAAATGGAGCACACCTGAAGGGTCTGGCAGCACATGTGCCCTTCTCTCCCCCCCCCCCCTCCAAGAAGGAACAGCTCCCAGCTTCCCATGTAAAACTCCAGAAAACCCAATGCTCCAGGGTAGTCGAATACTGCTCACTGCTGCGTAAAATTCGCATAATCAGCTTCGAAGATATTGTTAAAAAATATCCCCGAGTGAATAAACTCGAACCATGAAACTCCATGCAAATAGCCGTGGTGCAGCTATAAGTTTTGGTGTCGGCGTGGAGCAGCAACAGCAGCAGTCGCCACTGATGTCCGCCCTTCGACTGCTCGGCCTTCCCTCCCCTGACCACCCACCCGTGCCTTCCACGCCGCCGCCTCCTCTGCCTGTCTACGGCCCTGTGTTTCCTCCACCGAACTTGTCCTTGGCTCGTTTCCCCCCTCGTTCTCCTCTTGTAACTCCTCCTGTGTCTCCTAACCCAACGCCTCCGTCCAACTTCTAGTCTCGTCGTCCGTCTCGTGCTCGTCCTGTCTCTCCTGTCCAGCGCTCTCACCCCATGTTGCTTCGTTCCCACGCATCTCGTCCTCCCCTCCTCCCCTCACCTCCTCCGTCGTCGCTCGTTTTCCCTCCGTCCCCTCTGTTTGATTACCTTCGTGCTGCTCGTCCTTTTGTCCCTCGGGTCCTTGTCTCCCTTGTTACTAACCCGTCTGTTCCTGTCTCGAGTCTTGATGCTCTTGTTGCTGCTGTCACTAACTTCGCCCCTACCCGCCGCCTTGACTATGCCACATCTCTGGTCTTTAACCCTGCCTGCCCTCCATCTGTCGGGGGTGCTCCTTCCCTTGGCAGTGACGTCCTAGAGGACAGGCAGTACGAGCTTTCTTTCCTGTCTGAGGTCACTCCCCATCTATGTTCCATACTGCTAGTCCCTGAGGGTGACCCAAACGCCCTTGACATTTTGACCCCTCGCACTTACACTGAGGCGACCTCGGGACCCTGTGCTTCTCAGTGGATAGCTGCCATGGAGCAGGAGATGGCATCGTAGAGATCCACCGGCACCTTCGTCGTCGCGGTTCCCCCATCTGGAGTGAACGTAGTCGATTGCCGGTGGCTCTTCAAGGTGAAGCGCCCTCCTGGAGAGCCGCCTGTGTTCAAGGCGCACTACGTGGCTAGAGGCTTTTCTCAATGTGAGGGTGTGGACTTCGTTCAGACCTTCGGCCCGACCCCGAAGATGACTACTCTTCGGGCGCTGCTACACGTGGCAGCACAGCGGTACTACGAGCTACACTCCCTCGACTTCTCCACGGCGTTTCTTCAGGGCAGTCTACACGAGCAGTTTTACCTGCGCTGTCCACAGGGCTTCAACGGTACATTCCCTTCTGGGACCGAGTGGCTCCTCCGGCGCCAGGTCTACGGCCTGCGGCAAATGCGCTGTGAGTGGCACGACACACTGCGTGCTCCTCTTGCTGACCTGCAGTTCTTCCCGTCGTCTGTAGACCCCTCGCTCTTCGTTCGTACTGACCCCATTCTACATCCTTGTCTACGTAGACGAACTGGTATTTGCTACTGCAGACAGAGACGCACTGGCCTTCGTGAAGGCTGAGCTATTGAGGAGACACACCTGCACTGACCTAGGAGAGCAGCACCGCTACCTTGGCCTACAGATCTCCAGGGACAGAGCAGCGCGCACCATCACTCTCACACAGTCACACCTGGTGCGCCAGGTCCTTCAGAGGTTCGGTATTCAGCTCTCCTCTGCACAACCCACACCTCTGCTAATAGACCACATGCTCTCTGCTCTTGTTCCTGATGAGTCAATAGAGCCTAGTGGTCATTACGCAGAGCTGGTGGGTTGCCTCACATACCATATGACTTGCACTCGTCCAGATCTCGCATACCCTCTTAGCATCCTGGCTCGCTTTGTGGCCACAGGGAGACACCGACCACATCACTGGTCGGCAGCTAAGAGGGTTTTGCGATATTTAGCAAGTACATCTGGCATGGGACTTGTGCTAGGAGGACGCAGGCCAGTGGTCCTTACAGGGCACACAGACGCTTTGTGGACAACGACGCTGAGACACTCAGGTCCTCCCAGGGCTACTGCTTTAGCCTTGGTTCAGGTGCCATTTCGTGGAGGTCCACCCGCTAGTCGTCTGTCGTCCAGTCTAGCTATGAGGCTGAGATCTAAGCCGGTGCCATGGCGGCACAGGAGCTCCGCTGGCTGACCTTCTTGCTCACCGACTTAGGTGAGCGGCCTAGCTCTGCGCCGGTTCTGTATGCTGACATCAGGGCCATGATTCTCCTGTGTCAGGAGCCTCGACTCGAGGGCAGAGCAAAGCACATCCAGCTGCGGTACTTCCTCCTGCGCGAGCTACAGCAGGGCCGCCATGCCCGCGTAGTACACCTGGCCTCCGGTGCCAACACAGCTGATATCTTTACTAAGGCGCTTGCGCTTAAAGATCATCAGCGGCACTGTTTGCAGCTTGGTCTAGTTCCTATAGCTCCTCACTTGCTAGGACCTTGATTGTGTACTCCTCTTTATATATACCTTCTTGACTGGCCTTATGGCTTCTCTTCCAGTGGCCGGACTAGTAGTGCCGCCCTGGTTTGCCCTTGTCAAGTTTGTACTCTTGTTGACTGGTCTTCGGACCTTTGTCTCGGAGGTTGGACTAGGTAGTAGTGCCGCCCTTAGTTGCTGGTCTCTTGCCAAGCACTGCCCCTTGTCCAGTCCAGGGGGTGTGTCAAACATATTGGTATATGTTACTGTAGCCTATATAGGGGCATGCCTTAGAGAGTACAGCACATTAGGTCAAAACTACCGTGTACCCTTCTTTCTAGTTTCATTCAGCTACTCTGAGAGATGCAACATGGGGGCATCCCTTACCCTACAAAGAACCCCCTGCAGGGTCAGCTGAGCCTGAAGCCCCTTCTGCTGGCTGCAGACGTTACAGCACCCTCTATATTATTGCAATCACCAATATACTGCTCCACACCAAACACGTGTGAGCGACATTAGACGAGGGGTGAGTGAGTGATTGAGGTTTATGCGGAGGGTGATGGCGAGGAGGGAGGGAAGGGTGGACAGGCAACAGAGAGCACTCGGCACTCCAGTGAGTCAAGATCCACCTGCAAGGGTAAGCACGGCGAAACAAGGGGAAGCAGGGCGAAAGAAGGGGAAGCCGGAAAATGAGTAACAGTAAACTGAACAAGAACGATCTACGATGAGCGACAAACGGAGGGAAAGTCTGAGCAGGAAATAGGGATTCTTTTTTAGGGCGAATTAACAGGCAGGGAATACGAATGATCCATAATGAGTGTTGTGAACGAGAGGAAAGTTGTGCAAGAGAGAGGAAGGAAACGGAAGAGATAGCATAAAGGAAAGGAGAGGATGCAAGAAAGAAATGGGAGGAGAGGGGAAGGAAGCAGTAAAGGATGCTAGCACCCAAATGGGGGAGCTGTGGCATACACACAGCAGAGCACACACAATGGTAGAGCAAAACAGTAACACGCGCACACCCACACACACACACACACGCACTCACGCACGCACGTATGCGCGCACACACACACACACACACGCACACATGCACACACACACACACACACACACGCACACACACACACACACGCACACGCCCACGCACGCACACACACACACGCACACGCCCACGCGCGCGCACACACACACACGCACACGCCCACGCCCACGCGCACACACACACACACACCAGAACAGCTTGACATGTCTCGGAGAACTTGGGGATAGCAACCAGGAGAACCACCTGCTTCTGGGGACCTACACACAGAGCAGCAGGCACATGTGCATCACAGCGGGAGACAGGTGCATTACACAGGACGACACGGAAAATACGGAGAGTGGGCATGCAAGCAGGAGCTTGTAACGGATTGTAAGACACTCAGGAGCTTGCATGCAGGAGATACCCTGCTGCCTATCAGCGTATGCACAGCGTATCCGTGGCCGTGCCCGCAGTTCTGGTCATCGAGACAGACAGACTGACACAAACACACACACACGCACACCTCTGGGAAAGGGAGTTTGTGTTTGATGCACCTCAAGAACGTGTATAGCCGTGCTCGCATCTCTAATCAAGACTGACACATACCTCTGACGAGGCGAGTGGCGAATCGCGGCTGGTTGCCAGCAAAGAAGACGTGTGGGCAGGTGGTGAGCACAAAGGGGTCGTCCAGCTGAAAGGGGTACACGCCTGTAGGTCGAGGGAGGAACACAACTGACATTATTATGAGACGTCTTGGGAGAAGCTGTGTGGACAGGTGCTTTTGAATGGAGTCAAAAGCGATGGGACATCACGGAACGCATCTGAAGAAGCTGTGTGGGCAGGTGGTGAGCGCAAAGGGGTCGCCCAGCTGAAAGGGGTATATGCCTGGGGGTGCAGGGAAGCACAGAAATTATACAATGAGATAGCTGTGATAGCACACAAGTCCAGTCTCAGAAGAAGATGTGTGGGCAGGTGGTGAGCGCAAAGGGAGGATGTGTGGGCAGGTGGTGAGCGCAAAGGGAGGATGTGTGGGCAGGTGGTGAGCGCAAAGGGGTGGCCCAGCTGAAACGGGTACACGCCTGCAAGAGGAGGGAGAGGGGCAAAGAGCGCAGCGGGACCGAGAGGATAACAAGGACAAGTCGAGTGAAAGTAGAAAGAATGCAAACTTCAACTCCCCTCCCCTCCCCTTCTCTCTCCCTACTTCCCGTCACTCTCCCCTCGCCTCCCCAAAATTCTTCCTTCCCTCTCGTTTCCTGTCCCATCCTCTCCTCTCATCTCTTTCCCAATCCCTCCCCATTCCCTTCTCTTTCCCTCCCCCCCCCACTCACCCAGCGTGTCAGGAGCACTGGGGGCGATGTGTCTCCACTCCAGGCACCGCTGCATCAGCTCCAACACATCTGCCTCCTCCTCTGCCTCCCTCCCCTCTCCCTCATCTCCCCTTCCCTCCTCCGCACTTCCTTCCCTCCCCTTGCTCCCCTCCTCCTGCCGCTCCACTCCCTCCATTGGCTCTGCCTTCCCACCACCACTGCTACTTACACCACCAGCATCACCAGCCGCACTGGCATCAGCATCAGCAGCACCCGCAGCAGCGGCAGCAGCAGGGCGGGAAGGGGTGCGGAGCAGGCGGGCAAGGCAGAGGCGGCCCATGTCATGAATGTTCTGGCCCGACGTGCCCAGGAACCGCACCCCGCCCAACGTGAAGTGGTGCGGGTTGGTGGCGCGGATAACAGATGCACGGCGCGAGGCCAGGGGCAGCAGACACGGGTGTAGCGGCTGGGGAGAGAAGCAGGGCGGTGGGCGGGGGAGATGTGGGGGGGGCGAGGGGTAGGGGTGGGGGGGGTGAGAGAAGAGGGTGTTAGGGGAAAAGCGGGAAGAGATTGGACTTAAATCCCCTCTCCAAATCTCGACATTTGAAGTTCCCGATACAGACAATCCCAACAGGCCCCATGCACAAGACTCTCCCAACACGGAGTCTCACAAGAGTCTTGCTGGCAAGAAACGGCCGTGTATGTGTGTGCATCGCTCTCCCATCACATCCCCGCCCCACCAGCCCACCTCACTCACTCCGTGTTCGTTCCCCCCCCCCTCCTCTCTCACACACCTCGCCCTTCCCACCCCACTCACCAATGCATGCTGCTGCAACACAGGGATCATGCCACACCACCCACCACAATCACAGAACATGCCAGATTTCCCTTTCCGGAAGTCTCAATGAGCCCGCTCCAAGCTCCTCCCTCCCCTACCATCACCCAGCCGAATCCCCTCTATCTACCAGTAAATCTGCAGCCTTTCCCCACACCCAAGCGCCCAACCCACGCATCCACCCCACGCACTCATCCCCTCCTGTGCACCCACCTGCTGCGGCAGGGAGTAGTTGGCGGGGTCACACTCGCCAGGCATAACGTCCACCGGCACAGCGGCGGACAGCTGGGGATGAGGGGGGGTTAGGGGGGGAGAGGAAAAGGAAAGGGGGGAGAGCGGGCATGGAGGAGTTGAGGAGTGAGGCTAAAGGAGCGGGTGATATAAGGTTTGTTTTGAGACGTCTCAAAACAGAGCGGGCATGGAGGAGTTGAGGAGGAGGGATGCTGTAGGAGCGGGTGAGAGGGCATGGAGGAGAGGGTGGGGTCACTGGCACCGAGTACGATGTGGTGTCTACCGGCACAGAAGGGGCGAGCTGGAGGGGAGAGGGGAGAAGGAGGAAAGGTTGGGCCTTTGAGGGAGGGAGGGAGTTCGGGGGAGCACAAGCAGCCTTCTACAGCTACGCAGGCTCGGTGACAACGCACGCTACTCTGCAGCGCTAACAGACCAGGCAAAATGCGCGACTATAGCAGCCACGTGGGGGGGGGACGGGGGAGGGCAGAGCGGGGGGGGGGAAGGGCACACGGGAGCAATTAGGGGGCAGCAGAGTACTCACCTCTGCCAGGAAGGTATCTAAGGCCTTGACTGGTGCTGCCATGGCCCTGGCATCACGGTGCATGAGGGACTGGGGGGGGGGGTGGGAGGGGAGGGCGGATAGGAGCAGGTGGGGCCAGGGATGGGAAGACACAAGACGCACAAGAGACACGAGAGACGCACGAGTGTGGGGATGGATGGGTGTGTGAGTTGCATTTAGTCTGTTGGCCAGATGTGCTGTTGGCGAGATGTGGGGGCGAGCCGCGAAAGAGTGAAATAGCAGGTGAGCTGGCTGGTGGGTGAGAGAGAGTGAGAGTGTGAGTGAGAGTATGAGTGGGTGGGAGTGGGAGTGAGTGAGAGTGGGGACATACAGTGGAGTTGACAGTGTCATGCAGGGAGTGAGGGAGGTGGGAGAAGGAGCACGAGTCCCCTGCAATCACCACACGCACTATCCCCGCACTCAACCGCTCCTCCTGAGAATAGAACAAAAACAAATATAGGAGGAGCGTTGGGAGAACAAGAGGCCGTAAGAGGAAGTGGGGTGGGCAAGTGGACGGGCGCTCAGGTGAGGGGCGGAGGAGGGAGGAGTGGGGGGAAGGGAAGGGGGAGAGTGATGGAAAAGGGTTCAAGCAAATGGGTGAAGGGAGCCATGGAGGGGAAACTGTGCGAGAGAATGGTGGATGGTGAACCTGGAACACGACACGGGATACCTGGAAGGAAGAGAGCATGCCCAGTCCCCTCCCCTCCCCCTTGCCTCCCCTCCCCTCCCCCTTGCCTCCCCTCCCGTCCCCCTTGCCTCCCCTCCCCTCCCCTCCCGTTCCCTCCCTTCCCCCATCCCCCTGACCTCGTCCGAGTGCACGTGGCCTGTGAGCACGTCCAGCAGCATCTCATCGAGCACCAAACGGTGGCGACACACGCCACACGAACAGCCCCTTCTTCCCCACAACCCCCACCTCCCCTCACCCCCACCACACCTCCCCCCACCTTCTCTAATCCCACTGACCTCGTCCGAGTGCACGTGGCCTGTGAGCACGTCCAGCAGCATCTCCTCGAGCACCATGGCGTCCCCGCCCCCCTCTGCAGCACCCTCTGCGCCATGCCCCTGGGATGGCAGCGGCGCGCCAGCAGGCGGGGTGGGGGGGGACGGCGCCGCAGCCCCAGCAGTGGTGGTGGGGACTGACAGATGGAGACCCGAGAGGAAGGCCACGTAGCGGGGGAGAGAGGGGTTGGCTGGGATAGGAGAGGGAGGGGGGGGAAGGAGAGGGGAGGGAGGGCGTTGGGGGGGGGGGGAGGAGGAGGAGGATGGGGGGGGAATAGGGAGGGGACAAAGGAAGTGGTTGGTACAGAGAGGGGGAGACCCGAGGGGAAGGCCACAAAGCGGGGGAGAGGAGGGGCGACTGGGAAGGGAGAGGAAGGAGAAAAAGGAGGGAGAAGGAGAGGAGTTGGCAAGGAGGAAGCGAGGTCGTCTGTTGAGTGGCCCAGCTGGCACTCACGAGATAAGCAACACAGCAGAGCAGGTTTGCTGCTCAGGATTTTGGTTGGTCACGTACGTACATGCGGATAGCAGTGTCCCACGTGTCTCACCCTGGTTGGCTGCAGCACGCGTGTCGGCAGCAGCAGCAGTGGGAAAGAAGTCCTGCCACGGCATGCCTGGTTCCAGCACCTCCATTGCGCGGAAGTTTCCCTTGCTGTCCTCACAGCCCCGCACTGCCACCACCACACCTGTAGCGGCCACATGCGATGGCCAACATGCATGCCATGGAAGGCACATGGGGTGGCAGGCACATGGGGTGGCAGCACGCACAGACAAGCACAGCGAACAAACGCAACGAACGGACGAAGAGTGGAGGAGAAGAAGAAGGACAACGGGGTGTCAGGCAACAACTGCAGCACCCATCGCAAAGCAGCAACCCACGCACAACAACATTGCCCGATGCAACAACACAACAACACAACACCCACACACCCACACACCACCCCACCTGTGACCCAAGCAGCGGGGACAAAGACATCCCCGACGAGCTTGACGCGCCCCCTCTCGTCCTCTAGCACCACAGTGTCGTCCGCCCCCACCACACTGCCGCCCCCCACCGCCACCAGCGGCGCGCTTGACCGCTATGGGAAGGAGGGATGGTGTGACGGAGGAGAGAGGGAAGGAGGGGAGGGGAAAGGAGGGGGCAGAAAAAGGGGAGGGTGAGAAGCGGGAGGAGCAGAAGGGGAAGGCCAAGAGGTGGGAAGTGAGGGACGGAAGGAGGGGGAAGAGTGGGGGAGGGGGAAAGGGGGGGCTGTACGAGAAGACAGAAAGGCTTGACTGCTGCTCCCCCATTACACAGCAGAATGAAACAGCGATACTGTCAGACAAGAGCTCGCACTCTAAAGGCGGGAATGCATCTGCTGCACTGGTACTTGTCAAGAAACCAGAGGAGCCCCGGAGGGAAACAAAGCAACAGAAAAAAAAAAAAAGGAAATGAAAGGGCTTCAGAACAGAGGAGCATCGACAGGGAAGGGGAGTTGGGAGGAATACAAGGGGCAGTCTAGGCAGGAGGAGAGGAGGCCCCGCACGGCACGGCTAGCTGACCTCTCTGCCGTAGTCTTGCAGTATGCTGGGCTTGAGCTTCATGTGCTTGTATAGTGTCCCCACCACCACGCACTCGCCCTTGTCGGCTAGATCCAACACACTGCTCACTGCGCATGGGGTGACAACGCATGGGGTAACCACTCATGGGGCAACCATGCATGGGGTAACCACTCATGGGGCAACCATGCATGGGGTAACCACTCATGGGCCAACCATGCATGGGGCAACCACACGTGGTGTGACACAGGTGGTGCAACAACACACAACCCCACCCTCACACATAACGACCATAACAATGGAGCGTTGACGATTACACCCATGACATCCATGTGCGGTTACACCGCATGCGGGAGCATGGGGGAGAAACACATGTCAGGGGTCAAGACTCAAGGTCACCTCTCACAATGCGCGGGAACGAGAGGAGCCCAAACACGTGCCCATCAGCCACGTGGCAGGCTGATCGCAGCGCACCTGGCAGGTTCCAGGTACTCAAAAACTCTCGAAGCGCATATACTCCGCACCTGGTAAGTGAGGCCATTTCTCTCGCGCCGCCGCGAGGAGGACGGGTCGCAGCGTGGCGAGACGGGAGAAGTAGAGCGACGCGAACTGCTGGCTGCGGTACTTGTGCTGCGTGATTATAAAGGGCGCGTCGTCCTGCGAAAGGGCAACCACACACACTCACACGCACGCATGCACGCATTCACGCACGCACACACACACACACACACACACACACACACACACACACACACACGCACACACACACACACACACACACACACACACACACACACACGCGCGCGCGCGCCGACATTTTTTGTTTTTGACCCTCATACAACACTTGGCCATCAAAGCACGGAGAGATGCGATGGCCTATGCCACGAGCGAAGCACACCTGGCAGCTGTACTCCGCTGTGGCGCGCTGCCGTTTATAAGCATCGCCTGCAGGGACAGACGTGGGCCCTGTGCTAGGCGCTGGCGATGGCATGCTGGCTGGCACGAACCTCAACTGTCCACGGGAGACTGGCGAAAAACGGAGAAAAACAGGGAAGAACGGAGTCGCGAGAAGGGAAGCAGGGACGGACCCAGATGTGAAGGGGACAGCAAAAACGGAGGCTTGAAGCTGATGGTGTGAGCGAAGGGTGCGGGGAATGCTCACGGCATACAGTTTTTGAATTGACAAACTCTTTGTTAGCGGACTCGTTTGACGCCACGCTATTCTTTGTTTTTAAGTCGTTCTGAATATTTGAGTGCCAATATAGCAGGGGTATAGCATATGGAATCACTATAACTGAATCTTTCCTACATATCATCCATACTCCTTAAATTACAGAAAAATATATTCATCGTGTCTTGAACATAATATGGATCTATTTTAGGAAATGGGCATGTTATGGCACATTGTGATTCTCGAACAATATAGCATCTACATCGAACAAACAATGAGTTTCGGTACCACTATCGAATGCCACCAAGACGCTGCCTTGTTTCCGTTTGATTTCCCGCCTCGTTTTCAAACAGGTGCGGCACGCATCTCTGGCCCGTCCACCTGACAACTCCACCTGAACTGAAACCCTCTTCGGTCTACTTTCGTTCCAAGCCCCCACCCCCAGCCGCCGCCGTCATTCCCTGAGCCGAGCAGATCCTTCAGGCCAGACGGGGTTTCAAAAGTTTTTGGATTCTTGATTCCCGTCTTTCAGGCAAACCAGAAACAAGCAAGCAGGTCAAGGCAGCCAGCCTCAGGCTCAGACAAGGTTTCCCATCAGTGGTTATCAGAGGCAGCTCTTCTTTTCTTTCTTGAACCCGCCTGGCAAGCAGGTTTTACTTACCACCAGTCCATCCGCCTCACTTGGCTGTCTTCTTTCATTGGATCTTCATACTTATATCATAGTCGCAAGGCACTCCGGAAGCCGCCAGCTCCTCCGCTACCACACGTCACCTCATAGAAGCTGGAATATATTACGCAGCAGAAGTAGAAGCGCGTTTCACGCATCCGGGTTTTAGACGACGAGGAATACGAGATTCTGTAGCGGTCCTTGGGTCATTCCACCTGCTGATGGCTGCACTGCGGACGATACAGCGAGAGAACCTTATCGGCGATGAGAATGCGTGGACCCCTTACCACGGCGCTAGGAACAAGGGAAATGCTGCCGAGAGGACGCCTCGTCCTGCTGGAGGTGAGCTTTTTCGATTGCCTTTTTTCCTCCTAGTATGATGCTCTAGCAACGGCCGTGGTGTGTTAAACTTGTCGATTTTCCCGGGGTGAGCCTATGTTCTTCTCTTTTAATAACCTCACAACCCTTGTGTCGTCATTCACTTTGTTTTCCAGGGTTTGGAGTTGACGTGAAGGATCGCATGGTTGCTCCAGGGAGTTCCATCCGTGCATTTGGCACGGAGCTGCGCAACACTCTAAACTCCCACCGCGTGGTTCCGAGCACACCAGTTTCCAAGATGGGTTCCTTCATGCCCGTGGCTCCTTCAACCACCATTAAGGGAGGCCGGTCGGCTCTACGGAACGTTACCAACGAGAACGAGCCAACGACCCAGATGAAGCCATCTGTCAAGCGCAGATTCGGAGATGCCCTGACGAACACCTTCCCGCAGCTAGATCTGGAGAGTCTGAATGTCAATGTTAACACCGTCCAGAAAGCCCAGCCATCCATGGCCAGTCGACTCAAGCCTCGAGAAGGGACTCGGGAGAAGGAATCCGGCGAGTCAGCTCTTAAGAAGGGTCAGGAAAGTAACACGCAAGCCACCGGAGTTGCTGACGTCAGGATGTCGCTACCTTTCTCGCAACTAGAGCCAATTACCTCGGCGGTTCAGGATCTCACGATTGGGAAGGACGCGAAAGTGAAGGTGAAGGTGAAGACGGAGAGGGAGCTGATTGCGCTGAACGACATCGATGCACTGGCGGAGCTCTACGCGGCTGATGGCGTGGAGAGGATGCCGATGGATGGAGATAGCTACGAGGCAGTCATCAGGGCTCAGGATGAGGAAGGTAAGAGGTACCTGATTTGAACGCGGTCGAAACTGTGAGATTAGTTCAGATGACTTTTTCAGAAGCTTTCCATCTGAATTCCGCATTTTTTAACGGGGTTCTTTTCTGCTGTCCCATCTTACTACCTGCCTGCGGTTTGCTGCCTCCTTGTCTTTCAGAAATTCGTCAGCGCGTTGAGATGGTTAAGTCTATCCGCGTCGATCCTCCATGCCTTTATGGCCTCTGCAAGCAACAAAAGGTAAGACTTCGGCCTCACAGCATCAGCTTCGGTGATGCCATCAGCACCTAGACAGTAACTCCTTGACCGGCTCAGAACCATGTAAATTTGTATTTTGACGCCATGATCGCGTTTTCCAATGTGCAGGATCCGGATATGATACCTTTGATGGATGATCCCCCCATGCCGTCACCTCCTGGAGGTAGGTTATGGGAGTAATAAATTGGTTCTTTAGACTCGAACTGTCTGACGGCTGTCGTTTGCACTGCTAACCTCCTCGTTCCTCCCACATTGCAGGTTACCTTCCATCCCTGTCTCTGATGGATGGTGATGATTATCTTGATGACCTCCAAAGCTTCCCAGAACTGGACTACCTGGAGGTGGGATGGAGTGCACTGGAGTGAGGATTATGAGATGTGGAGGGTGGCACTATGTCAGTAAAGTTTGCAGCGAAGGAATGTTTGGTAAATAAGGTGGTGTGTCCTGATGCGGAGGTCATTCATCATGACCCCCTGTTGGTAGTACAGCCACCATCTTGATTCGGATCTCTTTGTAGATATTGGCAATAAATGGGGGGAATGTGATGGTTTTGAGAGTACAGATACTGTTCTCCAGTTCTTGGACATACGGTATTGAGTGTCTGGCATATCCAGTATGCAATCGAACATCATGCAACATGACCTCCTAAGAGCCATCAGCACACATTACTTGGCACGACCTGACTCATGCTCTCTCAAAACGGTAACGCCTGTCTTTCTCCTCGATTGGATAGTCTGCAATTGGCAAGAAATTGGTGACATACAGCAACAGTTCCAAGCACACGCGTAAGAAGATGCACACTCAAGCCACAGAATGGGACAAGGAAAGCCACACATGGTACAGCAATATCGAAAGTGGATATGCTCGCACATCAGGAATAAAATTCTGCAACAGAACAGCTCAACAAGGACATGAAATGTCTGACCATTGGCTGACATGTCTCTGCGTCGCATCAAGCCCTCATCAGTAAACTCCCACAACTGTAGCAGGAGAGCACATATGTACGCATGCCCACACACACACACATGTTCCGCGCGTGCGTGTATGGATGCGTGCATGGAAACAGAGAGGGCCCAAGATGAGTGGGGCAAGAGAGGAAACAACACAGAAAAAAGAACTACAATCTAACCAGGAAATGTCTGGTTCGAAAACATATATACAGGTCCAAAGGGACTGAATACAAATTGGTTCCATAACCAACCCATCATTTCCCTCCCTTCCCACCCATCCACCCGACCTCCAATCTACTCACCTCGTTTCCATGCGTGCGCCACCACTGCCCAACACTGTCGTGCCACTCGTACTCAAACCGCACTGCAATACGGTTCCCCGTAAAGCACCTGGAAAAGGAAACGGTGGGAAGAAGCAGAAGGAACAGGGGTATGTTGTTTGGTCACCTAGAAAATGATCGATAGAATGGCAATCTCGTGCAACTCCCAACTGAGACACCCCAGAAGGAGATGGTGGTTCGGGAGTGGGATGGGATACTGGAGCAGATGGGATTGCAAACCCCTCTCCCGTCCATGCCGTGGGAAGGGAGGAAGGGATGCAGGGAGGCAAGAGAACAAGCTTCATCATGCCATAACAAGCTATGAAGCTCAGTAGTAAGGGTCCATTAAGGAGTAAGATGCCAATCTCTTACCCACCCCCACCTCTTTGCTTGTCTCCTATCTGTTCTCACACTCGGTCCCTTGTCCCTTGCACCTTTCCTCTGCTTGTGCTACTTTCTTCATTTCCCTGCACCTTTAACCTTACCCCCCCCCTTCCAACCCCCCACGCCCCTTTTCCCCCAGTCAATCCTCTCATCGCCTTCCCTGCCCCACCATAGTTCTTTCATGAGACGGTAGTCCTGCTCTTTGCTCCACTTCCGTCTAAGGAACGCTTTAATCTCCTCGCGTCCGCTGAAAAACTCGCAGCGGTTGCGCCACTGCGAGTCTGGCGTGTATGCCAGCGCCACGCGCTCGGGGTCGCGGCTGTTCCACGCTGCCTCGGCGAACTGCGGGGAAGGGGGGAGGAGCGGCGGAGGGGGAAGAGAGGAGGACGAGAGAGGGAGCGGGAGAAAGGGAAACCAACCTTGACTTTGGCGTGCGCCGTTTCCTCCGTGAAAGGCGGAACCAGACGCATGAGAGCTCGTAAAGTATACGAGAGAGGGAAACCAACCTTGACTTTAGCGCGCGCCGTTTCCTCCGTGAAAGGCGGAACCAGACGCGGCGGAGGAGCCGAATTTTCAGACGCTGCTGCCCCTGCTAGGCACCGAGGGGCCTGCGCAGTGGAAAGGGCGTGACGACAAGCCACTGTGCCAAGAATGCGTGTATGGTCATGGCGGAGGGGATTAGCGCTGCGGAGAGATGCAATTAAAAACCGGCCATGGGGCAACATGGCGGGAATACGGTGGGATGGGTGTGGACAGGATGGCAGATACACAATTTAGTTCGATGTCGGAATTCATGAGTGGATTGGGATGGGAGGGAGGGGGCGTGCAAGAAGAACGCACAGGACCTTTCATGAGGGAGTGTTCGAAGTATAAAACAAATTGTCACGTCGGGGGATGTGACATGAAGGTACCCAACGGTATGTGTTGTTTTTAGAACGGTCAGAGCTACCGTACGTCTCGGTTCTGCTGCGTCCCCAAACCTTACGCTCTACTTCGGACACCCCATATGGATCGAAGATGCACCACACCTCCCTGTGCGTGTAGTGGAGACTAACTCAAACAAGCATGAAAACAGATGGCAAACCTATTATAAAGGTCTCATTATCTCATACACAAACTTCCAGGATGATTAAGCTTGCCCACTGCACATCACTACAGCATGCTCTCTCCGTATCCTTAAAGGCCCGACTTCACAAGGAACACAAAACTAAGGTCCGACTTCACAAGGAACACAAAACTAATCACTCTCTTCAAAGTAGTTACTGGTTCTCCTCGGCGGATCCTCTGGTTCAGAAGCCTTCTCTGTCTTCTTGGCTAAGCCACCTGAAGAGAGTGGGGGGGTTGAAGGAGTTTGCGAAGCTGGATGCCAACTTATCCACCTCCAAAACATTCCAATTTGAGCCATAATACCTGAATGCCGATCTGCATCGTTGCTTTTAGTAGTGCCCTTGATGGTGCTCTTAGGGATCACCTTCTCCGAAGCAGGTGCAGCATCGGGATTCACAGCAGCGGCCCATTTGGAAACAGCAGGCTTTGGCTTGTAGGATGCTTCAAGATCAGACTGTGATAACTCTGATGCACTGTTCTCCACACCGTGCTGCTGCATGGCTGCAGCTACTGCTGCAGAGATGGTCTCGGGAGCCTGCTTTTCTTTCCTTTGTCCCCGCCGTGATTTCTGCCGCTTTCCATCTTGGCCGTCCTTCCCTGTCCGCTTTGAGCTTTTCTTCTCAGACGGCTTCTGCTGCTTTCGACTCCGCTTGGAATCCTTTCTCCTGTTTGGAGTCTCGAAATCCGCATCACTGTCACTTGAAGACTCCACGACACTGCTAGTGCCTTCCTCATCTTCATCTTCCGAAAGATGGACTTCAAATAAGTCACTGTCATATTCTTCATCTTCAGTAGACTCCCGGCGTTTCTTCTGTTGCTTCTTTGGCTTGGTACGATGCCGCTTTCCATCAGAGCTTTGACTTGAACGGCGGCGCATGTAGACAAAACGTTGCAATGCAGATTCTTCAGCCTCCAAAGAATTCACCTGCAAATTGGTGCAGACGCTGTTAAAATTGACACGACTGTTGAGCCCAAGCAGATACAGCCAAGCCAGTTTGGACAGACTCACCTTCATGCTCCACTTGTTCCAATTGCTGTAGAGAGTTAAAATTGATGCGAACAGGTTGTAGAGAAGACAAACTGACAGGATTATGGCAGCCACCTGCCATGGAGGTAGAGGTGGCATGAAAAAGAAGCGGCAGGTATATCACAAGCCATGATGGCAAGAAACCTACCCCAATCAGCACCATATGGTTGCCAACAATCGCATATGCTTCGTCCTTGCTAATGTGCGCCACCTGCAGGAGCGAGCGATAGGTACACAGTGGTGAATGAACAGTGCAAAACACGACTTGGCAATAAGGGAGCAGCTAGAGGCTATATACCTTTGTTGTGACCAGATCCCAGTGAGACTGTACGAATGCATCCGCTTGAGATTGGAGAACAAAGCATAATATAGTTCCAATCAGAAGTAGAAGGCACAGAACCTGAACCAAACGCGAGAAGTCAGACAGAATCATGTACTACTGGCTCCTGAATGTAACGGTAGATACTCACAGCAAGAAGGAACGAGTGTAGGACAAGTAGAAACCTGCTGTTCTTCGCCAAGCCGAAATAACCAACAACGGAAAGTAGAACAGTGAAAGCGCCCACGATAGCAACAATAATGGCAGCATAGGTTCCCCTGCATTGTACAGAGTGCCTCTGTTAGCAAAAAATACCAGCAAAGCACACATGCAAGAACTTAAAGACGGAAACTTACGCAACATGGGCTTGGGATGTAACAATGGATAAATACAGAATAAATGCTCCAAATACCATGGTGAGAATATTCATGCTCATAGCCATTTGTTTTGCAGCGTATTCTGGAAGAAAACGGAAACAGGCATAAGACACATGAACAGCGCGCAAATAAGCTACCACAATAAGCATACATGCACCCACCATGTCCCATTAACGTTGATGATATCCAGAGGCCAAGAACGAGCAAGACAGCGGACAAAACTGAGAGAACGCCTCCTTCGATCAGAGCTCGATGTGTCTGCAAGGCAAATTCACCGAATTTAAGCATTCCCTAACCTCGCGCCTGGAGGAAGAAAGAAAACGGTCGTTGATACCTTCGCCAGCAACATTTGGTCAACTGCTGATTCCGCTGTTGCGCTGACATATGTTCTCAATATCTCAGAATACGTCCTCTGTGAAATTCAACCCGCGGAACAGGGTGAGATGAACATCCAAATTCAGAGGCTCAATAACACAACGGCATGATTCATGCTCACCTCATCAGCTGCGAAGATGAAGCAGAAACAACCAAGATATATTAGAATGGCTACCATGACAAATGAGGGAGCATAGTACCTGCAGATGGAGAAAGGGTTATGATCTTTGTTGCGGTAGGAATATCAGAATCATGATGCAACAATCCTTACCCGAATAGTACTTGAGGATTTGTTGTGACAGCTCCGACAACGCCAGTCACACTTATTGCAATAAGGAGAGAGCCGATGACTATCTGCACTCGTTACGTCATGCTAGCACGCTCTTGCGAGAAAACGATGCCTGCTCCCGACATTACCAACTGAGACTTACCAGAGAAATGAATGGATCGCCAAGCATCCATGCTCCTAAATCCGACCGGGCGGACTCCAAACGGCCAGTCGCATTTGTCTCATCCACATCAATAACACTGCACAAGGCGTTGTTTAAAAATACAACTACATCACGAGCTTCAATCGCTTTTTGTTTCCGCAGAACGATAGAAACCTGCTAGGTTGCGCTTCTGTGACGACGGTACTGTTGCTCTGCCCTGAGACATCGTTGCGATCCAGCACACTCTTCAGGTTACGCCTGCCTTGAACCCCGGCACAAATCAGAGCAATGCTGAACGATAAAAGAGCCAAGTTGAGGAGAACAAGCATGGTTCGCCTTTTCAGCCTGCAAACAACGACCAGTCATTTAGTCGCGAAATCACTTTTCGAGAACGAGTAATGCTTTCTTACTTCATCCTTCTCTCCTCTGGATTTTCAGGCTTGACAGCCATGCGAGCAAGGTCGCGAAACTTCTTGAGCTTCTTCATTGAGGCCTTCTTCGCTTTTGCGAACATTTTCGCCATGTTGCGAGGCTGCTTTGGGCTGTGGGACGACCTAGTGCAGGGAGGAGTGTTGTGAGCAAATGCAATCAATTGGCATTTCAACCATCAGTGAACTGGAGATGGGGTGGGGGAAGTTGCTCTCTATCAGCTATTGATGCGAGTGGCGCGGTGGACAAGCTTGGTTCAACGCTTGAAAGTGCTTTGCTTTCGTCGGCCAAGCGACATCGTTATTCTGCGTCAGCGCGTGTTACATGCCCTTGCCTTTTCGGTAAACCTTCGTCGCAAATGCCGCTGTACAGCCTACTGAGCTGTACATGATGCGCAAGTACAAACACATTTGGTTGATATCACAATATAAAGCGACCATGCCAAATAAAATTTCTTTGATTCAGCTGTAGGTGGGTCAAGTGTAATACGTTTGTTCATATAAATACTTCAATATAAATATACTGTAGTTGAGAGACAAGCCCAGCGGAAGTGTACAATTCCAACAAGGGAGCTATTGTTTTGATGCACATTTCGAGGCATGTCGTATTGTTCACCAGATATTTCGAAATCCTCCAAATGCCTTCCGTTTAGAGGATTAGGGACTACACTCAAATATTATTCGGGACCAATTACAGGGGGTTCAACATCCAGGACTCGGCAGGATTCAATTTCTGAGGTTCCCGCGAGCTCGCACTGGCACTCGTACTTCGTGTGTGATCCGCCTTCTGACCGGGATTCGGCACACTTCCTAGGATCCCTTCGCGCTGACGGTACGATCGAGCCGTGAAGGCTGGGAAAGGAGTGAGTGCGGGATGGCGACGACAGCGGAAGGAAAGGCGGCCGTGCAGGTAGGACATTGGCTCGCGACTGCCGCATTCCTCGGATTCGTCTCTCCTCTCACATCGCGTTAGGCGGTAGACTAGGCCGGAACGAGTTGCCGGTGAATGCCGCTACCCTGGCACGGATCGCCTTGCTTTCCAAGGACACACCTCAAGTTATCCAGAATGTCTCCCGCGTCGAGGTCTTTTCAGAATGCGTTTAAGCATGGCGATCCGATCCTGACCCGATGCGTTGTATGCGATCTCTTGTCTGGCTGTGCGTTCGCGACTATGGCTTATATGCTCACGAGATGCGAACCGATCCTTCAATCTATCACGTCCATGGCTCTTCCTCCACGCCCTCTCTCCCCTCTCACCACCGTCTGCACCCTCGCCTCTTTTGGCCCTGTGCGGCTAAGGATTTTGAGTCGCTCCGGAAAGTTTCAGTCGTGCTTGCCGTTCTAAGCATGTCCGTGGAAATGAACCAAGGGATTCACAAAGCCATGCACACCAATCCTGCCCGTCTCACCCATGTGACCTCCTTCCCCGACTCTATTGTCATCTCCTCCTCTCTTCCTTCGCGTAGATGTATGAACCGCATGATCGCGACACAGATGGTTCCTTCCCTGCTTGTGTATCTGGGTTCTTAGCATCGGTCCTCCCCCCGTTCTCCACGGTTCTTATCTGTGCGAGTGCAGAAGGCGAAGGTGTTCATGGTGGGAGCTGGGGGGATCGGATGCGAGCTGCTCAAGACGCTTGTCATGACAGGCTTCCATGACATCGAACTGGTACATGTTATCCTCGCCTCGCATTGCTACATGACGCCATCGCCTTATATTAGTCCCTTGGTACATGATTTGGTGAAATGTTTGGTACTCCCTCAAAATTCCCTCCTCCTTCCCCTCTCCAATGAGCCTTCCCACGGCCATTATTGCCCCGTATTCCCCCCTGCCTCCTCTTTGTCCCCCGCTTCCGCCCTCGTTTTCCACCGTCAGATTGACCTGGACACCATCGACGTGAGCAATCTGAACCGTCAGTTCCTTTTCCGCAAGCGGCACGTGGGACACTCTAAGGCCAAGGTAGGGTGTGTGAGGGAGGGAGGGCGAAGCCTTGAGTTGGGGCAGCTGGACGAGAAAATCTGGGACTGCTTGGATATGGGATGCTATGGTTGCATGGGTTGGCACAGCATGCCATGGGTGTGCCATACACCAGATACAAGCAGCCAATGATGTGTGTGCTACTATTGCGGATGTCCCTATTATTCTCTGCCGTCAGGCCCATAGTATCATGATTCACTCTTTTCAGTCCATCTTTAATTGCCTCCTCACTCCTCTCCCACCCTCTCCCCTTTCCTCTCCCCCTTTCTTCTCACTTCACCTCCTCCCACTTTTTAAAATCCAGGTGGCCCGTGAAGCAGCCATGTCTCTGTGCCCATCAGCATCCATCATAGCGCACCATGGCAGCATTCTCCAGCCAGAGTTCGACGTCTCCTTCTTCTCGCGCTTCTCCCTCGTGCTCAACGCCCTCGACAACCTCCCTGCCCGGCGCCACGTCAACCGCATGTGCCTCGCTGCCGGCGTGCCACTCATAGACAGCGGAACCACTGGGTTCCTTGGCCAGGTGGGGGTCCTAGGCAGACATGAGTTCTCTGAATGGTTTTTTTGGTTAGAGGAAGAAGCAACAGCAAGTGCCTCTGTCAGATGGCGGTTTCTGCTAGACTGGGCATGGTCAGAGCAGTGCTTAGTCATGATGGCACGACCTCAGTGTTGTGCGCTGGCCCCTCACGTGGCTGGTCAACCCTCTCCCCTCACCCACACACGCTCAGATCCCTCCTCCCTATCATTGCAACTCTCCCCTGTGCCGTTGCGTTCCTCCAGGTGACGGTGCATGTAAAGGGCGTGACTCAGTGCTACGAGTGCACGCCCAAGCAAGCCCCCAAGTCGTACCCCACATGCACCATCACCAACACCCCTTCCAAGGCAAGTGCGCCTCCACAAAATCACCACCCGTTCTTTAGCTCATCAGTGATCTTTGAACGCCTATACCCTTCACCGCTGGATCTCCAGCCTCTTCCGCAGTTGCCAGCGTGCGCCTAGACCCTGTTTAAGTCCATACTGAGTCCCATGTCATGCGTTATCTCCTTCCTTCAAACCTTCCCCCTTCTCCACGTCAGCCTGTGCACTGCATCGTGTGGGCCAAGGAGCTTCCCTTCGTGGCTCTCTTTGGCTCCCGGGATCAGGCCATGGACCTTCACCCGCCCCCCTCTACCACTGCTGCCACCACCGCTGCCCCTGCTGCTGCTACCTCTTCTGCAGCTGCTACTGGTGATGGTCACATAACCAATGACGCTGCTGCTGCTGCTGCCCCGGCACCCTCTGACAGTCACATGGTGAATGGGGTAGGGAGCACGGGGAAAGAGGGGGCGGAGCAGGAGGAGAAGGAGAAGGATGGGGAAAAAGAGAGTGAGGAAGATAGGAGGAAGATGGAGGCGGAGGCAGCAGCAACGGAGAAGGAAGAGCGGGAGTTTTTCATGCGGCGGGAAGGGGAGAGCGGGCGAGCCTTTGCATGCCGTGTGTTTGACAGGATATTCGGGGACAACGTGGCCAGGACACTGAAAATGGATGACATGTGGAAGCATAGGGCGCGCCCCACGCCCTTGTACCTTAAAGATGTGTTTCCCGAGGGGGTGGATGGGGGAGACGAAGGGAAGGGCGGAAAGGAGGGGGGAGAGGGGGCGGTGGGAGTGGAGAAGAGGGTGTCTGCGATGGTCAGTCTGGGGTTGAGGGATGCGCAGAAGGTGTGGAACGTGCAGGAGAACGCGCGGGTGTTTCTGGAGGCTGTCAGGCTTTTTGTGGAGGAACGAGCAGAGGTGAGGGAGGCGGGAGTGGTTGAGAGGTGAGAGGTGGGAGGTGGGGATGATGAGAGGTTAAGGGGTCACATAGCAAACAGGTCATATGAGAGGAGAGGGCGTGAGATCGGTTAAGGGGATGATGGGGACAGGACAAGGTAAGAAGGTGACAAGGTGGTCTCTGTTGTTAGCTACTGCACAGTTGCTGGCATTGGCTCTAACCTGGCCTTTTCATCTGACAGCAACCACTCCTTTGACGACCAGTTGCCTGTGGAGTTTGTGACAGTATCAGCCCACTCCCCCCCCGCGTTTTCCAACGCCCCTCCCCTTTCCCTCCCCGCTATCCCCCTCCCTCAAGCAGTCCTTGTGTTAACATAACCCCCTCGCCTAGGAGCTGGGCTCTCTCTCTCTTTTGACAAGGGCGACCTGCTGGCAGTGGAGCTCGTGATAGCAGTAGCCAACGGATAATGGCCCCCCATCCACCCCACCCCACCCCCCATGGCCCCCCCAATGCAAACCCAGGAGCTGGGCTCTCTCTCTTTCGACAAGGACGACCAGCTGGCGGTGGAATTCGTGACGGCGGCTGCCAACCTGCGCATGCACTCTTTCAGCATCCCCCAGCAGAGTGTGTTCGCAGCCAAGGGGATCGCGGGCAACATCGTGCACGCCGTGGCCACCACCAACGCCATCGTGGCTGGGCTCGTGGTGCTGCAGGCCGTGCGGCTGCTGGAGGACGAGAGCTACAGCAAGGAGCCGCGGTGAGAGGGGGGGGGAAGAGAGTCTGGTTAGAGAATCGGGGACAGAGGATGGTAAGGGGAAAGCGGCCGTGTGGCTGCTGGAGGACGAGAGCTACAGCAAGGAGCCATGGTGAGAGGAGGGGGGGTGGGAGGAGTAGGGTTGCGAGGTGGGTGGATGGGTGGTGAGGGGGGTAGAGGAGGACCCTTTTTTTCATCTTCTCGTTCGCGCCCTCCCAGTAACGGTATTTTCCCCGTAATGCCTTCTCTCCTTGCATTCCCCCTCGTTTCAAGCAGCATGGTTTGGTTTGGTGAATGGTTTGGGTTCCCCTGCCAGTGCAAGGCTCTTGAATCGACTCAGAAGTCAAACGCAACGTCTTCCTTCCCGCTCCTATCTCCCCCTCCCCCTCCTCCCACCCCCCCCTCCTTCCAAGCAGCATGGTGTGGTGCACGGAGTTCCCCAGTCAGCGCAAGGCTCTCCTCGCCCCCCTGGAGATGGACCCACCCAACACCAGCTGCCACGTGTGCTCTCGGGTGAGAGAAAATTGCGTGCTTCTTTCCCTGAAACATAACGCTCCCCAGAGGCTGAATCAGGAATATAGGTCGTGTTAACTGACTCTCTCCATTCTCCCACCCACCCACCCACCCACCCCTCTCTCCTTTGTGTCCCGAGTGGACCCATCCAAAACTGGACTGACTCGAAGCGCAGTTGGCTCAAATTGCATCCCATGTCACCCCCACTCTTTGGTTCCTGCTTCTCCCCACCCTCCTCAGCCTTCCTGTCTCCTAACCCTTTCGAGCCCTTCTTTTCAAGCAGCAGACCCCTCTCATCTGACTCACCGAGAAGGACTCCTTGCATGCTTCAGCGACGTGGTGGAGGGGGTGGTTAGGTTCGGTGGCGGCAGCACCTTCTCTTGGAAGGTCCTCTGTATCAATGTCCTACGAGCGTGAGATCTCTCCCGTCTATCCCTATCCTCCCCACTCCCACCCACCCACCCCCACACCCTGTGCACCCAGACGCCCTTGATGCTGGAGCTGAACACGCACACAGCTATGCTAGGGGACGTGTTGGAGGGGGTGGTGCGGCGGCAGCAGAGCCTCTCTCACTCCTCCCACTCCCTCTCCTTCCCTCTCCCCCCACCCCCACCCTCCAACCCCACCCCTTGTGCACCCAGACGCCCTTGATGCTGGAGCTGAACACGCACACAGCTACGCTAGGGGATGTGGTGGAGGGGGTGGTGCGGCGGCAGCTGTCAGCCACGCAGCCCATGGTGATGGTGGGGAGCGGGCTGGTGTACGAAGAAGGGGACGATTTGGAGGAGGATGAAGTGGCACGATACAAGACGAATCTGGCCAAGGTGAGAGATTTGCACTGCCGAGAGGGGAGTGGGGAGAGGAGCGGAGGGGCCGGAGGCGAGTAGGGGTCGGTTGTCGGCCACATCGGCAGCCGATGGTGATGGTGGGGAGTGGGCTGGTGTGCTAGGAGCCCAGGAAGGGGACGACCTAGCTGGGGATGAAGTGCATTGGTACAGGAAGAACCAGGGGATTGGTGAGAGGGGAGTGGGTGAGAGGGGTTGGGGAGGAGAGGGGTTGGGGAGAGGGGAGTGGTAGGGGGGAGTAGCAGGCAGCCTTGGCCAGGTGAGCAGCTAAAGCATACCAAGGGGCGGGGGGTAGTTTTGGAGGCACCTGGACGAAGGTAGCGTGCAGTAAGTGGGATTTCCCTTCCATGCATGTAACTGTGGGGGGGGGGGAGTGCTAGATGCGCTAGGTGTGCTAGTTTTGCTACTTTTGCTAGGTGTGCTGTACTCGTATAGATGTGGTTGTGATGACTGCACTCAGCACAGCCACTGGTGTGTGTGCACGTGCATGCATGCGTGCTGCGCGCATATGTCCAACCTTTTTTTCATGCACGTCGTCGGGCATGTTTGCATGTGTATGTGTATCCATCCTTTGCCCATCCCGCATACATCTATGCCCATGCAGAAACTGTGTGACCTGCCAACGCCAGTGAGCTCGGGGTCTGTGCTGACGGTAGAGGACTACCACCAGCACTTCAAGTGCTCCATCCACATCAAACACAGGTGAGCGGCTGATTAGAGCCCAACCGCCCGCACGCGCACACATTCATGCCCGTGCAGAAAGTGTGTGACCTGCCCACGTCAGTGAGCTCAATCAGTGCTGACAGTAGAGGGTTACCACCAGCACTTCAAGTGCTCCACATCAAACACAGGTGAGGGGGCTGGCAGCAGCACAGCACAGGCTAGCCGGCTGGCAGCCGTTTTAGACGGGGTTGGCATGGCAGCTCTGGGATCTGGGAGCAGTATCCACGCAGAGTCAGTCCAACTTGTGCAGTGCTGCTTACCGTCCGTGCTGCTCTCCTGTTCCTTGCTGGACTGGAACCACGTCCACGTCTGCTCCTTGCTTCTTTTAAGGCTTACCTTTTTTCGTATTAACCGTTTTCGCATTCTTTTTGGTGGATCGGCTGGAGCTTTCGCCGCTTCGCCTTCTGGCTTGTGGGGGTTGTTTGCCTAGCTGCTTTGGAAGATTGCTCTATGTGCTTTGGGAAAACATATCAAAAGTCGAAACAAGGTTTCAGTGCAATGCGCCCTGTGAAGCCTGCCTTTTTGTTCATCCACCCCCGCCTCCCCTTCCCATGTACCACCTGTAACCTGTACCGCTTGTGTCACCCTTGTTTGCGTCACATTCGTTCATGTCACATAACGGCAGAGATGACATTAAGGAGGAGGAGCATCCCGAGAAAATGATTCTCCACGGGCAGTTGCCAGCAGCCGACACCACTGCCACTGCCACTGACGGGGAGGCTGGAGCTGAAGGGGGCAAAGCAGGAGAGGAGGAGGAGGATGAGGATGCTGTGGTTGTCATTGAAGCGGGACCTGATGCTGCTGCTGCTGGTGCTGGTGCTGGTGCTGGTGAAACTGTTGTTGAGAAGAGGAAGAGGCGGCGGGAGGAAGAGGAGGCAGCAGATGGGAAGCGAGTGAAGGTGGATGTTGTTGAGGTGTTGGATGAGTAGCTAATGCATTGTAGCATTCGGGGACCATGCATTCGTTTATACCTGCCAACCATGTGCACACTTGCACTGTATCATATGACATGCTTTTATTATCTGTAATAAATTGGAGTACGAATGAGACTTGATGAAATGCTGATTTCGTTGCTGCTTTTCTTATTGATTCTGCGCTCCTTGTTGACGTATCTCGTGATGTCACCATAGTCTACAATATTTCCTCGGTATACGTCATGATCTTTTGCTTATAACGAAGTTCTGCACTGCCTGGATAATGGCACTACCCAGTCACCCCTCAAGCCCCATCCACATCATCCCTCCGTATCTCACGGCCGCCATGTCACAAATTCCTCGTTGAATGCTCCGCCAGCCAGGACAAGCAGTCGTGAATTTGCGTTGAAATAACGAAGAGTCCCGTGGGCACTCCTTTTTTTGAAGTAATTCGACCCGGGCAGTTGCTGATAGTTCGCGGCGCCGCCAGCCTACTGCAGGATCAGCGATTCTCTGGCCGACGTCCACTGAAATAAAGCGCACGCATATAGGACCTCCTAACTTCCTTCCGTGTGGAACCCTGCGTCGTACTGCTTTCACAAAACCCGTTTTTCTTAAATCGTTCGACTCCCTATGGCCTTCGCCTTAGCGCACCGCGGTGGCGGCTCGGCCCCGCATTTACGGGAGCTTGCCGTGATTCGGCCACGCATTAGTCCTCCTCTACACGCTTCAGCTACATTTCAAGCCCACTTAGTTCCCCGCGACCCTGCACCTACTAATCGCCTCCCTAGTCGTGTCTCTATTCCTGCCTCTAAATTTGCCTCGAATCCTGTCGCTGCTGCGATCTCAGTCCCGTGTCGCCTGATTTACCATCTGCGAGTCGCTGCTCGTCGCAGTCGCATGCCTCCTGCGACGGCGTCGCTGCGTTCGCACACCAGCTCGCTTCGTGATTTCGCATCAGCGGTCTCCGGACCAATCGCGTTCCGGCACAGGGAAGAGCCCGTGACAGGGCGGCCAATGAGGCTATGGGATTGGAGGAGCGCAGGAGGAGGTAGGGAGAGCAAGAAGAGGTGAAGAGAGGGAAGAGGGTGGGGGCAGGAGCGCAGGAGGAATAAGAGGGGAAAGGAGAAGGGGGGGGGGGGGGGGGGGGGGGGAAGAGGGAAGGGTGGGGGAGTCATAGAGGGGGAAAGGAAGAGGGTGGAGGGAGGGGGATAGGGAGGGCGTGGGAGAGGGAGAGGGGGAGCGAGTGGAGGGAGTAGGAGGGGGAAAAGAAAGGGGAAGCACCATGGGAGCGATCGCATGGGAGGGATGGGATGGGATGGGAGGCGGTTGATGGACCTCCAACGGTCCTTCCGTCCCTCTCCCTCCGTTTCATGGGAGGCGATTGACACGAATTGCCTCGTGAGGCGTCTCAACGCACCTCGTTTTGGTTGCGGCAGGGTCCAACTCATCTGTCCATCTTGTGCGTTCCTGCCCCTGCCCCGCCCTCCCTGCTTCCCTCCTCTTTGCGCTCCACTCTCTTCCTCCTTTCTTCCAGGCATGGGCATGGGCAGCAGCAGCAGGCGTGGCAGGGGCGCGCACGGGAGGTGCGAGTCGCGGGAGGGAGGAGTGGAGGACGGGGTACGGGTTGTGGAGAGGGCGGGAGGTGGGGGGAGTGAGGGAGAGAGGAGTGTCAGCAGCAGCAGTAGTAGTCACGCCAGCACTGGAAGCAGCAGCAGCAACAGCAGCAGCAGCAGCAGTGGTGGTGGCTGGCATAGTGAAATGGCCTTGGATGAAGAGCACCCTCTGGCAGGTGGGCATCCTCTGGCATGTGAGCACCCTCTGGCAGGCGAGCAGGCTTCAAGCAGTGCGTGTCTTCCCCTCTTCCTCTCTTTCCCCGCGTTTCCTCTTCCCCCACCACTCTTGCCAGACCTCAGCCATCCCTTCATCACCACTACAACCCCCCCGCCCCTCCCCTCCCCTCTCCTCCTCTCCCCTTCCCCCCCCTGACCGGTTCCTCCCTGCCTCCTCACCTGCCGTCGAATGCAGCTCAAGAGTCATCATCCCGCCCTCCCCTCCTCCCCCTCCCACCGCTTCTCCCCCTGTCGCACGTCTCCCAGGCACCACTCCTGGTGACACGCAGCTTAGTGGCCCCACGCCTGCTAGGCAAGCCAGCCCCTTCCATTCCCCTCTGTTCCCTCTCCTCCCTTCACCTTCCCACCCTCCCACCTTCCCACCGTCGCCCCTCCCTGCACGCAACCCTCAGGTGGCATAATGGCTCTGAGAAATCAAATGCGCTGCACTTGGGGTCACAGGGCGCTGGCTGGCAGTGCAGGCAGCATAGTAACCATACACAACTCCCCCCCCCCCCCCCCCCCCCCCCCCCCACAACTCCCCCGTCCCCCCCCCCTTCCTTCCCCTCACACCTGCCAGGCGGCATCGTGGCTCTGGGGAAGTTCGATGCGCTGCACGTGGGGCACAGGGCGCTGGCGGTGCAGGCGGCGGGCATGGGCGGCACGTGTGTGTGCATGCTGTCCTTCGCAGGGATGGCCGAGGTGCTGGGGTGGGAGAAAAGGTAGCTTCTGTTCTGCCATGCTCTTCTCTGATAAGTGGTGGACTCTGCTCTGCTATGCTGTGAAGCATCTGTTTTTGCTGCATGCCTACATGCCTGCATTCCTTTAAACCTCAGGCCGTCGCCTCTTTCATCTGCACACTTGCCTTTCCCTCCTCCCCCCCTCAGGCTCCCCCTCGTTGCCCCCTGTGATCGCAAGCGGGTGTTGGAGCTGTGGCAGCCGCTGTGCCAGGGGCAGCCCATCCGCGAGTTCTTTCTTGACTTTGCGCGCATCCGCTCGCTGTCACCTGAGGACTTCATCGTGCTGCTGGCGCAGCAGCTCAGTGTCAAGGGCATCGTTGCAGGTGCGTGAGAGAGGGCCGGCAAGGGGGTTGGGTTGGGTTGGGGTCGGGTTGGGGGGAAGCTCTCTTCCTTGACTTTGCTTGCACGCATCCGCTTGCTCCCGCCTGAAGAGTCGAGTGTGCTGCTGGCGCAGCAGCTCAGTGTGAAAGGAGCTTTTGCAGGTGCAGTAGACGGGTCAGGGGAGGTGAGGCGGGTGGGGGGGAGTGAGGGAGAATGAAGGGGAGCAAGGGGGGGTGAGGGGGAGTGGGGGGAGGAGGACGAGGACTGGGAAGACAGGGGGAAGAGAGGGCGGATAGGAGAGGGACCACAGGAGCCGCACTTATAGGAGTTTGCTCCCTCTGCATACTTATCGAGGTGATTATTCAAGGCGCTAATTATTCTAGGCAATTATCTAGGCGCCTCGTTTTGTAGCCGGTTTTTTTGTGCCTCGTCTTTTAAGCGATATTGAAGGCGCCTCATTTTTTAGGCGAGTTTTTAGGTGCCTCAAGAAGCGGTTTGCCCTCACTGCATCTCTTGCTCAGGCGATGCTTTCCACTTGCAGAATCCAGAGCAGGTCTGCAATGTGGCATTGCAGTGCCTTCCAGTCAACTCAAACTCAGAGCAGCTTGCAATGACGTTGACGGCTCACAGCGTCGCATGGCACTGCCTCTAGCACCATCACTGCTACTCCCCCACTCTCTCGCTTTCATCCCCCCCTCTCAATCTCCCCCCTTACCCCAATTCCTCCTCCTCCCCTTCCGCTCCCCCTCCGGATGATCCCAGGCTCAAACTACCGGTTTGGGTTCAGAGCAGCGGGCACAGCGAGCGATCTGGTGTCGCTAGGAGCGAGGCATGGGGTGCATGTGATGATCGTGGATACAGTGACCGACGCCCATGCTCACATGCACACTGACGTCATGGCTGACTCCGACCTTGCTACTGTCTCAGCTGCTGCTGCTGCTGTCTCTGCCAAAGCGGCAGCAGCAGCAGCAGCAGTAGAAGCAGCGGAGGAGACGCATGTGTCGAGCACGCGGGTGCGGCAGCAGCTGTGCGAGGGCAACGTGGAGGGCGTGGCTGCCCTCATCGCACGCAGACACCGCATCCTCCTCTCCCTCTCCGCGTCCTCCCTCTCGCTCTCCACCTCCTGGCCTCCCACTCACAATGCTGACCGGGGCAGTACTGAAACAAGTGATACCAGCAGCAGTAGCAACAGCAGTGGTACTAGCACCAGCAGCAGCAGTGATACCAGCACAAGTAGCAACAGCAGCAGCGGTGGCGGTGGCCATGGTTGGCGGATGACAGTGGGAAAGCAGGATCTGCTGAACTTAGCGCCAGGAGAGGGCAGGTACAAGTGCAGGGTGCTGGCACATGATGATGACGAGGAGGGGGAGGACGGGCGCAGGCACAGAGAGGTGCTGGTGGGCGTGGGGGAGGTGGAGGTGGGGGAGGCTCATCTGTGTGTGAAGGTGCAGCAGGCTGTGCTGCCGCCAGTGCAGCTACACAGATGGACGTGCCTCATGTTGGAGATCTGATGTAGATGCTGGGGATCTGATTTAGATGCTAGAGATCTGATTCGATGCTGGAGATATTCCATGCTGGAGATCTGATTTGATGCTGGAGATCTCAAGCAATGCCGTGATATTCATTTTACTTGACGCTAGACAATCAGGCACCTGCTGCTGGTGTTGCGGATTGATGGGTTGAGTTGAGCCCCCTTTAGTTAAGTCCTTCCCCGCATGCATTTGTGGGTCAATCATCTTGCATTGTTTCCATGGTGTGGTTACATGGTGGCTTGCACCCGCACCAATTACTGTCTCGGGCCCTTACTAGAGTTCTCGCTTCTTTGAAAACAAAAAACCCGACATTATTTTGTAAGATCTGCAATGGCATTTTCTGATGGACCTCAGCCCAGTGGCTCAAACACCCATTTGGCTATGCCCAAGTGGAAGGTGGCTCATGCTCACGCCCATCAGAAGCCAGACCACCACTGACTGAAAGCCCATAATGCTCATGCCCACAGCAAGGTGCAGCAAGGCACATAATGCAAGCCATGCGCTGCACACTGATCACTCTTCATCCCGCCCTGTTCCCCATCATGGTGCTGGGCGGGAGGTCGGTCTTGAGAACGCTCAACTAAGCTGAAGACCAGGTGGCACGTGGGCATGCGACGAGGCGCAGTTACATAGCAAGGGTGAGCAGCAGCAGCGTCACAACCAGCCCAACAATGGTGGTGAGGAGGGAAGCACCTGAGACAGCAGATGGGACGAATGGGAGCCAGGCGCCAGGGGGTTAAAAAATTATACCACTTTTAAGTGAGACACAAAAGGAATCCGTGGCATCACATTGTGGCGGCAGGGGAAGAGGGTGAGAGGGGGAGCAGGAGAGGGGAAGTCGGGGTGAATGGGGGGGAGGTGGGAGGCGGGAGGCGAGAGGGAGGAAAGCAACCTACGCGCCTTGGATTGGAGCGGGGTAGGGGGCTGTAGGGCGTTGGGGTATGAGGTAACTTGCGTGGCAGAATCACCTGGCTTAGTTGCCCGTTGCCTGTACTCACTGGCATTAAAGCGAGGGGCTAAAATAGTGAAGGCGGGTCCAACTTGAAACCAAGGGACCCTCGATTTTTTCTAAGGGGTTGTTAGCCTTACTCGGCAGAACCAGGGCAGTTCCATAACGCAGCCGTGCTGTTCAGAGCGAACACACGATTGGCTGGGAAATTTGTAGGACAGGGTTTGCGAGCTGTCACAGGTCGCAGGTACTTGTGCGACCCCATTGTATCGTCATTCTCCAAGTGGGCCCAACTTGATTTTCAAGTTGGACCCGGGTTCACTACTCATGGAAGAACACAACTGGTTTTCTGATTGGTCGAAATTTCTCCCCACCTATAGCTACCATATCAAGGCGTGTTTACTTCGACCACCTGCCAACCACACTTTTCTCATTGCGTGTCCACCCTTTTGAGTTTGACTGAACCGCAACCAATCGAGGTCGACAAAATACGATAACAAACGAGCCTCAACGAGGCGCGCTAGCTAGTATTATGCGTATAAACAGAACCCTGTCCACATATCCGAATTTGTCGCGCGGGCAGGTGCTTTTGCTGCTGAATGACTGCCCGCCCCGAAACGACGTTTTCTTCTGCCTGCTCGTTTGTCCCCCCTATATCTGTTCGAGGGTCCCAATCAAGTTGGGCCCAACTAGAAAGATGGGTCACTATTATAACCTCTCGCTTTAATACGTAAGACCGAGAGAGAGGGCGAGTGAAAGAAAGTGACAGCTACTGGCTTACCGCTCTGCCTGCTGCCGGCACTTGGTTGCGCAGCAGTCCCGGTCTGCTGCCCCACTGTGCCACTCTGACTCGCTCCACCTGCAGCCATGCCCGAAACAAGGATGCGATAACTTGGAAGGCCTTGGCTTCAGGCAAGGCTGAAATCACTTGAAAGACCCTGGCTTCAGATAAGGCTGTAGGCCAAGGATATATTAACATGGATCATGGCAACCCACAGACAGATGTGTCTGCGTGCGTGCATAGACCAGCCAATGCTGATCGACCCATTTCCCGTTCCTTGCTTCTGTTGTGAACCATTTGTCACATCACATCCAGTCCTTCCAACACCCCAGGAAACGGGACACGTTAGAGGAAACGAATACGTGCCCAGTGGCGTGGCGTCCAGTTGTACAGAATGGGAACCGCTGCAATCTGATACACCACCACTCCACACCGGAACACACATGAGCACACAGGAAACAACACTCACCTAGTGCAGTCATGTCATAAGGGAAAAGCACCACTTCGATCTGGTACACCACCATCTGGTTCCTGATGTCAGCCACCATCTTGCTCGGCACCAGCTTGTCATCATACACCAAGGGGCTGCCGTCCCTGTCGTCCACAGTAGCCACTGCTGCCGCTGCCGCGCTTTGCCCCGGCGATGAGCCAGACACATTCCATGACCCCATGCCCAGTGGGGCCGTTTCGTGGTAGTAGGAGAGCCACATGGGCTGGCCTAGCAGTGTGGGTAGGCTCCAGGGCCCTCCGGTTGTGTACTGCATACAGGGTGGAACGAAAATGTTGGATTGTGTTAGCAATGGAGATTTAAGAGCTTTGATTGGTTTAAGTCCTGGAAATGAATAGACGGGGTTTGCTCAGGTTGAGCGGAGAGGAAAGGGACGGAGGACTGCAATAACGAATGGCTTACATTCAACTCCGCAATTCCCGGCGGAATGTAAGTTGTCAGGACGTGAAATTTCACCAGATTCGCCAGCACGTCGGCTGCTCCTGAACTCAATGTCTGGTTCACAACCCATGCGGGTTGCGAGATGTCCGTCCGATCGACCACGTCTAGAGCCTCCTGGACCGCCGGATTGAATGCCCAGGTGTTATTGTTGTGCTTGGGGTAATTGAGCCGAGCACTGTTCCACGCGTGTAAATTAGGAAGCAAGAGCGTGCCTCTTGGTAATTTTGTGACCCCGCTGACGGTGAGCAGACGCTGCAGGAGAGCCACGTCAGCAAGAGACAGTTGCAAAAAATTACCTTGAGTGGATGCATTTAAGGCTTTAATGATTTCAGACACCTGAACCGCCTCGCCTACTAGCGGGGATTTCACAAGGGTTAGGGCAAGAAGCAGCGGAAATACTGCAAATAACAAATCCCTTCTGGTCTCCATGTCGAAGCCCCTGGCTCGAGCACTTCAGTAATGCCGTCCGCGTGCTGACAATACGAGCTTTAGTAGCTGGCTGTGCAGCTTTACGCATACACCTAGGACCTTCAGTAGCTACCCACCTTGGCTGGATATCAAAACCATCGCTATGGCACAGCAAAAGTGCAGTGTGTCACGGTGTCACTTGGTACGGTTGTGTGCTTGGGAACCTGACGCACCGAACCATCCTATCTGGTAACCTTGCCTATTGCGAAGGATTTGCCCTATTGCCTAGACGTCGCTGAAGACAAGGCACGTGAGAAACAGAGGGTGACGAGTAACGGACACTGGGTTCGGTCCTTGTTCGCGGTATACTGGCATTCAGCAACGATCGAAAACTTGCACTCTTATACGTCAAGCACATGATATCCATCAGCTACGTAGAAAGAGAGAACCATGAATAAGGCATCCTTAAATGCTCACAAGCGTTTTCGCAATTCCTGCAAGAGGACAAAAAAAAACACGACAATCTTAACTCCCAGCTAATAAATTAACCAACATGCACCAATATCTTGCACGATGTATGGTTGTCTGTCACGTCAGCTGTCCACCTTGCCCACCTTGTGCAGCCATCCTCTAGCCACATCAAGCGCCCCTTCCCCCCTCTGCTCGTCCTGCACACTCCCACGTGCATACCCACGTCCATCCACATGCACATGCGTCTGCGTAACGGTAACATCACTCGAACCCCAAGATATCCTGCCCCCACTGCTACTCCCAAACGTGCTGCTACCCCCTCTCAGTCCAGTCGTGCTGCTGCTGTAGCTGCCCCCAGTATCCATCCGAGAGCCTCCATATCCTTCTCTTGCCGCCTCCCCCCTCTGTCCAACCCACTGCCTTCTAACCCCATCCTCATGTCCCTCCCAGTTCCCTCCCCCTCGATATTCCCCTTGCTGTCCCTGGCCCTGCCCCGTCCACTGTCCATGTCTTACCCCACCCTTCTCTCCTTCCTCCACTTCCTCCTCTTCCTCCTCCTCCTCTTCCTCTCTCCCGTTCCCCCCATCCCACCACTCTCCACCCTCCTCCCCTCCTCTCCCCCTCTCTCCGTCCCTGCCACCCCTCCACTCTCCTCGATTCGCAACCTTTCCCGGCCTCTCCCTCCCTACACCCTCCGCCTCCCATGCTTTCTTCCTAGCATCCCCTCCCTCTGCCATTCGTTGCATGTACGGGCTATCCGGCAAGCCAGACGTATAGGGTGGATAGAACTGGTCATACGCCTGAGCATGCTTATGCTCATCCATATGGTTACGGCTACTGTTGATGGTTTCTGGCGCAGTTGCCACCCGCTGCCCCCGCCCATCATTCCGCCATGTCAGCCCCTCCCCCCTCTTACCCCCGCCCCCTCTCTCCCCCTTCCGCCCCTTCCCCCTCTCCCTCATCTGCGCCACTGCCCACAAGCCCAGCCCTGCGCCCATCACCCCCCCAACCCGCAGCACCACTGGCGGAACACCCCCCACGCCCCCCCACTCCCCCCAACTCCCCTCAGCACCCGCCAGCTGCCACTAACAGGCCAGCCCACCGCTCTGAGCACCACCCCTAGGGGGCTTCGAGCCAAGGGACCAAGTACATGGAGCGGATTGAAAGGGTTACACGAGTGGGCGATTGCGGAACAGAGAGAGTCCAAACCAGAACTGACTGCACTCCCTCGCTCAGTGGGACTTGTCTCAATCACCACCCTCTCCCCCTCCTGCTTCCCCTGCCCCTCCCATTCTCCTCCCTCCTGTCCCCCTCCCCCCTGCCCTCCCCCCTCCCCCTTCTTGCCCTCTTTCCCCTTGCCTTCCTTGCCGCGGTTCCCACTGTTCCAGCCTTTGCCGGCGCCACTCCTATTCCCTGTGCCGCTGCGGCTGGGACTCTTCAAATAGGTGTGCGTGTGCGTGTTGGTGTGGTTGGGGCTGCGTGATTTCAGCGGGGAGACTTTTCGCCGAGGCACTGGAGCCATCAGCGCTTGCTGCTGCTGCAGCTGCAGCTGCTGCTGGTAGTGGTACGGCTGGTGCTGCCCGTATGGCTGCTGCTGCTGCTGCTGGTTGTGCTGCTGCCAGGGCAACACCCGCGGAACAAACACTCGCATCCCTCCCTGAGCTTGCCTCTCCGCCCGTCGCTGCTCGCCTCCTCCCCTCCGCTCCTCTCTTATTCTCGCTCCCTTCTCCGCTTGACCTCCGCCCTTTCCCCCCCCTTCCCCGTTGCTCCCCCGGCTGGCGCAACCACCCTCGTCATCCTCCTTCCCCTGGTGCGCAAACTCCAGAATCCGCACCACCCGCGCCATCCCCCCATCACCAGCCACCACTCTCCCCATGCCTCCGCCAAACTCCCCCTTTTCCGCTCCGCGGATCGCCATCCCGTCCGCGCATTTCCCCCCCCCCCCTTCTGCACGTTCCCCCCCCGCTCCGAACTCCGCCGCATGCTCCCCGCGCTCGTCCGCGCTTCCCCTGCGCAGTCCAACGCCGCCCTCGCCTCCCCCTCCGCTCTGCCATTCCGCCGCTTCCGCATCTCCACGCGCCACTACCCCGTCACTCGCGCATGAGCGGGGGATGGGCGCAATAGAGAACGCCAAGGACGACTGACGCGACGGGGGCGGAGGCGCGGGGAGCAGCGGCGCTTTGGCGCGGACGGGGGAGCGAGGGCGATGGTGCTGCGCGGAGCCATGCGCGTGCGCGTGGGGCAGCGCGGAAGGGTGCTGCTGCTTGAGGTGTTGGCACGCGGAGACGCGCGAGATGGCGGAGGGGACGGCCGCGGGGGAGATGAGCGGAAGGTACGTGGGGCCGGGGGGCGAGGGGGGGTAGGGGTTGAAGGGCGTGCAGGCGACCTCCGCGGCGAAATGAAGCACCTCGTCCACCACCTAAAGGCAAGGTGGGGGGGGGAGGAGTGGGGGAGGCGGAGGTGGAAGGGGTGAACGGGAGAGAGGAGAGGAGAGGAGAGGAGAGGAGAGGAGAGGAGAGGAGAGGAGAGGAGAGGAGAGGAGAGGTGAGGAGAGGAGAGGAGAGGAGAGGAGAGGAGAGGAGAGGAGAGGAGAGGAGAGGAGAGGAGAGGAGAGGAGAGGTGAGGAGAGGTGAGGAGAGGAGAGGAGAGGAGAGGAGAGGAGAGGAGAGGAGAGGAGAGGAGAGGAGAGGAGAGGTGAGGTGAGGTGAGGTGAGGTGAGGTGAGGTGAGGTGAGGTGAGGTGAGGTGAGGTGAGGTTGTGGGTGAGAAGGGAACAGGGAGGAGGCAGGGACAGCCAGGAGGGGCTAGCTAGGTCGGGGAAGAATGGCAGGGCGAATAAGGAGAGAGAACGTCGCAAGCGGGAAGGGACAGTGGGGCGACAAGGGAGCACCATGTCCGCGCTCGCGTCTTGCAATGGGCGTCATCCACACTCTTCCCAGCGGCTTTCAGCGAACAGCACACCCTATTTACCGCATTCCCTACCCTCCTTGCCTCTCTCCCCCCTCTCCCCCTTACTGCGCCCTCCATCCCGCTGCCCCCCCCCCTCTCTCCCGTTCCCCCCCCTCCCCGTCCATTCCCACTCCTTGCCTCTCTTTCCCCCACCCACCCCCCCGCCCCCCCCCTTACCCCAACCCCCCCGCGCACCTTCCATTCGCGTCCGCAGTGACACTTGGCCTGCGACCACAGCACGCGCGTCACCAGCTGCACCTCGCGCACCACGCGCTTCTGCTCCGCCACGTTCCCCGCGCCCTCCGCGCTCCCCGCCACCGCTGCTGCCGCTGGCGAGCGCGACGTCGGCGTCTGCTCCGCTCCTCCCCCGCCCGCGCCCCCGGACCCGCCCCCGCCGCCGCCGCCTAGCCCCTCCCCTCCTCTCGCCTCCTCCCGCAGGCCCGCCTTCTCCCTTTCCGCCGCGGCAGCCGCCGCCGCCGTGGCTTGCCGCCTCTCGTTAATCTCCATCTCCATAAGCTGCTCCAGGTGCCAGTCTAGCATCTCCAGCGCGTCCCTAATTGACATGAGCACGCGCGCCTCGACCGTGCGCTCCCCGGGGACGCCCTTCTCCGCCTGCCCGCCCTTGCGCGCCACCTCCACCTGCTTCTCGTACGCGTGCTGGTACCCCAGCTGCTCGCACTCCCCCATCTCCCCCGCCATCCCGCCGCCCGCGCACCAGAGTTCCGCCTCCCCCCCGCGCGCGGGGGCCGCCTCCGCGCCTGCGCGCGCGACTTTGTCGCTCGCTGCCCTCTCGTCGCTTTTCGCGACGGTACCGGCGGCGGCGTCGTCTGCGGAGGCGTCCGCGAGTCGAGTGGCGTCGACCGACACACTGCCCTTGCCCTCCGCGTGCCTGCGCTTGACACGTGGCGCGTGGCGGGTGGAGTAAGGAGGGCGGAGGGTGGAGAGAGGAGGGTTGAGAATGGAGGATGAGTAGGAGTCAAGTGAGGGGCGGCACACGGATCGAAGAATCCGGGCTATGGTTGGAAAACAGAAGCACTGGGAGAAATCTGAGCCGTTTGAGAACTCACGGCAAGGCTTTCCACAGAAAAGCGCGATACTGTGACGTCTACATGCCTAGCTCACCCCATTCGCACTTGATTTTAAATCGGAACGTCTTGCAACGAGTCAGTCGCCACCATGCACATGGCACGAACCGCACCGCCCGAGCCGGAGAGACAGCGAGAGCGAAGCAGACGAGCTAGAGACCATTGCCACGTGGCCCACACTCCCTGCGCCGCTGCGGCACCACTGGTATGCGCCGCAGCAGCAGGCGCATCTACATCAAGATGACTTTTGAGTCGACTCAAAAGCAGCAGGCGCATCTACATCATCAGAAGCTGAGGGCACACGAGGCGACGAGTGCTGCGAGAAAGCCAGCTCACCTGCGGGGATGCGCGGGCGTCTGCTCCTTCCTCCCGCCGCCGTGCTTGCCGCTCTTGCTGGGAAGCAGCTTCACGGATACCGACAGCTCGGGCACGTCGTGCAGGCTGGGGAGTGGAGGGGTCAGGGGGAGGAGGGTGGGAATAAGGGGAAATGGGGGGGACGCAGGGAATGGGCGGCCATCCTAGCTTGGTCTTGCTGGGAAGCAGCTTCACTGATACCGACAGCTCGGGCACGTCGTGCAGGCTGGGGAACGGGGTGCGACCTGGGGGGAAGAGTGGGAGGGAGGAGGCGATAACCAGCGTTCTAAATCATCATACTGATGAATAGCCAAGCATCGGATGCGAGTCGCGCCTGTGCAGATAATCAGATGATCCACTCTTGCCGCCCTGGAGCGTTTACCGAGGCCGACCGCTCGGGCACATCATTAAGCCCGCGACGGCGAGATGGGGGAAGGGGGGAGAGGGGATGGGGGGATGGGAGGGAGAGCGGGAGGAATTGGAAGTGCTGGCGCTGGAAGAGTAGGGGGAGAGGAGAACAGGGGGAGCGGAGAACAGGGGGAGTGATATTGGAGGGAAGCCTTGGCGTGCGGCAGTTCCATTCGCAGGACTTAGACGATTGGCAGGTTGAAGGGGAAGGGGAGGGGAGGGGGAAGAGAAGGAAGGGGGAAGGGACGGGAGGGGGGTGTGGGGAGGGCGGGGGAGGAAGGGGGGGGTTGTGGGGGTGGGAAACCAGAGCCCAGGAAATGATGTTACCTAGCGTGTGCCGAAGGAAAGTATGAGCGGCAGGATGGGCCGGGCTTCGGATCCCCCCCACCCCTACCCCACGAGCTTTACAGACACAAACAGTAAGCTCAGCCGGCGCACGTACCGCGGCTTGAGCTGCCCCGCGGCGAGGTAGAAGTCGCTCTTTAGAATCCGCTCAATAGCGTCGCTGACTTGCTCGTGCAGCTGCACGGCTCGCCGGACCATGGCGCCCAGATGCTGCTGCCCCATGGCTCCTGGAGCAAGCCCCTCGGTCACCTAAGAAGAACCAAGTTGTTTTTAGAAGAATAAAACATGAAATTCCTCTCGAAATGAGTGGCGATCACTCGAGGATCAGACAGCCTACGCGTGTATGGCGCGCTGGAGTAAAATGTCTAATGCGTTCGCGCGTGGGGTGTGGGTGCGTTGCAGGCAGACCTTCCTGCCGGCGCATCTAGCGATCCAAAAGAAGAGGAGAAAGCGACTGGCATATGGAATGGTGTCTCTGATATCTTCATGCGGAAGTGAACTGACATGGCAAGGATTAGAATCGGACCTGGCAAGACATGCATTCATGCTAGAATCTACACATGGCTGCACTGAGATGACTGGGCATGGCTGGGCATGGCTGGGTGTCAGGGCCGGTTATCTGTCAGTGTTGTGCAACGGCAATCACTGATGGTCCCTGCGACTAGACGAGGAGAGCAGAGGCAATGAGAGGGTTTGGATTCGGTTGGAATGGGTCACTCTGCGATTTGCTGGTGCAGGTTCGTCAGCGGGGAAGAACGACTGGTTTTGACGACAAGATAGAGTCACTGACATTTCGCATGGCTTGACGTCTGGTGTGAGGTGAACCCCCGTGCAAATATCTAAGCGACCCATACAACCAATACCTTCCCTTGTTTACCGAAAGGCAATGTGTTGACGAGGGTGTCGCATGGGGTCGATCATCGCGAATCCGTGACTCGCAGTTCAAAACCAGCACTCAGCTGCTCGTCAGCGCATGATGACATGGGTGATTGGTGGGAAATTGAATTGAGCGCGGGAACTGACAACCAAGAGCGGCGTACGGCACACATGTGGTTGGAGTCTGACACAAAACATTTTCAACCGCAACAATGGAGGACTCACTACACGACTGTTGGAATGAGAGAAATCTCTTACTGAGTGTTATGAGGTCTAAACAAGGAGAAACGAGAGCTGGGCCAGCCAATCAGCATTACCCTATATCAAAACCCTGAAAAGGGCTGAATCAGCGAAAAAGTTCTGATATCTAGGGGAATGTTCGATACCCCCAAGCTTGCACGTGGACTCGCGTCCTACACTTCCGAACCTAGGCCCTAGGCGTCCGAACCACTCCGCTGGGGTTTCGTGGCCCACCCTTCGTTGTCCCTCGCTAGAATAGCTGTGATTGTACTCTATTTAGCTATGTGCTTCATTTGTATTCAACACAACACCTCTCTATTGCTTTACTCGAATCTCATAAGGAGATTATCATAACACTACAGAAAGTGGTTCTGTCTTTGTACACCTCATTCGATGTAATTTGGCAGTCTGGGAATCTCCCCCTCCTGACAGCTCGCAGTTGTTTCCCTCCAAGCTTGAATTCAAGCACTCAAATTCGAATTTCCAGCTGGTCGCATGACCTCCATCTCGAGAAGGGAATGCAATGCAATCCCAGTGGACGCCAGCACAGCTTCAGGTCCCGTGGCCATCGGACCTCTCGAGCTCCTTGTTGCGCTCTCCTGTATCCAATGGCGTGATGCAGATTCTCGTCGTTTATAGTGCGCCTGAGAGTTCGTGGTGAACTTGTAAGCCAACTCAAAGAATTAGCAAGCTGAATACTTCTTTCGACCCTCCCTTGCAAGAGTGCAGTACTGCTGCTCAATGTCGCCATGCCACTCCGTACAGTGGGGAGCATGTTGACTTTCCCGCTCGTCCTTCTAGGTACTAAAATAAGCGGCATATAAGTGATATTGCTTCGGAAGAGGTCAGCGTTTAATGCTTCGTCGCGCGTTTCGCAGGCGCGTGCTTCGCGGATGGGGCGAAAACGTCCATCTACAAGCTGTGGGACTCTCCCTTGCTGGAGAACAAATACGTCATGTCGGCGGAGAACGTCTGGAAGGCCTATCCAGCAGCTAGTGTTGTCGTCTCAGCGGATGGTTGTGGCAACTTCACGTCTGTGCAAGACGCAGTGGACTATGTGTCTTCGATGGATACGAAGATGCACACAGTTATCGACATACTCCCAGGAACGTACAGGTGAGAAACGCTCAGTGTCTCTGCTCTGATTTATCGAGCTTCATTGAGGATGCTTGACCGAGCAAGTGGCACAGAGAGAAGGTCCTGATTCCGAAGTCCAAAGTGAGCATCATGCTTCGTGGTTCCAACCCTTTGGAGACGATAATAAGCTACGATGACTACGCAGCAAGAGAGCTGTCCAACGGTTACGTTCTTGGAACTTTATGGTCGTGCTCAGTTTGCGTTGAAGCGAACAATTTCGTTGCTGTCAACATCACCTTTCAGGTCAGTTAGTTTTCCGTTTTGCTCATTTTACCGTTAAAAATTGCAGCTGCGGCTTTGTTGAAGTTTTTTATGAGTCCTTACAGAATTCAGCGCCTCCGCCACCGCCATTTAGCAACGAGACAGCTGAGGGTCCTATGGCGGTAGCCCTCCGTATCTCCGGCACAATGGCTGCATTCTACAGCTGCCGTTTCATTGGATGGCAGGACACTCTCTATGATCACAAGGTGATAAGTCAGCATATTTTAAAAACATCTGGTACAAGACATATATTAAAGAACAACTTATTTAATTCTGCAGGGCCTTCATTATTTTCGTGACTGCTACATTGAAGGGAATGTTGATTTTGTCTTTGGCGATGCAACATCCACTTATGAGGTAACTCCACCACTTCCTGCGGGTCCTTTGTTTCTATCCAGAATGACTAACTACGTCGGGGAACCTTCAGGGTTGTGTCTTCTATGCCAAAGCCAGGAAGCATGGCGGAGCAGTGACAGCACAGTACAGGAGGTCAACCGCCAAGCGGTCTGGCTTTGTTTTTCTTCGCAGCATAATTACAGGGAATGGTCGGGTGAGTAAGTTTGAGGAGCTGAAATGCACGTGTTGAATGGAAAGGTGAACATTTTGTAATTTGTGACTTTGTTCAGGTTTACCTCGGAAGGGCCTGGGGAAATGCCAGTCGGGCGGTCTATGCGTGGTCATTCATCAATAACATCGTTCAAAAGGGAGGCTGGTATGATTGGGGTGACGCTTCCAGACACGCCACGACCTTCTTTGCCATGGTAAGAGCTGATCCCTTTTTCAAAGCCTAAATTATGTGTTACCAAGTTGACCCTTGCCCTTATCCCAGTTTGACTGCTGGGGCCCTGGAACAAATACAAGCGGATGGGTGCCGTGGAGCCATGTCCTCAACACATCCCAGGCCCAGCCATTTATTTCGTACAGCTTCATTGATGCTTGTCAATGGCTTGGACCCCTCCCACAAGGAGCTGGAAGTTTGACTCGCCAGCTGGGATACAGAGTGAACTTCACTCAGGTTCCACCAGCCCCAACATATCCTTACACGTGCTTCTCCAGTAAGTTAATACGCCTCGTGTAAATGGATGATGCCCGAGGTGGCTTGAGACTGAATACTCTGTCTTGCTGCAGGGACCCCACCGTCTTCTCCAGCGCTCGTTTTTCAACCTCCCTCTGCAGCACCAGCAGCTTCACCTGCGTCTGCCCCACTATCACCACCTACACCTGGTCCAGGACGTGTACTTCCACCTCCATCTCTTTCGTCTCTGCTTCGAGGTTACCCCCCACCACCACAGCAGCCACAGCAACAAGCCCCTCCAAGTCTAGCTGCTCCAGCTCCTGCAGTTTGACCACCTTAGTGAATACTGTGACTTCCCAGTCTGCTGTTGGGCCAGTTTTGCCTTAGCATGTTATGCTTTTGGACAATTCCTCAGCCTTCAACAATGATATTTGTGGCGTAGACCAGGCTGAGATATGGTTAGCTCTCAGTAATATTCTGTTGGAAATATCTCAAGGACTTAAGCGTTTCTGAAGTGTAACACTGTACTCGAGGAAGATTACAGGGGAGCACGCGAGTCAACGGAGGTTACACGAGGGGGCGGACAAAGAATGCGAAAGGACTCGAAAGGTCGCAACTGGAGGTTGCGACTGACCGTTACAACATCACGGATGGTAACCGAAGCGGCAATCGAGTCGCTGTGCGACTCGATAAACCGTTCCTGTAACTGTATTCTACAACTGCTTTCTTATCTACTATATATTGCTGTATGCTTGTTTCTTTAATCAATCACTTGTTCTCACATACTAGTACAAGGGTTCAACTGCCTCAACTTCCGCTGCACTACTCCAAGTCTCAAGTCTTTACAGCTGGGACTTAATCTCTGCAAAAGATCCTAAAGGGTTTTTCTCAGCCCAACATGGTATGAGAGCTGGTCAGAGACCAAACTCCCAGCAACTACGTCCTATCAACAACCTGCAACTCAACTCAATTCAACGACTTCATTGATTACAAGACATGGACAACAAGGGCAAGAAAGTCTCTACGGGCTCACCCAGCGCCCAAGAAACTCAACACGGCAACTCTGGTCTGCACACCTCAGGACTGCAGACAGAGACCGGGACTGCTCAAGAAACAACGGGAAGAGTACCAGAGATGGTGACCCCGTCTCCCTCTTCAAGTGTGGACCCGAATCTCATGGAGAGATTCTTCAGCTTCATGTCACACTTCGATCAGCAGCAGCAGACAAGGACACCTGCGCACTCAACACAGAGCAATGGAGGGAATATGGGATTAGCGCCGATGAGCCTCGACAACTCATCCTTCGGGCGACACAATCAAGCGCCTACCTTTGCGCCTTATCATTCTTCGCCGGGGACGTTCGAATTCATGCCGCCCCGTGCCCAGCCAACAGCAGCTGCTTCACAACAAACACCGAATGAAATCTTAAGTTTACAGGCGCAGTTCTCACACGTGATCAAACTTCAGACATCCTCACCGTTCAACGGACACGACTTCTTTACCTGGAGCTTCGAGTTCGAGCTGCTGATGGAGGCCGCGCATCTTCTGGGATACTTCAACGGGTCCCTGCCATTCCCAAGCAACGGCACTGGGAAGGAACAAGAGATCTTCACGTATCAGTCGCTGCTGGCGTACACGGTACTCCTGAGAAACCTGTCACCACAAGAGCAGCAGAGCATCAGAACGTATCGGAGTTATGGAAACTCCGCGGAGCTCGCATGGCACCACCTCAAATGCCTTTACCAAGCAAACGACAGCGTGACACAAAGCAGACTCATGCAACAGCTGACAACAATACAGATGAAGACCGGGGAAAAGGCGATGCAGTATATGAGTCGCTGCCAGACCCTCCGCGACCGCCTGCTTCGGTGCGGAGGAACGATCACTGAAGAAAGCTTCGTGACACTTGTCCTCGCCGGGCTCGGGCCTGAATGGAGAACCACACGATCACTTCTTCGAGCCCACGGAAGAATTTCGGAGATGCACCTCTGCGCCGAGCTTCACGCTGAACAACAGGAGATGGATCTGTTCGAGGAAAGACAACCAAGGAAGCAACAGCAGTTAGTCTTCTACACTCAAAGAAGAAATGACAACAACTACAACCGACGCAGCAAGCAAGATCAACGCGACAACCGAGGACTCACCATCGTGCCGCCGTTCTGCCACAACTGTCAGACTTCCGGGCACTCCAAGGTCAACTGCAACCGCCCTCGCGTTTACCGTGCAGCAGACCCACAAGTCGCTTCCACTCAAGCAAGTCCTCCAAGGCGCTCTTCAACATCTGCACAACAAACACCCAACATCATCAACTGCATGGTACACATCGACAACTGCGCACCCGCTTCACCACCCACTTACGCACCAGACGAAGAGGAATTTCCGCCGCCGCCTTCTACGCGTGAGCCTTCAACCTTGTCGCAGGCTCTGGGGGGGGAACATAAGGCAAAATGGAAAGAAGCGATGGAAAAGGAGTTAAAAGCTCTGCAAGACCGAGAAACATGGAAACTGGTACCTGCAACGAGCATCAACGGGAAGAACGTTCTCTCGGGGAAATGGGTGTACCGCATCAAGACCAACTCAGACGGCTCCATCGAACGATTCAAAGCTCGATGGGTCGTACGAGGCTTCGATCAACGATACGGAACCGACTACACAGAAACCTTCGCCCCAGTCTCCCGTCACACCTCATTACGCATCCTACTCGCCGTCGCGGCCACAAAAACACTACCACTACGCCAAATCGATGTCGCGAATGCGTTCCTATACGCACCTGTGGACGCTGAGATCTTCGTCGAACAACCCCACGGATTCATCGACGACCCCACGAAAATATGCCGACTGACAAAATCCCTATACGGGATCAAGCAAGCCCCGCGGCTCTGGCAGCAGCATCTTCACAGCCGTCTCGTAAAAATCGGCTTCCTACAGCTGCCGCATGACCAAGGGATGTACCGACTGCAGAAGGGAAGAGAGTATGTTCTGCTCATCGTCTACGTCGACGACCTGCTCTACATCGGCTCAACTACCGACATCGCCACCTGGTTCGAAGGGGAGCTGAAAGAAGATTTAACTCTCACGGTGTCCGACGAAGTTACGCAGTACCTAGGACTGAACGTCGTCGAAGACGACACGGCGTTCTACCTACACGCTGGAAAGTACTCAAGCACCGTCGCGAAGAAATTCGCTCTAACACCGACTGCGGTCCCAACTCCCTACCGCTACGGGAACAACGGCAGCGCCTCTACAAAACTCCCCGCGAAACAAATCCAGGAGTATCAACAGAAGCTCGGCTGCCTACTATTCGCAGCAGTAACCTGCCGACCCGACCTATCCTATAGTGCGAGTCAGCTGGCGACACATCTGAAGCATCCGCAACAGGAAGATCTCGAAGAACTCAATCGAGCGCTACTCTACTTCGTCTCCACGCCGACGATCGGGCTTACCTACAGCAAGGCAACAACACCGTCCGTACGACTACTCGGATACGTCGACGCCGACCACGCGGGAGACAGCGAAAATCGACGGTCTAGGACGGGCTACATCTACCGACTAGAACCTATCGGAACTATCTCCTGGCAGTCGAGCAAGCAGGAGTTAATCGCACTATCCTCGGCTGAAGCAGAGTATATCGCCCTTTGTACTGCGACCAAGGAAGGACTCTACCTACGAGAGTTACTCGAAGAAGCGAAGATCGCGACCCTGCCCGCCTTCTCACTCCTCTGCGACAACCAATCTGCGATCAAAATCGCGAACAAGGACGGCTTCGCCAATCGAACCAAGCACATCGCCCTGCGGTACTTCTTCGTCAAGGATGAAATCGCGAAGGGGAGACTTCAACTCAGTTACTGCCCGACGACAGAAATGGCCGCAGATTATCTGACGAAGAAATTGGCGAAAGCAAAATTCGACTACTGCATGCTCCTAACCGGGCAAACAAACGCCACCGGATCTGAACACTCCAGCACTCCAGAAACGAAGGGGAGTGTTGGAAATATCTCAAGGACTTAAGCGTTTCTGAAGTGTAACACTGTACTCGAGGAAGATTACAGGGGAGCACGCGAGTCAACGGAGGTTACACGAGGGGGCGGACAAAGAATGCGAAAGGACTCGAAAGGTCGCAACTGGAGGTTGCGACTGACCGTTACAACATCACGGATGGTAACCGAAGCGGCAATCGAGTCGCTGTGCGACTCGATAAACCGTTCCTGTAACTGTATTCTACAACTGCTTTCTTATCTACTATATATTGCTGTATGCTTGTTTCTTTAATCAATCACTTGTTCTCACATACTAGTACAAGGGTTCAACTGCCTCAACTTCCGCTGCACTACTCCAAGCCTCAAGTCTTTACAGCTGGGACTTAATCTCTGCAAAAGATCCTAAAGGGTTTTTCTCAGCCCAACATATTCCTCCTGATCTTGGCTTTTGTGCTTTCCAGAGCACCCACTGACCATCCAGATAAAAAAGAAATGGAGATCCAATTCTGGACTGCTGACTAGGTACACTTTCGTCAACACTACATTCATCGAAGCCAACTGCACCGACATGACAGGAAGACATTCAAACATGAATCGCATTTGCTAGCCATTGCCTTGCCTGAAGCCGTAGCAGCAACGATAGAAGCAATAAGCCAGTAAAGTAAACATTTTTCCAAGCCTCCGCATTTAACGGTAAGACTTCTGGTAACGGGCGCGGGCACCACGACCACCGAACTTCTTGGGCTCGCAGCGGCGGGGGTCAGCAACGAGGAGCGTGCGATCATAGCGCAACAAAGCGTTCTTCAGCTCCCGCTTGGACTGCTCGTCCACATCTGCTCGAACAGAAGGGGAAGGGCATGGTTAGTAAAAGAAGGGGATTGAGGAATAAAAGGAAGATAAGGGAAAAGGGGGTTGCACACATCGTGGCAAGCCCCAAGTCACATGGTTTTGAAAACAGACTCTGCTAACTCCGCACCCACCGACACACCCCACAACCGCACCCATCATTGACCAAACCCAAGAAGAACGTACACTTCTGGTAGTAGGCAACGAGGGCCTTGGCAATGGCCTGGCGGATGGCTGTGATGGAAAGATAGAAACACAGAACGCAAAAAACAATTGGCATTGGTCACTAAGGGGATTCTCCTAAAAATGAATGCTTCAGGAGGCGTGCTAAGTTTAAACAGAGAGATGGACGCAACAACAAACTCCAACAATTCACTGGTCACAGACGAGGCGACTGACTCAACACCGAGCGAGCAAAATCGGTTTCAGAGCGCCGAGTACCGTAGATCTGAGACACGTGTCCTCCTCCCTGCACGCGGATGCGGATGTCGACGTTGGCGAACTTGTCCTTGCCCAGCACCGTCACGGGCTCGAACGCCTTGGCGCGCAGAGTATCGGGCTCGATCAGCTCCAGGGGCGAACCTGCGCGCAGGGGGAGGAGGAAGCGGGGGGGACGGGGGCGGGTGGAGGGGGGAAGAGGGGGAGGAGAGGGGTTGGGGGATTAGAGGGGACAGCGTAATGGGATATCGGGTAAAACTCCTAAATGGGTGGCGGCATGAATGGAGTGATGGTCATCTAGGGTTAAGTGATAATGGGGGGTGTGAACGGAAGAGGACACAGTACAGACGATAGTACTAACCGTTGAGGCGAATGAGACCCTTGCCCCTCTTGCAGTGAGCCACTGCCACTGCTGTCTTCTGCTCTCAGGGTACCAAACAGAGGGAATTAGGAGATCAGAAGGGAGGGAGGAAAGGGACGTGAGAAAAAACGGGTGAGCAGATCGAGCAAATACAGCATGCGATTTAGGTCAAAATAAGTCCCTAGGGTGCATTGACGATCGCAGCTATCCTCAAAGTCGATGAGCGGACCACGACTCTCCGCGGGTTAACTCAAGCGGCTAGCGAGTCAGACTTGAGGGCTGACTTCCGCTAAACCAAGGCAACCGCCCCAGGTACGGAAAACTTTCTCCTCGTGTTCAAGGAGCCTAACGATATAAGAACGAGCAAGACACAGGCTGGTGCCGCCGTAAAAACGCATTAAATGCTGAAGGCAAAAGCAGCGCACCTTGCGACCGAAACACTGCACCGACTGCAGGAACGCAGAGATGGCACAGTCCCGGGCACGAACGAGCAACGCCACAGGAAAAGAAATGACAGGGAGGGGGGAGTATGAGAGGGTGGGGGGGGGGGGGGAAGGGAAGAGAAGCATTAAGAGATAGATGTCGAGAAAGGGGCAAGGAATAGGGTGCGGTAGGGCGAGCGGGGGGAGGGGAGGGGGGGGATGAAGGAGAAAGTGATGCAGGGATCGGATTGCATCGAACAGGAGGGTTGAGCTGGCGATGAAAGGAAAGAGCAGGTTGGGAGACAGCAGAAACGAAATCGGGGGGGAATGATGGAAAGAGAACGAACGGATAACTTCCAGTCCGCAAGAGTCACGATCAGACGAAAGCAAGGACTAACCCGCACGGGCAAATCAGCTCTCTCAAACTAGGCGGCCTAATCCAAGTACACGAGGAACGCTTTATGGGGCGAGAGTGGAACACGCATCAGGACGAAACGCCAGAGCTACACAAATGCAAAAGGCCCAACCACGAGCGCACCGTATCTCGTCGCCTCCGTCCCCTTCCAACCGAAAAATCACACCAACTGACCCACATAACCCTGTATCGCACTTAGCACACAATATCTCACTCCGGACACTACTCGCATCGCTCCACTACACGAATTTAATTAGCCTGACCGCTCCCCAAAGTAGACTGATTGAAGGTTGCGAACTTCATATATGACTAGAACGTCCCCTCGACCGCCATGGTTTCAAGAAGGCACCACCACACACTCAGTGTTCCTTGCCGTGGAGACTCACTACCACCCAAGGATACGAGAAATTGTCAGTTGCAGCAATACTCTGCGTCTAACGGGGCTGTCAATATTGAATCGTGGATTCGGTCGTGGCGTAACCGGCGCCATCACAGACGGGAGACTCCGTGCGGAATGACTCCCGAACTTCGCTTTCGCGAACCCCACCTCTCACGTTGTTCCGTTGAAAAACGACTGAGAAGTCCCACAAAACAGCACGCGGCCACAACGAAATGCCAGGTTTTGAGGCACCTAAAAAAGGAATCACCAGGCACTACCAGCTACCATTCGGCCCAGTTACAAACAAAAAAAGCGAAAAAAAACGACGAAGTTTTTCGATGTATCAATAGCCCTGTTGCAACAAATGACGCCTCTCCTCTCAGCGCCATGCTCGTCTCAGTGTTAGTCCAGCAACCGTGAGCACTGTGAAGCCCCAGCGCCTCCACCAGACGAAACCCTAACCCTGAAAAACCGGCCTTCGGTACAAATTCTCGAGCGCGGTCAACCGAACGAGAACCTAATTACACCTACGAGATCAGCTCTAGGTAAAGGCTGCACAGCTAAGTGCGATCCGGTTCGTACCTCCATGACTGGCGACAAGCGAGTGGAGCCTGGCGAGGAGAGCAAGGCGAGAGAGAAAAGGAAGGACAAAAGGAGTGCAAAGCGAGGAGTAGGCGGGAGGAAAGAGGGCTAGGGAGGGCGAGAGCACAAGAGAAAAGAGAGCGCGAGGAAGGTGTGGGAGGGAGGTGAGGAACGCAGGCAGGGATGCTACACCGCACAAGGCAGAGGGGGCAACCATGTGCGGTGGGGAAACATGTGCGCGGGGGGGAGCCATGTCCTGTTGCGCTGCAGGCAGAGGCTGGGGGTGGAGGGGGGGAAGCTGCCGTCAGCGGGGAACGGTTGTGGTTGGGTTGTGGCGGACCCCAACTTGGGGTGGTCATGAGGGGGTATAGCGCGGAGCACGCGGGAGCGGGGGATAAGGGAACCAGAGTTCGGGTGGGATGACGGAGCGGGTCCGTCTGGAAAAGCTGAAGAGGACTTTTGGGCTTTGAGAGTACCCACAAATCCGTCAAAAATCACAACAAGAGAGACAATATCATAAAGTAATATTGTATAATGGAAGCTGCAATTAATATCTCTAGCATTAGATACATCTTGTCCCTGATAAAGCATTCGAAGTTTTTTCGATTGATTAATTTCTATCCAGTCAATCCTGAAAAATAGAACACCTATATATGAGATACACAACTCTATAATTTTTAAAACCTTTCTCAAGAAAAAAAAGCGTAATTTTAGTTCAATAGAAAATAATTTTCTTGGAAATTTATTATTTGTGGACACTGGTAAAACATGTTCGCATTGCATGTATTTTAGATGATGTGATGTGACGTCTGTATTTGTTTTAACGAATACTCGTTATAAAACGGACGATTTCAGAGTGTCTGTTCGCTGAGATGACGTGGCGTCGTCGGACAGCTACACGTCAAACTTGAAGCCCACAGCCCTTGTTCCCGAGACCTATAGTGCGTATTCCCAAATTGTCTTCGTGTGCTATGCTCTCATTCTAGCAGTCCGCCTGATGGACCATGGAGTGGTGTCGCTGAAATCTGATCTGACACGAGGCGAAGAACTCACGATCCGGTTGCTGCACTCGACGATCCAAATGCAGTTCGCGAATATGCCTACCACGACTCAGGAAATGTTTGCTTGGCAATGAGGGAGGGAGGATCCTAGACGATGATGCATTCACAATTTCACATTCGCATCCCAGCGTGTAGCCCAGCGTCCGAACTGCCTCCATCCGAACTTTCACCACACTGTACCATGCGAATATCTTACTGCAACGACTTCCGCCAGTGAGAAGCTCTGTCCAGTGGAGAGCATTCATTTAGATCCGCCCCGCAACCCCCGCGTAGAGCATGGCGACGCGCTCCCTTGATTCTATCTTCTTCCTCTCCGTGATTTCGCGGCGCGCTCCTATCCCCGCCGACCATTCTGCCACTGCAAGAGTCCCCGCCTCGCAACCCGCGCGCCCGCCACATTCTTATGGCCGACGCGATCGCCCGCTACCGCGCACCTCCTCAATATCCGCAGTTTGTGCAGCACCTGTCGTTTCCGCAGTCTGGTTCGATGAGGACGTGGATGACCACGTGGACGATGCGCTTGCGGGGTGGGAACGTAGCAGCGCAGGTCGGCGCGGGGTGGGACGACGGGGGAAGCGCGGCGATAACGCAGAGCAGGCGGGATCGCGTGCGGCCCGCAGGAGGGGAAAAGGCCCGAAGCGCGATCGGGGGGGGGGAGTGGCTGACGTGGACAGGGGGGGCGAAAGGCAGGGGAGCAGAGCGAGTGGGGTTGAGGGCAGGAGAGTGAGTGGGAGTGGAATAAGCAGCAGCTCTCCCACGACTGGAGAGGCAATGGCGCCTGTTGCGGCGAATCAAGTGTTACAGGAGGGGATACCAGACGCCACGGCCACTGCTGCTGCTGCTGCTGGTGTGAGTGCAGCAGCCTTTGGTTTCAGGCAAGCTCAGTCAACCCCGCCTGGCACAAATCAACCACCAGCAGCAGCAGCAGCAGCCTGGCGGGTCGTGGGGGACGGACCATCTTCGCCTGCCTCCCCCTCCGCCTCGTTTGTGAAGCCGCTCTCCACGCTCTACCCTCGTGTGCCCTGCCGCGTCTGCCAAGGTGCGGGGTTGGTGGAATGTGTGGGAGGAGGGGGCTATGGCCAGGAGTATTTTGAGGCAGGAAGGGGGTGGGGAAGGGAGGGTAGGGGAATGGATCAGAGGGCAGAGGAGGTCAGAGGGCAGAGGAGGTCAGAGGGCAGACAAGAGCAGCAGAGGGGAAGGGAAGGCGGAGTTATTGATGTGGAGCACTGACAGTAGTTGTCCCTGACATGCTCCCCATTTTGCAACAGCCAGCATACCTGCTGCTGCTTCCCAGATCTGCCAAGTTTTTTCCCTTCCATTCCTAACTCTACCCAGCAGGTCTTTCCGGTTCCTCCTTCTCCCCTTTATCCCCTTCTTCACCCCTTCCCCTCCTCTCCCCCTCTCCTGTCCCAGATACTAAGCTGGTGGAGTGTGCGTGTTGCGATGGTTTGGGCACACTGGCACGTGGCGGCTTCCAGAAGAGAAACCCTGTCTCTGTTCCGAGAATCATAGGTACTTATGCTGTGAAGAGCATCACGTATGCTGTGTAGTGGCCATTCCACCTCACAGCACTCTCATTGCTCGTTTCAGTGCAAGTTGCTGACGTGTCAATATGCATGCAGAACCCTGCAATGTCAAGACTGGATGTTTTTTTCCCCACCACTCCCATGCTCTGACTCCAAGTGACACCTCCAACGTATCCCAAACTCCGTGAGAAAGCAACAACGCAGTACAAACTCAGATGCGATTCCCCCAATGTTTCTGCACCCTCCCACTTTCTTCCACCCACAACGTATCCTGCAGGCTCCAAGTGGACAGCCATGGAGCGCACCTTTGGCTGGCGTCACTTCAGGGTGGCATCCAAGCGGAGAATGGGAAGCACTGCTGCAGGCAGAGGCAGAGGAGCAGGGACTGGGGAAGCTGAAATGCTGGCGGAGAGAGATGCAGATGGAGCTGGCACTGCAATTATTGTGTGGGAGGTTCCTGGAGGGTCAGCATCAAGCTCGGATGCAGGATCTGGGGACGACTGGTTTGTGCAGATGGTGGCGACATGCGACCCTAACACGCGATTTTGGGTGAAAGCACGCTACCTTAAGGTGAGTCAATTGGGGTCTCTTTGACAGGCACAAAAAGCATGTGGCTGGAACAGAGGGAGGCGGAGACCTTTGGAATGGGAGTTGAGATGTAAGTGTTCACGTGCCCTTTTTTGCATTCCTGGCTACTTGACAAACTGGACAAGCGTGTTTCTGAAGCACAGAAGAACAGCTGTCCAGTATGAGAGTGCCACGACAAGTGTACTGCACTTTGTCAGGTGTAAAAATAATGTGTTAGTGTGCCTTTTTTTACCACTTGCTTGATAGTCTCAGTGTCTCCTTGCAGAAGGGCATCGCATGTCAGCTAGTTGCATGAGCAATTTTAGCCTTGACCTTTATTTCTACTCGCCTTGATTTCCTGCTCCGACCTTTTTCCATTCAGGATCGAAAGCACTGGGCAATGGGCTGGCTGCAGAAGGAGGAGCTGCAAGCCATGGGGACATCCTTTGCTAATAATGAATTTGCTGGAATTGGGACAGGAGTGAATGGAGGGAATAGTGATGGCTTGTCAAAACGTTTGGTATGCAAGGCATGTCAAGGCCAGGGCAAGATCGCCTGTCCCAGATGCAAAGAGCTGGCAGAGATGAGGGAAAAGGAGAGAGAGCGAAGGAGGAATGAAGGTGGAAGAGATGGGGCTGATGATGACTTCCAGGATGATGGATTGTTAGAGATAATTGAGGTTTGACACATAAACAGGGGATTCAATGGGCTGCATGGACTGGAATCTGTCACCTGGAGCAAGTTCTCACATCATTGCAGCCCCTATGTATTTTGCATGATGTTCAGCCAAGTTATCAGTGTCATAAGACTAGCTTAGCTAAGAAGCCATAAAATGGCATGAGGTTTAGCTAGGAGCTAGGAGGAGCCTATCAAATGTAACTTAGGTTGTTATTGTAGACTATACTGGTTTGTGCCTTAAAGGGTACAACACCCTAGTCTATACATCATTGTACATACACATTCTACTTCAATCATTTTCTTTCAGTTATGGTATCAGAGCATGAGGTCCCCCCTGCTGGACCGCCTACTCACACTTCTCGCGCTGCCATGGCGCCCGTGTTGCGCCGCTGGCCGCGTCATGCCGCGGCCGTCTCGACGCGCTGCCGTGGCATCGCGCTGTCGTGCCGTCGCTTCCGCCGCGCATTTCTCTCGTCACTGCCTTCCCGCCGTGGCGGCCATGCCGGCATTTCATGGCGGCTTCTTGAGGGTGTGCGGGGTTAGGGGGTGTGTTGGGTGGGTGTGTGACTATCAAGCCTAGGGGGTGTGTCAAGATTATATAAGTCATATATAATCTTGACACACTCCCTAGGCTTGATAGTCACACACCCACCCGACTCTCCTGTGGCACCACCGTCTAGGTCACCCTGCGCTCCCGCGCCTGCGTCACATGTCACAGCACGGTCTCGTCCTAGGCCTCCCTGGGTCGTTCTCTGAGTTCCCCTCCTCCCCTGCCCCACTTTGCACGCCTTGTGTCGAGGGCCGGCTTCGCCGTGCTCCTCACTCCTCCCCGTTTCCCCCTACCGCCGCACCGCTACAGACTCTGCATATGGACGACTGGGGCCCCGCCCCCGTCCATGGGCCGCGTCGAGAGCGCTACTTCCTAGTGCTTGTCGACGACTACACGCGCTACACCACTGTGTTCCCCCTGGAGCGGAAGGCCGGCGTGCCTGACGTTCTTATCCCGTGGCTTGTCGCTGCGCGTGACCGTCGCGGTCTCCCTGTCTTGCGCCTCCACTCCGACCGTGGTGGCGAGTTTGCCTCTGGTGTCCTTGGTCGTTTCTGTCGTGCGGAGGGTATCACCCACCTTGCCGGACTCCCCGCAGCAGAATGGGGTCGCTGAGCGACGCATCGGTTTGGTCATGGAGGTGGCCCGCACTTCCATGATCCATGCCGGTGCACCCCATTTTCTGTGGATGTTCGCCGTTCGCTACGCCGCTCACCAGCTTAACCTGTGGCCGCACCCCCAGCAGCCTCAGGTTTCGCCGACCCTCCTTTGGTCTGGGTCACCTGGTAACGCGTCTGCGTTCCACGTCTGGGGCTGTCTTGCTCAAGTTCGTGCCTCTGGCACGGACAAGCTCACTGCCCGCACCCTTCCCTGTGTCTTCCTCGGCTCCCCCCTCGATGCGTCTGACTGGCACTTCTACCACCCGCCGTCTCATAGGTTCTTTCACTCCCGTGAGTTCACCTTTGACGAGTCCGTCTCCTTCTTCCGCCGCTTCCCCCACCGAGGTCCCTCGGTTAACCCCCCCCTGTTCCTGGTCACCCCTTCCCCGGTCGTCGCCGCCCCTCCTCCTCCCCCTCCCCGTCCTGCCCCCTCTGGTGTGTCCCACGTCACCGCACTTACGTTGGTCGTACCGGTTGAGGAGTCTACTAACTCTGGTAGTCCTGCGGCACAGTCCTCGCCGCCTGCCCCTTCTCAGGTGTCCCCTCCTCCGCCGCCTCCACAGCCGCAGTCGCCACCGCTGTCGCAGCCAACCTCACCGCCGCCGCCGTCGTCGCAACCGTCGTTGCGACCGTCGCCGCCGCCGCATCCGTCACCGCAGCAGTTGGTTGCCTCTGGGGGTGCTGGAGTTGGGGTGGGTACTAGTCCTCGGACTCTCGTCGTGGCTTGTCCCGGCGGGCCTGGGGGTGGTACCGGTGCTCGAGGGGTTTTGAGCTCTGGGGGTGTTTCTTCTGGGGGTGCTGGAGTGGAGTGTTCTGGAGGTAGCCGCCCAACAGCTTGCGGTCCCGGTGTCGGCGTCACACCGCCGTCACAGCAGTCCCCGCCGGTGTTCGCTCTTCGCCTGCTCGGCCTTCCGTCCCCTGACCCCGTGGCCGTGCCTCCTCCTTCTCCTGTCTCCGGCCCTGTGTTCCCTCCTCCGGTTGCGTCTCCGGCCTGTTTCCCCCCTTGTTCCCCTCCTGTGTCCCCTCCTCTGTCTCCTGAACCGACTCCCCCGTCTCACGTCTGGTCTCGCCGTCCCTCCCGTGCTCGACCTCTCTCCCTTGTCTCGCGCTCTCACCCAATGTTGCTTCGTTCCCACGCGTCTCGTCCTCCCCTTCTCCCGTCGCCCCCTCCGTCCTCCCTTGTTGTTGCTTCCCCCCCTCTGTCTGATTACCAGCGTGCCGCTCGTCCTCTTGTTCCTCGGGTCCTTGCCTCTCTCGTTACCGACCCGTCTGTTCCGGTTTCGAGCCTTGACGCCCTTGTTGCTGCGGTCACTGACTTCGCCTCTACCCGCCGCCTTGACTACGCCACCTCTCTGGTCTCTGACCCTGCCTGTCCTCCGTCTGTCAGGGGTGCTCCTGCCCTTGGCAGTGACGTCCTGGAGGACCGCCAGTACGAGCTTGCTTTCCTGTCCGAGGCTGCTCCCCATCTCTTTTCCATGCTCCTAGTCCCTGAGGGTGACCCCGACGCTTTCGACATCCCGACCCCTCGCACTTACGCTGAGGCAGTCTCGGGGCCCTGGGCCTCTCAGTGGATAGCTGCCATGGAGCAGGAGATGGCATCTTGGAGATCCACCGGCACCTACGTCGACCCAGTTCCCCCACCTGGGGTAAACGTAGTTGATGACCGCTGGCTCTTCAAGGTGAAGCGCCCTCCTAGAGAGCTGCCTGTGTTCAAGGCGTGCTACGTGGCTAGAGGTTTCAGTCAGCGTGAGGGGGTGGACTTCTTCCAGACATTCGCTCTGACCCCGAAGATGACTACTCTTCGGGTGCTTCTACACGTAGCAGCGGAGCGTGACTACGAGCTTCACTCCCTCGACTTCTCCACTGCGTTTCTTCAGGGCAGTCTACACGAGCAGGTCTACCTGTGTCGCCCCTAGGGCTTCACTGGTACCTTCCCTCCTGGGACCCAGTGGCTCCTCCGGCGCCCCGTCTACGGCCTGCGGCAGGCTCCCCGTGAGTGGCACGACACGCTGCGTGCTACGCTTGCTGGCCTGCAGTTCTTTCCGTCCTCTGCAGACCCCTCGCTCTTCGTTCGTGCTGGCCAGACTCCGTTCCACATCCTTGTTTACGTAGACGACGTGGTCTTTGCCATGGCAGACAGGGACGCACTGGCCTCCGTGAAGGCAGAGCTGCTGAAGAGACACACCTGCACTGACCTTGGAGAATTGCGCCACTACCTTAGCTTGCAGATCTCCAGGGACAGAGCAGCCCGCACCATCACTTTGACTCAGTCACACTTGGTGCGCCAGGTCCTTCAGAGGTTCGGCCTTCAGTTCTCCTCCGCACAGCCTACTCCTCTGCCTCTAGACCACAAGCTCTCCGCTCCAGTTGTTGAGGAGTCAGCAGAGCCCAGTGGTCCTTACGCAGAGTTGGTGGGTTGCCTCATGTACCTGATGACTTGCACGCGCCCAAATCTCGCATACCCTCTCAGCATCCTGGCTCGCTTTGTGGCTACAGGCAGACATCGACCTGAGCACTGGTCTGCCGCTAAGAGGGTTTTGCGTTATTTTGCAAGTACATCGGGCATGGGGTTAGTACTATGAGGACGTAGGCTTGTGGTCCTTACTAGACACACAGACTCTTCCCAGGTCCTGTACGCTGACAACAGGGCCATGATCCTCCTGTGTCAGGAGCCTCGACTCGAGGGCAGAGCGAAGCACATTCAGCTGCGGTACTTCCTCCTGCGTGAGCTGCAGTAGCGTTGCCAAGCGCGCGTAGTACACTTGGCCTCCGGTGCCAAAACAGCTGATATCTTTATAAAGGCCCTTGCGCCTAAAGATCATCAGCGGCACTGTGTACAGCTGGGTCTCGTTCCTGTAGCCTGTCATTCGCTAGGGCCTTGACTTTGTACTGTCAATTAAATATATATATATTTTACCCAGATTGGCCTTGTGGCCTCTCCCAGTGGCTGGACTTGTAGTGCCGCCGTGGGCTTGCTCTTGCCTTGTCTGTACTCGTTTTGACTGGTCTTTAGACCCTTGTCTCAGAGGCTGGACTAGTAGTGCCGCCCTGAGCTGCTTCTTCCCTTGTTAGGCACTGCCCCTATATAGTCTAGGGGGTGTGTCAAATGTAACATAGGTTGTTACTGTAGACTATATTGGATTGTGCCTTATTGGGTACAACACCCTAGTCTATATATCCTTGTACACACACATTCTAGTTCAATCATTTTCTTTCTGTTAGAGCCATGGAAATGGCGAGAGGTTTTAGGAGCTAGGAAAGTTGAGGAGAGAAAAGAGAATCAGAATAGAAGAGAGAGGGATACAAGGAGGGGTGTTGTCCCCTCTACAGTAAAGTTCAGTAAGCCTACCAAGTCTACAATTATATACTAACATATATAATTTAACACACCCCCTAGGCTTGGTAGACACAAGCCCTCACACACCCACACCCCCTAACCTAGCACCCCCATTCCAGCCACAGTGACAGCGAAACTAGCTCGGTCGACCCCTTGGCGCGTGAGGCGGCGACGTCGACCGCAGGGGCTGCGGAGGCGACGGCGGCAGCGCCGGCAATGTCGACAGTGGCGGCGGCAATGTCGACAGCGGCGGCAGCGGTGGCGTGCGGCTGCGTGGCTCCGACGCAAGTGGCGACAGCGGCGGTGGCGGCGGCGGTGGCGGCGCCCGCACCTCTCGGTGACGTGGCCAGGCCCCGCGACGGTGGGACGGCCGGCGGGAGTCAGCCGTCGTCTGCGGAAAGGAAGAGGACACAGGGGAAGGAGGTGGGGGAAGGCTGCCATAGGCTGGCATGCGGGCGGCCGGTCTAGCGGCGCCACAGGCGTCGCGCGGCCGGCTGCAGCCCGACGACGCCATCACAGAGCGGCGTCGACTCTGCGACGGTAGCATGACGGCCTGACACGACGGCAGCGCGTCGTGACGGCCGCGGCACGAGGCGGCCAGCGGCATCACGACGCCGCCACTGCACCAAAACGCGGCATCCATGGCCGCGCGAGCGAACGAAGGTGAGGAGTACGTGGCGGAAGCGTGAGGAGGCGGTCCAGCAGAGAGGACCTCCTTATCAGAATTGAGAAGAGAATTGGATTAGAAAGAGAGGGGAGTACAAGGAGGGGTTTGTACCCCCTACAGAAAGGTTCAGTAACAACCTACCAAGCCTATATCAAATTATAACTTATATAATTTGAACACATCCCCTAGGCTTGGTAGCGTCAAGCCCACTCACACCCCCACACCCACACACACACACCCACACCCCCTAGCCCAGCACCCCCATTCCCAGCAGGAACCGAAACGACCCCGGAAGAGGGCAGATCCCACGGCCCGCGGGATGGCTATGGCGGCAGCAGCGACAGTGACGACAGCGGCGGCGTGCGGCGGCGCCCGGCCCGCGGCAACAGCGGCGGCAGCGGCGGCTTGAACGTCAGAGGCTGGTGCAGCGGCCCCCGCCCTCTCGGCGGCATGTCCATTCCCCTCGGCGGTGGGGAGGGTCCTCATGAGGCAGTCGTCGGCTGCAGCAAGGAGGTGGGGGATGCAGGGGAAGGAGGGGGAGGCGGGGGGGGGGGAGGGACGAATCTTCAGCGACGCGCCATAAATGGCGCGACGCTTACTGGCGGGAGGGCGGCGACGCTGATGCAGCGGCGACGAGGCGGACGGGCGATGGCAGGACCACGTGCCCGCGGCGGCATCTCGCAACGGCCATCACAGCGGCACGAAGACAAGAAGCCGCGACGGCGACACAAAAACGGGAGGCCGCCACGGCGGCACAACAACAAGTGGCCGCCACGGCGGCAGGAAAATAAGGGGCCACGACGGCGGCACAGGCACGGACGATTAAAGCACGCGGCGGAAGCGTGGGGAGCAGGCCCACAAACGGTCACCTGCTCTGATATCATATCAGAATTGAGAAGAGAAATGGATTAGAAAGAGAGGGGAGTACAAGGAGGGGTTTATACCCCCTACAGAAAGGTTTAGTAACAACCTACCAAGCCTATATTAAATTATAACTTATATAATTTGAACACTCCTGCTCTGATACCATGTCATAAGACTAGCTTAGCTAAGAAGCCATAAAATGGCATGAGGTTTAGCTAGGAGCTAGGAGGAGCCATGGAAATGGCGAGAGGTTTTAGGTGGTAGGAAAGTTGAGGAGAGAAGAGAATCAGAATAAAAGAGAGAGGGATACAAGGAAGGGTGTTGTTATCAGAATAATTGAATAATGGTAAAGTGAGAGTACACACAAATATATCTAAGTTTTGTATCCTCTAAGAGGTGACTCTATACAGTCTATACAAACATGACAAATACACATGTTTGACACACCCCCTAGACTGCATAGGGGAATACCCTAAACAAGCAGCTCAGGGCGGCACTACTAGTCCAACCTCTGAGACAAGGGTCTGAGCGACCGGTCAGAAGGAGTACAGACAAGGCAAGCACAAGAGCAGGGCGGCACTACTAGTCCAGCCACTGGGAGAGGACACAAGTCCAGTCTGAGTATACATATAAAGGACAGTACAAAGTCAAGGTCCTAGCAAGTGAGAGGCTACAGGAACTAGACCAAGCTGTACACAGTGCCGCTGATGATCTTTAGGCGCAAGCGCCTTCGTAAAGATATCAGCCGTGTTGGCACCTGAGGCCAAGTGTACTACGCGAGCCTGACGTCGCTGCTGTAGCTCACGCAGGAGGAAGTACCGCAGCTGAATGTGCTTCGCTCTGCCCTCGAGTCGAGGCTCCTGACACAGGAGGATCATGGCCCTGTTGTCAGCGAACAGGACCGGGGCAGAGCTAGGTCGCTCACCTAAGTCAGTGAGCAAGAAGGTCAGCCAGCGGAGCTCCTGTGCCGCCATGGCACCGGCGTAGATCTCAGCCTCACAGCTGGACTGTGCAACAGACGAGGAGCGAGTAGCTCTCCACGAGACGGCACCTGAGCCAAGGCTGAAGCAGTAGCCCTGGGTAGACCGGAGTGTCTCAGCGTCGTCTGCCCACGAAGCGTCTGTGTGCCCAGTAAGGACCGCTGGCCTGCGTCCTCCTAGCACTAACCCCATGCCCGATGTACTAGCAAGATAACGCAGAACCCTCTTAGCGGCAGACCAGTGCTGCGGTCGGTGTCTGCCTGTGGCCACAAAGCGAGCCAGGATGCTGAGAGGGTATGCGAGATCTGGGCGAGTGCAAGTCATCAGGTACATGAGGCAACCCACCAGCTCTGCGTAGGGGCCGCTGGGCTCTACCAACTCCTCAGGCACTGGAGCGGAGAGCCTGTGGTCTACAGGCAGAGGGGTGGGCTGTGCAGAGGAGAACTGAAGGCTGAACCTCTGAAGGACCTGGCGCACCAAGTGTGACTGAGTCAGGGTGATGGTGCGCGCAGCTCTGTCCCTGGAGATCTGCAAGCCAAGGTAACGGCGCAGTTCTCCAAGGTCAGTGCAGGTGTGTCTCTTCAGCAGCTCTGCCTTCACGGAGGCCAGCGCGTCCCTGTCTGCTGTGGCAAAGACCAGGTCGTCGACGTAAACGAGGATGTAGAACGGAGTCTGGCCAGCACGAACGAAGAGTGAAGGGTCTGCAGAAGACGGAATGAACTGCAAGTCAGCAAGCGTAGCACGCAGAGTGTCGTGCCACTCACGGGGAGCCTGGCGCAGGCCGTAGACGGGGCGCCGGAGGAGCCACTGGGTCCCAGGAGGGAAGGTGCCAGTAAAGCCCGGAGGGCGGCGCAGGTAGACCTGCTCGTGTAGGCTGCCCTGAAGGAAGGCAGTGGAGAAGTCGAGGGAGTGAAGCTCGTAGTCACGCTGAGCAGCTAGGTGTAACAGAACCCGAAGAGTAGTCATCTTCGGGGTCGGAGCGAAAGTCTGGAAGAAGTCCACCCCCTCGCGCTGACTGAAGCCTCTAGCCACATAGCGCGCCTTGAAGACAGGCGGCTCTCCAGGAGGGCGCTTCACCTTGAAGAGCCAGCGGCCATCGACTACGTTCACCCCAAGTGGGGGAACTGCGTCGACGAAGGTGCCGGTGGATCTCCAAGATGCCATCTCCTGCTCCATGGCAGCTATCCACTGCGAGGCCCAGGGTCCCGAAGTCGCCTCAGCGTAAGTGCGAGGGGTCGGGATGTCGAAAGCGTCTGGGTCACCCTCAGGGACTAGCAGCATGGAACAGAGATGGGGAGCAGCCTCGGAGAGGAAAGCAAGCTCGAACTGGCGGTCCTCCAGGACGTCACTGCCAAGGGCAGGAGCACCCCCGACAGACGGAGGACAGGCAGGGTCAAAGACCAGAGCGGTGGCGTAGTCAAGGCGGCGGGTAGAGGCGAAGTCAGCGACAGCAGCGACAAGAGCGTCAAGGCACGAGACTGGAACAGACGGGTCGGTAACGAGAGAGGCAAGGACCCGAGGAACGAGAGGACGAGCGGCACGAAGGTAGTCGGACAGCGGGGGGGGCGCAACAACAAGGGAGGACGGAGGAGGCGACGGCAGAAGGGGAGGACGAGACGCGTGTGAACGAAGCAACATAGGGTGGGAGCGCAGGACAGGCGAGGCAGGACGAGCACGGGAGGGACGGTGAGACCAGACGTGCGATGGAGGAGTCGGGTCAGGAGACAGGGGAGGGGACACAGGAGGAGAACGAGGGGGGAGACGGGCCGGGGACGAGTCCGGCGGAGGGAAAACAGGGCCGTAGACAGGAAGAGGAGGAGACGGTCGGGGAGGAACCGACGCAGGGTCGGGGGACGGAAGGCCGAGCAGGCGAAGGGCTGACACCGGCGGGGACTGCTGCTGCGGCGGCACAACGGCGACACCTGGACCGCAAGCTGCTCCTCGGCTACCACCGGCACTCTCCACACCCGCACCCCCAGAGGGACCACCCTCAGGGCAACCGGGACGAGCACCCCCAGAGTCAGCGAACGGGGGCTGCGACTGCGGCGGCGGCGGCGGCGGCGGCGGCGGCGGCGGCGACGGCGACGGCTGCAGTGGCGGCAGGGACGGCGGAGGAGGGGACTGGGGAGGGGACACCTGGGGAGGGGCGGCCGGCGAGGACTGCACCGGAGGGCCACCAGAGTCAGAAGACTCCTCAACCGGGTCCACGGACGGAAGGGGGGTGACATGGGAGACACCAGAGGGGGCGGGACGGGGAGGAGGAGGAGGAGGGGCAGGGACTACCGGGGAAGGGGTGACCAGGAACAGGGGGGGGTAACCGGGGGACCACGGTGGGGGAAGCGGCGGTAGTAGGAGACGGACTCGTCAAAGGTGACGTCACGAGAGTGAAAGAAGCGGTGAGACGGCGGGTGGTAAAAGTGCCAGTCGGACGCGTCAAGGGGAAAACCGAGGAAGACGCAGGGAAGGGTGCGGGCAGTGAGCTTGTCCGTGCCGGAGGCACGGACGTGAGCAAGGCAGCCCCAGACGTGGAACGCAGACGCGTCACCAGGAGACCCAGTCCACAGACGGGTCGGCGAAACCTGCGGCTGCTGAGGGTGCGGCCACAGGTTAAGCTGGTGAGAAGCGTAGCGCACAGCGAACGGCCACAGAAAATGGGGTGCACCGGCATGGACCATGGAGGTGCGAGCGACCTCCATGACCAAGCCGATGCGTCGCTCAGCGACCCCATTCTGCTGTGGGGAGTCCGGTAGGGTGAACGTCTGGGTGATGCCCTCCGCACGACAAAAGCGACCAAGGACACCTGAGGCAAACTCGCCACCACGGTCTGAGTGAAGACGCAAGACAGGGAGACCGCGGTGGACACGCGCAGAGACAAGCCAGGGGATGAGGGTGCCAGGCACGTCGGCCTTGCGCTCCAGGGGAAAGACTGTGGTGTAACGAGTGAAGTCGTCGACAAGCACAAGGAAGTAGCGCTCGCGACGCGGCCCAGGGACGGGGGCGGGGCCCCAGACGTCCAGGTGCAGGGTCTGCAGCGGCGCGGCGGTAGGGGGGAACGAGGAGGAGTGAGGGGCACGGCGAAGCCGACCCTCGACACAAGGCGTGCAAGGTGGAGCTGGGGAGGAGGGAAACGCGGGGAGTGAACCTGGGAGACCAAGGACAAGACCGTGCTGGGACATGTGACGCAGACGCGGGAGCGCAGGGTGACCTAGGCGGTGGTGCCACAGGAGGGTCGGGTGAGTGAGGGAGCGACAGGAGCAGGCAGCAGCAACCTGGGTAGACACAGCCACCTGAGGGGGCGCTCCAGCCGGGGGGGCACGGTGTCCAGAGTGAACAGGCCGGACACCGGGTCCCGGGGGAAGGTGGACAGGGGGGCACCAGTGGCGGCCTCGGTACAGACAGCATACCGCTCGTGACCAGGGAACGTAGTGGTGACGCCAAGGTCCTGGAGGCAGCCGACACCAACTAGGTTCCTGGAGAACGAGGGGATATGCAGACCTGTAAGAGAGCCCGAAGGAACCGCCGGACAGGGAAGGGTGGTGGAACTGCGGGCGACTACCGGGCCGCCGGAGGGGTCAGCAAGAGAAACGGCAGCAGGAACAGGAAGCGGCGTCAGGGTGGTGGAGTCGCGGAAGAAACACCGAGAGGCGCCAGAGTCCAAGGTGAAGGAAAGCGAAGCCGAGGGGTCTGGCGACGGAACGACGGCAGAAGCACCAAGACTACACAAAGCAGGGGATCCTATGCCTGACGCAGCAGGGGAGGCTAAGCTAGGCACACCTACACTAGGCAACAGTGAGTAATAAGTCGGAAGCACACTAGAGTCATCAGCATACATCACATGCAGAGCAGAAACAATGGCATCCATGTCCATATCAAAGATCTGAATCTGACGACTAAGCAAACTGTGCCAGTCCGGGAGGTCTGGCGACGGGCCGAAACGCTGACGAAAGAGGTCGTCCAGGCGACGAAAGCAGCGGGGAGTGGAGTGACCGATCTTACCGCAAACGAAACCGCGGCGAGGACCGGTCTGGATCTGGTACTGACAACGCCCGCCGGCAGAGCCACCACGCGGCACACCACCACGCGCCCGTCCACCGCCAGCGCCGGGCCACCCTGGCGGGAGAACACTCGTCTGCCGCGTCTGCGACGGCTGCTGCGGCTGCTGCGAAGGCTGCGACTGCGGCGGCTGCTGCGGCTGCTGCAACTGCAGGGGCGGCGACTCAGCTGGACTGGGCAGGGTCCCCTCGTCCGCTCCAGCACCAGGCGACCCGACCCCACCACTACCCCCGCCCGCACCCCCGCCGCCCCCTCCGCCGCGCCCAGCCTTGGGGCGGCGGCCCTTCCCAGAACGGGCCTGCGCTGCAGCAGCAGTCTCAGCCACTGCGGCAGAGCCGTCGGAGAAGGTACACTGTGTTAACGTAGAAACGAATGATTACTAGAGGTGGAAACCTAGAACAAATACTAGTTGGTTGTACTCACTAGAAGCATACCTCAGTCTAGCCTATAACTTCTACATAGATAATATGTATAAGTTGACACACCCCCTAGGCTAGACAAGGGGTGAAACTAAACAAGAAGCAAACAGCTCAGGGCGGCACTACTAGTCCAACCACTGAGGCAGGGGTCTGGAGACCAGTCAGCAAGAATACAACCAAAACTAAAGCAAGCCAGGGTGGCACTACTAGTCCAGCCACTGGAGGTAAGGCCACAAGGCCAGTCTGACAAGCATATATAATAGAGAGTACACAATCAGGATCCTAACAGGGGAGCAGCTACAGGAACAAGACCAAGCTGTACACAGTGCCGCTGATGATCTTTAGGCGCAAGCGCCTTAGTAAAGATATCAGCTGTGTTGGCACCTGAGGCCAAGTGAACTACGCGGGCCTGGCGGCGCTGCTGTAGCTCGCGCAGGAGGAAGTACCGCAGCTGGATATGCTTCGCTCTGCCCTCAAGCCGAGGCTCCTGACACAGGAGTATCATGGCCCTGTTGTCAGCGTACAGGACCGGGGCAGAGCTAGGCCGCTCACCTAAGTCTGTGAGCAAGAAGGTCAGCCAGCGGAGCTCCTGTGCCGCCATGGCACCAGCGTAGATCTCAGCCTCACAGCTAGACTGAGCCACAGACGACGAGCGAGTGGATCTCCAAGAGATAGCACCCGAACCAAGGCTGAAACAGTAGCCCTGCGACGACCTGAGCGTCTCAGCGTCGTCTGCCCAAGAAGCGTCTGTGTGCCCAGTAAGGACCACTGGCCTGCGTCCTCCTAGCACTAACCCCATGCCTGATGTACTAGCAAGATAACGCAAAACCCTCTTAGCGGCAGACCAGTGCTGCGGTCGGTGTCTGCCTGTGGCCACAAAGCGAGCCAGGATGCTGAGAGGGTATGCGAGATCTGGGCGAGTGCAAGTCATCAGGTACATGAGGCAACCCACCAGCTCTGCGTAGGGGCCACTGGGCTCTACTGGCTCCTCAGGAACGGGAGCAGAGAGCCCATGGTCTACGGGTAGAGGTGTGGGCTGTGCAGAGGAGAACTGAAGACCGAACCTCTGAAGGACCTGACGCACCAAGTGTGACTGGGTCAGAGTGATGGTGCGTGCTGCTCTGTCCCTAGAGATCTGCAGGCCAAGATAGCGACGCAGCTCTCCAAGGTTAGTGCAGGTGTGTCTCTTCAGCAGCTCAGCCTTCACAGAGGCCAGTGCGTCCCTGTCAGGAGTAGCGAAGACCAGGTCGTCTACGTAGACAAGGATGTAGAACGGAGTCTGGCCGGAACGCACAAACAGTGAAGGGTCAGCAGAGGACGGAAAGAACTGCAGGTCTGCTAACGTGGCACGTAGCGTGTCGTGCCACTCGCGGGGAGCCTGACGCAGGCCGTAGACCGGGCGCCTGAGAAGCCACTGGGTCCCAGGAGGGAAGGTACCAGTGAAGCCCTGTGGTCGGCGCAGGTAGACCTGCTCGTGTAGGCTGCCCTGAAGAAAGGCAGTAGAGAAGTCGAGGGAGTGAAGCTCGTAGTCACGCTGTGCTGCTACGTGTAGCAGCGCCCGAAGAGTGGTCATCTTCGGGGTCGGGGCGAAGGTCTGGAAGAAGTCAACCCCCTCGCGCTGACTGAAACCTCTGGCCACGTAGCGCGCCTTGAAGACAGGCGGCTCTCCAGGGGGGCGCTTCACCTTGAAGAGCCACCGACCATCAACTACGTTCACCCCAGGCGGGGGAACTGCGTCGATGTAAGTGCCGGTGGATCTCCAAGATGCCATCTCCTGCTCCATGGCAGCTATCCACTGAGAGGCCCAAGGTCCCGAGGTGGCCTCAGCGTAGGTGCGAGGGGTCGAGATGTCGAAGGCGTCTGGGTCACCCTCAGGGACTAACAGCATGGAGCAGAGATGGGGAGCAGCCTCGGAAAGGAAAGCCAGCTCGTACTGCCTGTCCTCTAGGACGTCACTGCCAAGGGCAGGAGCACCCCCGACGGACAGAGGACGGGCAAGGTCAGAGACCAGAGCGGTAGCGTAGTCAAGGCGGCGGGTAGAAGCGAAGTCAGCGACAGCAGCGACAAGCGCGTCAAGGCGCGAGACAGGAACAGCAGGGTCGGTAACAAGAGAGGCAAGGACCCGAGGGAGAAGGGGACGAGCAGCACGGAGGTAGTCAGAGAACGGAGGAGGTGCAACAGCAAGGGACGAGGGAGGAGGGGACGGGAGGAGGGGAGGACGAGACGAGTGGGAACGGAGCAACATAGGGTGGGTGGGCAGGACAGGAGAGACGGGACGAGCACGGGAGGGACGGCGAGCCCAAACGTGAGACGGAGGGGTAGGGTCAGGGGACAGCGGAGGAGACACAGGAGGGGAACGAGGAGGAAGACGGGCCGGAGACGAGTCTGGCGGCGGGAACACAGGACCGTAGACAGGAAGGTCAGGAGGCGGTGGGGGAGACACCGGCGCGCGGTCCGGGGAGGGAAGGCCGAGCAGGCGGAGAGCGGAAACCGGCGGCGACGGCTGCTGCGGCGGCGACGACGGCTGGGCCGGAACTCTCGGACCAGCAGAGGCAGAACGACCGTCGGCAGAACACTCAACAGCAGCACCCCCAGAACCAACACCCCCAGAGCGAGAACCCCCTCCAACACCAGCGGCACCCCCAGAAGCCGCAGGACGAACACCCTCCTCCACACCAGCACCCCCAGGGGCCGAGAGCAGCGGCGGCAGTGGCGGCAACGGCTGCGGCGGCGGCGACAGCGGCGAAGGCTGCGGCAGCGACAGCGGCGGCGGCGGCGACGACAGCGGCGACAGCTGCGGCGGCGACGGCGACGGCGGCGGCAGCGGGGTCGGCGACTGCGACAGTGGGGGCGGAGGCACCGGGGAAGGGGGACGCGGCAAGGACGGACCGGGGGTACCACCAGAGTCAGCAGACTCCTCAACGGGGACAACCGACGGGAGGGGAGTGACGTGGGAGACACCAGACGGGGCAGGACGAGGCGGGAGAGGGGCAGGGGCTACCGGGGGAGAGGGAGCAAGGAAAAGGGGGGGGCAACTGGGAGACCTCGGTGAGGGAAACGGCGGTAGAAGGAGACGGACTCGTCAAAGGTGACGTCACGAGAGTGGAGGAAGCGGTGAGACGGCGGGTGGTAGGAAAGCCAGTCAGACGAGTCCAGGGGGAAACCGAGGAAGACACAGGGGACAGTGCGGGCAGTGAGCTTGTCCGTGCCAGAGGCACGAACGTGAGCAAGGCAGCCCCAGACGTGGAACGCAGACGCGTCACCGGGGGGACCCGGTCCAAAGGAGGGTCGGCGAAACCTGCGGCCGCTGGGAGCGTGGCCACAGGTTAAGCTGGTGAGCCGCGTAGCGAACAGCGAACGGCCACAGAAAATGGGGGCATCGGCATGGATCATGGAGGTACGGGCGACCTCCATGACCAAGCCGATGCGGCGCTCAGCAACCCCATTCTGCTGTGGCGAGTCCGGCAACGTGTACGACTGGGTGATGCCCTCCGCACGACAGAACTGTCCAAGCCGACCAGAGGCGAACTCGCCGCCACGGTCGGAGTGGAGACACAACACGGGGAGACCGCGGTGGAGACGCGCAGCCACAACCCACGGGAGAAGAACGTCGGGCACGTCGGCCTTCCGCTCCAGGGGAAACACCGTGGTGTAGCGCGTGTAGTCGTCGATGAGCACAAGGAAGTAGCGCTCACCGCGCGGTCCGGGGACGGGGGCAGGGCCCCAAACGTCCAAGTGCAGGGTCTGAAGGGGGGCAGTAGCAGGACGCAGCGCGGAGGAGTGAGGAGCACGGCGGAGCCGACCCTCGACGCAAGGCGTGCACGGTGGCGCAGTCGAGGGAGGAAGGGTAGGGAGCGACGCGGGGAGACCTAAGACAAGACCGTGCTGGGACATGTGACGCAGACGCGGGAGAGCAGGGTGACCTAAGCGGTGGTGCCAGAGAAGGGAGGGGTGAGTGAGGGACCGACACGAGCAAGCTGCAGCGACCTGGGAGGACGCACCAACCGGGGGGGAAGCGGTGTGTAGGGTAAACAGACCGGACACCGGGTCCCGGGGGAACGTCGCAAGGGGGGAACCTGAGACAGCCTCAGAACAGACAGCGAACCGCTCGTGCCCGGGGAACGTGGTGGTGACGCCGAGGTCCTGGAGACAGCCGACACCAACCAGGTTCCTGGAGAACGAGGGAACGTGGAGGCCAGTAAGGGAGCCCGAGGGAACTGCCGGACAGGGAAGGGACGTAGAACTGCGCGCGACGACCGGACCCGCAGAGGGGTCAGCGAGAGAGACAACAGCAGGTGCAGCAAGCGGCGTGAGCGTGGAACGGTCGCGGAAGAAGCAGGCAGAAGCACCAGAGTCAAGAGTGAAGGACAGCGACGCAGTGGCGGAGGCCGGGGACGGAGCCGGTGCAGCGACTAGACTAGGCAACCTAGGCAGTCCTACGCCTGTCGCAGCAGGGGAAGCTAAGCTACACAAGGGTGAAACACCTAAACTAGAGTACACAGGGTAGTAAGATCCAGCAACACTAGAAGCGTCAGCATACAAAGCATGCAAAGCAGCACCTATCTGATCCATGTCTAACTCAAAGATCGGCACGCCCTGGCGGAGCAGGCTGTGCCAGTCAGGGAGGTCCGGAGCCGGGCCAAAGCGACGACGAAAAAGATCGTCGAGGCGGCGGAAACAGCGGGAGGTCGGGTGCGGGCGGCGGCACAGAGTGCCGCGGAGAGGCCCGGTCTGAAGCTGGTACTGGCAGGTCACAGCACTGGAGCCGCTGGTAGACGCCAAGCTGCGCGGGCCGCCACCACGGCCACCGCCTCCGGAGGTGCCGGGCCAACCAGGCGGGAGACGAGCCCACGGCTGCGGCGGGTGCTGCCGGGACGGCGGCTGCGGCTGGGCTGGTCCTGCTGCTGCTGGGGCTGCTGCTCCTGCCCACCGGTGGTAGTCCCCTCAGGCGGACTACCGTCACCACCACCACGACCACTACCACCTGCGTCGCCACCCCTACCTCCCTGGCGGCCACGGCCACCGCGACGCCGAGCGCTGCTGCGGGTGGACAGCAGCAGCCGTCTCGGTAAGAGGGGTCGCCGTGGCAACCGCAGCCGAAACGTCAGTGAACGTGCGCTGGGATGGGGCACAGCCGTGAAAGATAGAGACTGCCGGCGCACCGCTCGACTGAGCGATAGTGCGCTGGCGAGTCTCGATCTCAGTGAGGGTGTCGACAAAGGCGGTCAGGGTGAGGTCACTCGGGTGCTGGCTAAGAAAGTGGTCGCGAGCACTAGCGAGGCGGTCTGGCAGGCGCATAGCGATAAAATAGAGCGTCATGCAGAAAGGAGGGGGGAGCGCAGTGAGCTGGGCAGCAGTGCTGGCAGTGCGATAGCGAGTCTCTAGGGCACGCAAATGAGTGGCAAAATCTGCGACAGTAGGGAAGGCAGCCAGGTCTGGGAACAGCATCGGAAAGAGCAAGCGGCCAGCAGAAGCGGAGGCAGGGGTGGAATAGCGAGCAATAACGGCGGTCTAAATAAGCTTTGGCCGTTTCAACAGTAGCAAAACGCGAGCGCTCAGACACAGGGAGGGCGTGACTAATAGCAACCTGAGCTACTGCATCGCGTGAGTCCCAGACCGCACAGGCCAGCGCAGCAGTAGAGAAAGCCTCACGGTCATCAGAGGAGGGGTCAGCAGGGAGGGGAGTAGGTGCAGGGGGACGGGGGAGCAAGCCATCAGCATGGACAACCAGAGAGTGGCCATCCCTGCGCTGACCTGTAAGCTGGCGGCGGAGATCGGAGAGCCAGGCGGCGAAGTCAACCGCGTGGCCCTCAGCGTCCAGGCGGAGCACAAAGTCAGCCATCGTGCAGGGTCAGCGGCACAGCTCCTCAGCGACACAGCGGCACAGCAGCACAGCTCCTCAGCGGCACAGGAGCACAGCGGCGCGGGGACACGGCGGCAGCACTC